>BLKR01000137.1:229243-802027 GCA_011170035.1 Teleogryllus occipitalis
TTAATATATGGTGAGTGAATTAATATAAATAAATGGTGAGTGAAAGGATTTTAGAGAAGATAGGGATGTGCTCATTTTAACTAATTGTTCTTTTTCAATGGAGATGGAAAATTGTACATTCTTTTCACCTGTTTCGTGACTCCAACCGATCAAAGGTCGAATTTCTTGTTTAGAAGAGGATTTAAACAAATGTAAGACGTTTACAGGGTTCAACTAACAAACTAACAGATAAAACCAACTGTTTGAGCAACAGTTTAAGTCCACATTTCTACACTTTAACGCACAAACACGTAGCCTTCTCATATTCAAGGATGTATTGTGAGAAATACCTTCTTGCTTGGTGGACGCGTGTAATACAAGCGAGGTTTCACGATATTCGGAATATGAAGTCAACTATTACGGATTGCAAGACTTAATATTCGGGTTTTTATTTGGACGTAAACATAAGTCGGAATGAGAAATGAACGAAAACATTTGACAAAATTATTTTCAGTTTTTTGAAAGCCCTGGATTTTATATCAACGCAAAGAACTAGGTACCATACTCAAGACGTTTTTGTAAACTATGTAGGGCAAATGGGATTTGAAGAATAATCCTAGCATGTTTTTTTGTGATTAATGCACATAAAAACTTTGACCGAAATGCTCGAAGTCAACGAGGAAATCTGAAAGAATGACAAATTCCACTAATCCAGAATTTCACTAATCATTTCGTACTCTGCAGAAACTAAGAAACATTATCCACAGTCCTCACACAATGTCCTTGCTTTGCGTTGCACACCTTGCAGGCATGAAAAGGGATAACCAGCCAGAGCGAATGCTTACTTAGTCCACTAGTTTTTATGGAAATTACTTTTTATGCAACACTTCCGCAGCTTTGTAACTTGGAGATTGTAACTTTGAGCTTCATCCTATTGAAGATTGAAAAATCTATTAACAATGAAGTAAACTAAAATAAGAAAATTTTTGACAAAAGAAAATGTAGGTTTTCAGAGTTTCCGAAGAAATTTAATATAAAAAAATGTAAATCGAATTATTTTATTCCAAGTTGGCATCTTAATTCTTGTGGAAATTTCCTTTATAATTAAATCCTATAATCCTGTAATGAGATACTTTAGGAAAAGATCATTAAACATATTTCTTACAGAACGAATCAACTTTTTCACAATACGGGGTAAAATCACCCACTAATATCACGTTCTGATTTTTATTTCAACGGAATTTCTAATAAACTTATCATATCCATAAAATATAAACTAATCATATGTTATAATATGAAAAATTAAGGTGGGCTAAATCATGATCAGATGGACGAGAATGAGGTTTGAACGAAAGACTATTCTTCAAGAACCCTCGAGTTTGGGATTAGTCGTCAATAATTGAAATATAATTTGACATTTACTGTTCCGTATTTTTATAGGCAGACAAAATATGCAAATCATTTTAAAACACACATTTAAAACATTTATTATCGTTACTGTCTTTGATTACAGACAAAATCAAAGACAGTAACAATAACAAATGTTTTAAATGTGTGTTTTAAAATGATCTCTACGTTTTGACCGCCTACAAAAATACGGAACAGCAAATGTCAAACAGAATTGTAACGAGTCTAAAAAATTCTAAAATGTGACTTCAACCATGGCAGTACCGGAAGGCGACAAAGTCGGGCCCCGACTGCGCCAAAGCCATAAATCCTGAAGCAGTCGTCGTGTGGTAATTTCCGCGACGCAGCCGCTCCGCCCTGCGTGGGCGCGTGAGCGGTGCTGACGCCACCCCCAAAGGGAAATTCGTCAGGGCGCTAAGCGAGGGCGCGCGTGCGCCGGGGGGGGGGGGGCGGAGAGGCCGATGACCTCGCCCTACAGTGGGGCGAAGCAGCAGCAAACACCGCACTTTGCTCCGATTTTTAAACCGTGAGATTTAACTGAAAACATATAAATAGCTCAAAAACAAAACAATATAAGATATTGTATACTAGTTATGTTGATTGTTAATAAATTCTGTTATTTTCAGCATCTTATGTTTTAAAACAATCAGTGAAATTATTTAATATGTAAGCAGTTGATTGTATGGTTGATGGTTATTGGTTAGTTACGTATTAAATAATTCCATTGTTTGTCTTAAAACATAAGATACTCAAAATAACAAAAGAATATAAAACAAATATGTCCAAACAGAAGTAAGAAATGTAATTGAAAGATAAAGGAGTGGAGCCGTAAAGAGTGGGAAAGAGAATCAAATTCCCTCGGTGATTTTAACAGGAGGAAGAAGAAGGAGGAGGAGGAGGAGGAGGAGGAGAAGGAGGAGGAGGAGAAGGAGGAGGAGGAGGAGGAGAATTTGTACACTTCTTTTAGCCTTCAGTATGCAGTAAAGGCGAGCTCTTTGTAGCATTTTTTTCAATTATACAAGCAATTAAGCCAATACAAAGCACTTCCCTGGGCCCCTTCTTGCAGCATTCCCATTCAATAAAGTATCATGAAAACACGCAATTTTTTTTCTATCACAGACTGATCGCTCAATGTACATTCCAACACCTGGAATCGTTTTCATTTCATTCATTATTAGCTCCACCTCGGAAATCATTCGTAATATAACACCTTATCTAAAAAACTGGTCATTTGAAGTTTCCGGCATTACCGAGCATCTATGTTCTTGTCGTTTTAGTCGCGGTCAGTACTGAACGTGTAGCAACAGCAGTTGTCAGCGTCGAACCGTTTCGGCCCAGTGTGCGTCGCCACAATGAGCCCCGCGCACCTCGGGCCTTCGCCGAACGCCCCGGGAGGCGCGGCCCGGGCCGGCCCACGCCGCCGAAAAAACGCCCCGCGCGCCCCCAGACACCCGACACTTGCGCGGGAGAATGGGGCACGCCCCGCCCCGCCCCGCCCGCCCCGCCCCGCCCCTCCCCCGCCCCGCCCCCGCCCGCCCCGCGCCGCCCCGCGCCGCCCCGCCCCGCGCCACCCCGCCCCGCGCCACCCCGCCCCGGCCCACCCCACCCACGTCCCAGCGCCCGTGTCCGCGCCCGCGCCCAACAATATCGCCGTCGCAGGGCCCCGAGCTTCCTTTCCCTCTGCGTCAATGGGCGCCCGGGACGACGACTTCCTCCGCTCCGTTGCATCACGTCCGCCGCCACGAGAGCGCACTTCGCAATTCCCCGCGCACAAAGGTTGCCGTTTCTGCGCTTCCACACTCTTCTCGTCACCTACAACGTCAGTCTTTTCACGGTTTCTGGAAAGCTGAAGTAAGTTGTACTGACTCTATATCTTATCACGCCTGGGCGCCTGCTAGATCTAACACGAAGCACTCATGAATCTCAGATATCTCCCAGCACGTCTCATAGCAAAACATCTATTTGGGGGAAGATGGAACCTACTGGTCTCAACGGCTCATTAATGTGTCCTCTGTTCTTCCAAAACATACTTATAACACACAAAAAACTGATTTGATAAGTAAAGAAATGAATACATAAGGCAATGGTATTCATAAATGGATTCTCCGACTACGCATGTGTATTGCTGTTCCAACGTCCCTTCCAATGAAACGCCTGAACCGGAGAGTTTAGCAACTCGGTACGTGACTGACGCATTTTCTTAAACTGTGAAATAGCATCAAAAGCTAACAATTCGATCCGCTAAATTTCCAAACTCCATATCACGCCCCATATTTCTTTATAAAATACACTTCCTTTACCTATCTCGATAGTTCATATCGGTACTTGTTTTCTCCATTTCTTCATAGTTAACACCAACATATTCCCATCGCCTTCCGGCGAAGTAAAAATATAGATTTAGACAGAGATTTTTGCAACATTATCGAAAAATCATGTGCTGGATAGAATAAGGAATTTATAATGAAATCAACACAAATGAAATATCCACAACCAGAAACCTGAAAAATTCACACAAAACATTGCAACGGAATGTCTCCTTCCGTTTAATACACACAAAACATACGTGAAGTTGTAAGAAATAATTTGTAGAGAAAAGCACATGGGCACGACTAAAGCGTAAACGTTTTTCAATCACTATGCTTTAATCTCTAGATTACAATCAATAAGTTTAGACTTGTCGTATTGCAATTAAGGATGGATTCACACAAAATAAAACTAAGCACATGATTAGAACCTCCAGTATTTTTTAAAGAAAATTGAAAATTAGTTTCTAAATATAAACTATTTTATTATTGTTTCAACAAATAATCAATTTAATTCAGATAGGTAGTAAAATTTACTTAAATCATTTTAAAATTATTAAAAATATTGAAATTGTTTTCTCATTTATTTTGATTTCATTTCTTTATTTTTATTTATTTACCTGAAAACGTTAAATAATGAAGTAAAAAGAACTGTGAATGAGCGCACTATCGAGAAGTAGCAATATTTTCATTTTGATCAATGTTCCAAAATTATTGGAAGGTCCCATAGCTAAGTCATGCTTACGGTCGTTTGGAATATTAATCCCGACCTGACTGTACATTACTTGTTTATAACAGGTGCGCTGTCGACGAAAAGGAAATGAAGAAATATTTATTAACGTCACTAGTACAGAAAGTGAGAGTTTGGCGTAGGAATGACATGTTGACGGACGAGGCGCCGAGCAGGCGAGTCCGGCATTTTGAAACCAGTACGCCAAAGACGCTTTTACACGAGTTGCGAACAGTATTTCTTTGCGCGAATTGAAGAAGTTGAGCTCGGGATGATTCTTTGCGGCACGCACCTGAGCAGGATGGTGAGGTCGAGGTCGTCGCTGAGGCGGTCGAGCGCCAGCGTGCCGTCCACGCGCACGGCGTGCACCTTGTCGCGCAGCGCCTGCGACGTGCCCACGGCGGCGTGCCGCTCCTTCAGGATGTCCATGATGTTGGGCTGGCGCAGGAACGCCACCACCTTCTCGTTGTAGGCCGTGGGGATGTCGGGCGGCGCCAGCACGCGCGGCACGGGCGCCAGCCCCAGGGCGGCGGCGGGGCCGCACCCGCACGTGATGGGCGGCCGCGGCGGCGGCACCGGCGCCTTCAACACCACGCGCGCGTTGCGCCCGTCACCCCACAAGCCCCCTTCCCCCGGCGCCCTGGGCAAGGCTTTGCCCGCGCGCTACTGTGTGTTGACACCTGACAGTGTGTGCTGATACCTGACAGTATGTGCAGATACCTGACAGTATGTGCAGATACCTGACAGTATGTGCAGATACCCGACAGTATGTGCAGATACCCGACAGTATGTGCAGATACCTGACAGTATGTACAGATACCCGACAGTATGTGCAGATACCCGACAGTATGTGCAGATACCTGACAGTATGTGCAGATACCTGACAGTATGTGCAGATACCTGACAGTATGTGCAGATACCTGACAGTATGTGCAGATACTTGACAGTATGTGCAGATACCTGACAGTATGTGCAGATACTTGACAGTATGTGCAGATACCTGACAGTATGTGCTGATATCGACAGTATGTGCTGATATCGACAGTATGTGCTGATATCGACAGTATGTGCTGATATTGACAGTATGTGCTGATATTGACAGTATGTGCAGATACCTGACAGTATGTGCTGATACCGACAGTATGTGCTTATACCGACAGTATGTACTTATACCGACAGTATGTGCTGACACCTGTCAAAGGGTGTGTGTTGGAATCTGACAATGTGTGTGTGTGTGTGTGTGTTAACCGCTGTGATTGTGTATGTTTACGTGCGTGTGATTTTTGTGTGTGTGTCTTCTGTCTGTGGGTAAGTTGCGTGAATTGGTGCTTGCGTGTCCAAGATGCTGCCGCATCATAGGGTGGATTGTCGCTCACAAGTTTTGGCCCTCATATAGCAGCTTTCTGCAAGGTTTCCAACGACGAGGTGACCCGTCTTTGTGTATGTACTCAGGGACTTGTAATCAGTCTCGAGACTACAAAGAAATGGTCAATACCCATAGAAAATAATACCAAGAAAATGCTATGTTCTCGGAGATCTCGTGTATTCCATTTCTCTCAATCTACACCTGTTTCATACTAAATGGCTAAGAATGCGAGGTCATAGGTCCTCGATTCAAGGGATAGAAAGAACTACTCCTACCCTAGCCATAGATAATTTGATTTGCGGGACTGGGACTTGCAATTCCAGTTAAAAAAAAAAAAAAGATCATGGTGAAACGACCTTTAAAAATATCGTGCCTAGAGTGCATGCAAATTCATTTTAAGGGCGTGTGTTGTACATCTAAGGTCACGCGTGGCCTATTGGAAAAAAACACTCTGAACACCGGCGGTACATTTATTTATTTTGTCGAAAACAGTCAAAAACTGTACGTGACGTATGGGGGAGAAAATCATCTGCGCTACATCCCGGCCACCGGAAATTGTGGTAGAAAAAATGGGTTCGCGCAAATTTCTTTTCCTTGCCCCTCTTTCATCCACTGTTTCACCCCATCATTATTTATCAATTATCATACATCCCTCAACCATGGTACCTGACAACCTGAGAACATTTAACCATTAATAATTACTATTGCTACAACACAGTTATTCCTCTTTTTGGTAATATGTAATGGTTAATGTAAAATTACAATAACATTCTATTGAAACTATGATTATTAAACTGTTACGCAATTGTTAAACTGTACTAACACATTAATCATCTCTCACAAAATTGTCTTATCACACGTTCTTTCAAAGTAGCACTGATTTTGTAGTCAATTCATTTAATGTCCTCAAATACAATTCCTAAGTAAACATGAATGTTCACAAGGCCACCCAATTCATTATGACGCCTTATTATATGTGAATAAATTCATCACCTAAAGAACAATGCCCAAAAGCTTCTCAGGCTTAAAATACTTCCATTCTATAATTCACAAATACCCAATTGTTTTAAATTGTAAAGAAAAAATAGTTTATGAAAGCCCTTGTAATACCGGGGCGTTTAACACCCGCTTGCACGATGATTTTTTTTTTTTTTAAATTACAAAAATGTCCTCTTTTTCGAATTCGGCCGTAGGTCAGTAAATGGAAGCAGAGAATCATATGATGAGTCCTTCTTCAAATCCCAAAGAAACGAGTTCGAATGACGTTTGTCGATATTATTAATTTTTGCCGATTAAAATTGATTATATAAGGCCCCATCATGCCGTTCCGAACAATTAGCTACAGTACTTTCCGGGTTATCCACAGTCTATCATAGCAGCACTATCTGACGGTGGTTTGCTGAACTAGACCAATGCGACTTCATCGGCGTCTTCAATCTATATAAATAAAAATGAATCGCCGAAATGTATGTAAGCGCATAACTTTCTAACAACTGCACCAAATTGGATAATTCTTTTTTTTTTTTTTTTTTGTGTTCGTTATTGTCAGGACAAGGTATATAAAAGAAAATTTTTAAAAAATCGAATAGAAAATTTTAAAATCTCATAATATGAAAAGTGAGTGAGACAGAAGACTGTGAGAGATCTTCAATATATTAACAAATTATTAAAAGATGAAAAGAGAGAGGAGAAAAGAGGTGAGAAAGAGAAGAGAAGAAAAGGGAAAAAGGAAAGACAGGAAAGGTGAGGTGAAAAAGAGAGAAGGGGAAAGACAGAGGGGGAAGGGAGAGAGAGAGAGAGAGAGAGAGAGAGAGAGAGAGAGAGAGAGACAGAGAGAGAGAGGTGGAAAGAAAAAACAAAGTGGTAAAGACAGTAAAAGTGAGAGGAGAGAAAAGAGAGAGGGAAGAGAGGGAAAAGTTAGGGGGAGTGAGGGGAAAAGTGAGAAAAGGAAAGAGAGAGAATAAAAGAATGAGAGAGAATGAAAGTGAGAGAGGGAAACAGAAGGAAATGAAGAGAGTGGGGGAAAGAGAAAGGAAGAGAGGAATGGGGAAGTCAGGGGGAAAAATGAGAGAGGGAGAAAAAGAAAGTGAAAAAGAGGGATGGAAGGAGAGAGAGGGAAAGCAGGAGGAGGGGAAAAGAGAGGGGAAAATATAGGAAGAAAAGACAGTGGTAAAGAGAGAGAAAAAGAGATAGGGAAAAGTGAGATAAAAAAGAGGGGAAAAGAGAATGGGGCAAAATGAGAGAAGTGGGAAATGAGAGGGGAAAGAGGGAAAGGGATAAGAGAGAAAGGAAAGATAGAGAAAAAGAGAGAAGGAAAAAGAGACGGGGAAAGAGTGAAAAGAGAGGGAGAGAGAAAGAGGAAAAAGAGAGAGAGGGCAGGACAATGTCTGCCAGGTTCTGCTAGCGGAATATATTGGTTGATGAAATTCATTAATTTGAGAATATCTAATTTTTCATATTACTTGACCCATGTACCACATTTTACCCTCTTTAAAGAAACACCTATTGATATTCAATTGCTCTATAATGATAATATTTTAATATTTTCTTGTTTTCTTTCCAATATTGTAGAGTTTTGAAAGATATGCTAATGTCATTCATAGTAAATGTTAAATTCATAAGATCAGAATATTAACTCCTTAAAAACATGGTTTTTGAATAATCCTAAAAGCATATACTATTTTTATCTTTGCTATTAAGTCACAGACAGAAAAAAATAATAGGAATCAATATAATTTAAATAAATTTTGTTCCTATCACCAAACAGGCAAAGAACAATAGTTCTTATTTCCTTGCTTGTGAAAGGTTCTGCAATAAATATACATGAAAAGGAGAAACAAAATAATTGTATTCAGAAATTACAGTACAAAATTTTCCTGAAGTTCAAAGACCTTTCAACCACTTAATTATACTTAGGACAAAGAAATCCTCACTCCCTTGTGGGTGAAGTGAACTGAATGCATTACTTTTATCTTAAACAGGAAGTCTAGAAGATTGTGAAGCCTGAGAAAGCAGTTAAGTACAATTCCAAGTATACAAACTACTATCACAAGCAGTGGAGCATGAAAAGAAGATAATGGTAAAACAAAGATAAAGGGAGAGTTTGTGAAAACAACCAACACATGGCTCAAGAACCGTCTTTGAAAAACAGAAATTCATTTCGTTACAACAGAATCTAAATGATATGTTTTGGAAGTTATTTAAATAGAATATTTGCTGAATAAATTAATTACTAAGGCAATAATGACTTTTTCAATAATGCAAATTTCTCTTTTTTTGACCATCCATTCTAACATAATAGCTTTTTATTAGTCTGAAGCTCATAAAAGATATCAGCATAGAAATAGATTGTGCTAGAATAGTCAAATATCCCTAACATTTGGGAGCACAAATCAGCTAAGATTGATGATATAGTAAAAAAGATATATAATGACCAATTAAATATACAAATAATACAACTTGAATTCAATAATATTACAATGGCCATAGTGCCATATCAATTCAAAATTTCACACAGCTAAAGGGTCATATATTTTCTTAATTAAAATTCATGCATCAAATGAATGGAAACAGAAGACTAAGGATCATTGCAGTGCTGCTGTGATAATACAGATTTGAAACCTATCCTCATATCCTCAAGTTTAATTTTATATTTATAGAGAAAGCATTTATATAGGCTTCATTGTATTAAATGAGATAGTTCACCTACAAACAGCAAAAACCAGTTTAGTGATAATATTGCCACAAAATGCAAGAACAAATAAATATTTTAAACAGATAAATAAAACAATAATGACTTTACTCAAAATATGTATTTAGCAAAGAAGATGATTCAGAAAATTTTCCTTAAGTGCAGAGAAAGTGTGCATCATGCTAATATAAATTAATATTCTTCATAAGTTGCAACAATTAAAACTGATAGTTGAAAATGAATAGTTGTTTCACTTGCAGAAGATTTGAAATGACCAAAACAAATGTCAAAATATTAGGTTTTGATTTGTAAGTCATTGTAAATATTAAAAACAGTTTTGGAAATGGAAACACACAATAAATTCTTAAAGAATGAATGTGAAAATGGAACCTATTATGAAATTCAAAAAAGAAAATCAAACAGAACATTGCAAAGTGGGACATAACTACAACATGAACACAAAAACTACAAAACACAAGTTAAACAATTGTTGAAATTTAAATTCCAGTAATATAAAATACTGAGATTTATTTTTCCTGATGATAACTAAACTGCATACTTGGCATGCTGCACTAAAATGAAGTACAAACACAACAAAAAATGGGCCTGACAAGGACAATACAACTACCACAAAAAGATGTACACCAAGAACGAAATGCCACAGACTTACTCCTCTAGAATGAGCGAGCTCTTCTTCGCCAGCGCTGCGACTGCGCCTCCTGGCACCAGGGAGCAACAGCTTGTGCTGGTGCAGGTAAGGAGACTCGGTGGGAATGCGGGGATCAATGAACGTGGTAGTCTTCGACGTGTGATCTATGAAGAATTGCTATGCACACACACACATACACCCATGCTAGAAGATGAGTTATTTAGACAATACTCCTAGAAGCAGGGTTAGTCTAAGTAGAAGATATTAGATAATAGTACTTAAGAGTTCCAATCTTTACAAATTAATTTCTGCAGCCTTTTTCAATGCAAAGATTATAACTACAGTACAATCAATGAAAGAGAATTAAACAATTTGCATGAATGCAGAATCTAAGCTAAAGTAGGATAATGAAACAAATCTGTACAAGTACATTAAGAAATGAGAATGAAAATAAACTGCCATTGTTATAAGTATTTCGACAAGATAGATGTTAGATCAGAAGAACTATTTTATTGGAATTGTTAAGAAAGCTTATTATATATTAATTTTTATCACAATGTACATACATAATTAAGTTATCATCTATTTACTCTACAAACCATTGCACTATGGTCAATCAAGCACAAATGTGAAAACTTGTTATTGAGAGAGATCCATCATGCGAAATATTTGGTTGAAATAACTATTCTCAACTTACTTTGCCATTCCGGTCAAACTTGGTTTCCCATCCACGAGGTAAGTCTCTCATGTTATCTGCAAATAGGTTGACAAGTGCCACAAGATCTCTGTTGTGCTGATAACGTTCAAATGCTGTGGGATCTCTTCTGATTTTTGACACCATATGCTTCAGAGAGCCATTACGATTATAGAGAGCAAGAGCCTCCTAAAACATGAGAAACATTTATGTAAATAATAACTATGTGAAATTTTGTAAACAGGACAAGGTAAGAAACTTTTATAATGTAAAATTATGTGTAAAACATCACCTCTGTTAATGCTAAGGAAAGATGATAGTATTGAATGAATTATAAGACTCCAAGCAAAACCCCGTAAGTGTGGTACTGCTTGGTAAAGAATTACTTTTCAGGAGTGCATTGAAGAGATTTAAGATATAAATTTTGAATTTTGTAGATTATGAAACAAACTTAGCAGGCATATATTGAATCCACAAAAACACAATCTGTAATTAAAGAATAATGCATCCAAAGATATAAAAATAAAGGTTTTTTGAGCTCTTAAAAGAACACAAATTATGTTTCTTATACCTTCATCTACAAAATGTAATCATCTTGTTTGTTCTGCATTCGGTCTGACACATTTGGTGGTTGATTCTAAGAAGAAGCTATTTCATATTTAAAACATGGATGCAATATGTCCAGAGGGAATATAATGATCAAACTAGTACTTATAATTTTTTAACAGCCACAAGAATTAAAAACATTATATTGTAATCAAGAAACCAATAATAACAGTTCTAATAGCATTTCCAAAATTAAATAGGAACATTTCTAGAATGCAAGAATTAAACTCAAAACCAATCAATATTTTTGTTTAGTGGTATGAATGTAAAAATACTTTCTCATAATTGATATTTACAAGAAGTTTGTTATTTTATGAGCAACACACTTCCAAGATTTACAGGCCCAGGAAGCACTTTTCTGATTTCAGAAACAAACAAAAGTCTGAGGCACTGCTGTTGTTTCATATTTTTTCCGTAGTGCACTATATTTGCAAAGTATGAAAGAAAAATAAGGAAAAGTTACCAATTTTATTATTTCTAATGACTGCATATTACTCACAGCGTTCATATGCAGAATTGAGAAAAAGTCAGGTCGTGAAATGAACTTGACTGCTGGCATGTGGTTCACCAAATCTGTGGAGGAGGAAGTAACATTTCCAGAGCCACTGGCACTGCTGCCAGAACAGCTTCCACTACTACTGCCAATGCCACTACTGCTTGCTTCAGGTTGTCCAGACGGTTCCTGCACCGAAGAACTACCAGGAACAGCAGCTCCATCATCAGGTTCAAGGCGTCGAGATGTGATAGTGCGCCGTATACTTTGATATCTGAAAATTATGACAACATGGTAGATATATCTTCACACTCTACTACAGAAATATTTTGATTTCTGTAATACCAGATTAGTATAGACACTCCCAAAGAACAAAATAAATATATTTTTAATAAGCTTATAAAATGTTTGTGATCTTATTTCAACTTGGCCAAGATCAGAGGTTTCAATCAAGAATCAGTGATTAAAGGCCTGCAGAATCACTAGATTGACAATTGTGAAGTATGCAAGAAAAGACTGGGGTTGCCTTTGCCAGTACAATGTTCATATCAAACATAATAAGATCTTTAGAATTTCTCTCAAGATTTTCACAATTTACTTCTAAGTAAAGAATATATATAGAAAAGGACAGACAAAAAAGGACAGATAAGATACAAGTCAGCCAAAATTGTTACAAGCTAGCCAAAATGGCTAAACACATTCTATGTGCAAAGACAACGCTATTTTCTATCTCCTCTTTTTTTTTTTTTCCACACATTTCACCGAACTTCTGAATACTATTTAAACAAACAAAAGGAAGCAAAATGTAATTCACATTTAATATTTTGAGATTAATAATTTTTTTATTTTATTTTAATTCAGATTAAGAGCATTTTGGAACCATGATTTATTATTCTCATTTATAGTGATTTTGATAGTTATGTTCAAAATTCTTACTTATTGGTGCTAAGACGGTAAAACCTTGTATCACAAAAAACAAATATTTTCTGGAAAACATCAACTACATTATGCAACTTAATATCACAAAATACAAGGTTCTGATTATTCACTTCTAGGCAATTGACGTCAGGTTTTTGAGATACCGGCTTTTGTACTTTGTAAAGTGCATTTTATTTAACATCTGGGTACATGTTCAGTTAAAATCCCTTTTCTGAGATGTGAGGTTTGACCATCCTAAAGATGATAAGCAAAAGTTTCTAAATATCCATATACCCTCATACAAAATTAATATACACTCATGGCAAATCATTCAAATCACAATTTTTGGGGTTTTTGATGATTACATTTCAAACAGCAATGTTAAGAAAACTTTACTGCTCACAATTTAACTCAAACGGTTTAAACAAAAATAATAACTTTTGAGTCGTCAAGTCTTTTACCCACATGGTTCAAACTCTACTTCACGTGTAAAAAATAATCATTTTTGTAATTTTCCTCTAGATTTTTCACATTAATATTTTCCACTGAACGATACTCTTCATGCTGACAGAATCTGCTGTTACAGTGTGTTTGAAGTATACTTTTGATTATTTAAAGAAATCAAACATTTAAATTGCACTAGTCTTTTGTTATACTGCATTGCAAAGGTATACCTGCGATCCAGTTGTTGTCTTTGTAATTCACTAGAAGGCCTAGAACGTCCTGAGGTACTGGCAGTTGGTCGCTGCCATGTTGTTGTACGATTCACATGATCAATATAGAATATTCGACCATGACTGTCTATCCGTGCTTCCCAGTCTGTAATAGAAATAAACAAAATTTGATACTAAAAAAAAATTATCTTCTTTCCACAAAAATACATCTAGAAATAGGGAAAAAATGCAATGAATTGAAATAACTGTTCCTGAACTGCCATTGTATCACAGTATTCTTGATGGCTTGATTAATGTTTTCAGACATATCAACTGGTCGTTAATCTCAAGAGTGTAATAAATGTTTTTAATGGTTGGAGGTAAGGTTCCTCGCCACTGGATGCTGAGATCTGACATTGACCTACACATTGGGTGCCAGGGAATGTTCCTTTCCAGGTATCTCCTCCTTCCAGCAGGACACTGTCCTATCCAGGACAAGCTCTAAGCTCCTGACTGGTCTCCTGACAAGTAGTGTATATAAATGTTTGTTTGTAAGGGGAGAGAATAGAACAAGGAAGAAGAAGGAAAGATCGTGCACAATCTGTGGCCTGTTTGATAGGGTTCTCTGGCATTTGCCTGGTACTGACTGGAGAAACCATGGAAAAGTACTAATCAGAGTAGCCAACCACTAGAATTCTCCTCCAGACAGCAGCTGAATAATTATTCGATCTAGCTTGTCAAAAATTCACCTCCATCACGACTTGAACGACAGTACCTCCCAGTCAGGGTCACTGCAGAAATAGTGGCAATAAACTCACTCTGCACTAAACTCAACCAGTCTGAGTATTAATTATGAAGCCTTAATAGGAACCATTTTATAGCAAAACAATTACTCAAATTTCACTAAGGACATGAAGTGCATACACGGAGGTAGAGGCTCTTCCTCGGATGGCAGTTCCAGCCGCTGACTTTTGGCAGATCTCTCAGGGATGGACGGCAATCGGGTGGTGTTGATATGTCGAATGGGCAAGATGGAACAGCCTTCTCCCACTCGCAGGGGGCCCTCACTGGGCACTGCAGGCCCAGAGGAAGTGGAGGGCATGCTTGACAACCCATCCAGACCATAGTTACCAACTGGAATGAAAAGTACACATCATTAAAGTTGATCTCTACAAATGACAAATGGAGATTGCATATTTGAACCAAATTGAAACACACACACACACACATGCATGCATACACACACATACACACACAGACTCTCACACACGTGTGCACACACCCACTCATCTGCAATTCAATGCAGTGCATTTAACCCTAATAGAATAATAAATATAAGAGAAATTTCTTGTATGCATATATGAATGTATACCATTAATAAAAAACTGAGATTTAAGTTAATTAGATTAATCTTAAATTATTCAGATTACTAGACAAATATTTTATGCTACCGGAGAAATAACTCAAGATCACTGACCCACTGGTTCCTGAAGAAGACTACTAGAAAACAGACTGCACAGGGCTGGTCGTGGAGAATGACTGGGACTGCTGTTTTGGGGCTCCTGGCTGCGATATGGCGTATGGAGGCTTGGGGGTCTACTTGCTAATCCTGTGGCACCTTCAACACTGTCTTGTGCTGCAAGAGTCCGATGCACAGGTCGGGCATGATGAGTGGGCGTAGGTGGGCACTGCAAGGGTCCTGTCGGATGAGTTGGGCTTGTTGCTGCAGCCACTCGGCTTAAAAGGCGATTGTGAGGGCGAGGGGAAGCACTGACTTCGTGTTGGCCAAGCAGTCTTGTTGGAAATCGCTCTCTGCAATAGAATGTTATTAGTTAGTTCATAACTTACTTACAAATATTTTTATATTTAAGGATTTTTTGCTTCAGAATACTTTTCTGGACCAAATATCTTATTTCATGAATTGTAATAACTCTCTGCAGATTCCTAGTATCATTTGCAGGTATCAAATTTCATTTATAGTTATTAACATAACTAGAAACGTTATGAGTGTTATTACTTTTTTACTTTTTACTTTTTTTTACTTTTGAGTGTTATTCCTCCCCCTTTTTTTTAAGTAGTATATGACTTAGTGTAGGGATCACAGAATTTTGAAAATGTGCACACAATTCACTTTTCCCCATAGCACATCATATGCAGTTTGAACTGTTTTTTGACGTTAAATAAATAAATAAATACTGCCAAGGCCAAAGTTAAAAATTGAGGCAGAGCCGAGATTTTTAATTTGGACAAGGCAGTAATAACACTGTAACATTTCATGGTATATTCAGCATTTTATCGGTCAACATAAAATCTCATGAATTATGCGAAAATTTGCATTACTGCAATAGTAAACACATGAATTTGGTTGCTGCTGCATGTTAGTACAATATTGTGGGGTGTTGCTTGCGACATATCTATACTAACAATATTTGTATATCGTGATTTGAGAAAGGTGAATGCAAGTAATTCTCCTGAACCTAAAGAAACAACTTTCGGTTAGTAAGTTGGTGCGTTGACTTTCATTGGCGACACCTTCACATCACCAGTAAATATGATTAATGGAATAGTTTCATTTGGTGGAATATGAGGAAAATGACATTATTTTACCTAATATACATTTTTCTAATTGTACTATTAATAATATTACAATTAAAAATATACAAGATATTAAGTTGGTTAAGGCGTTTTCAGAAATGTGTTCAAATATGGTTGTAATGCACATTGCTAAATGTATTTAGCGGAAGATTTTGCTTCGGAAATTAACTCGTACTATAAATCCTACTTTTCAAAATTTACTTGAGCAGTGTCATAAGTGCAGACTCCCAGATGAATGTACTCTGCGATAAAAAAAGGAGAAACATTGTTGTAATGGGTACATGTAATACTTTGTACGGGGGTTTTTAAAAGCATATTTTGTATGTTTTTGCCGCATATGTGTTGTGCCGACCTCTCGCACACGTGGTGCTCCTGCATGGCGAGCAGCGCGGGCAGCGGCGGGTGGCTGATCTGGCGCGAGAGCGGCTTGTGGGGGCGCAGCAGCGCCATCTTGGGCGTGACGGGCTCCTCGGAGAGGCTGCGGGCGTCGGCGTCGTCGGGCGCGGGGGCGGGGCTGCGCGCGGGCGGCTGTGGAGCCGCGGCGGCGGCCGCCCCGTCGTCGCGCGCGGGCGGCGGGGGCGGCGGCGGCGAGCCGGCGTCCTCGGCGTCCGCGCCCGGCGGCGACAGGCTGCCCACCGCGTGCAGCAGGCCCGACACCAGCGAGTCCGTGCTGGAGCTCTGGTTGCTCAGCACCATGGTGTTGGCCTCCGAGCTGGAGCTGGTGCTGTACTCGGTGGCCGTGGACAGCACCATGCCCGAGTCCGACATGGAGTTGGGCGAGACGGGCGACAGCGAGGAGGCCGTGTTGGGCACCGCCAGGAAGGCCGAGGCCAGCGCGTCGGGGGCGGGGCCGGGGCCGGGGGCCTCCGGCGCCGGCGGCACGGGCGACGGGGAGGCCGCGGCGGCGGGCGGGCGCCGCTCCTTCACGCTGCCCGAGCGCGACGGCCCGCACGAGTCCGTCTCCGGCTCAGACAGGTCCGTCAGGATCACCGGCATCTCGCACACGCGCTCCTGCAACCGACACGCGCATAGTTACACTTACACACAGCAATTAGCCTCTTTACCAGAAAGAATGGGGGTGCTTTTCCTCTTTACAACTCTGATGACTTCATATTCACTGGCGTTGGTTAAAAACAGACGTTCTTAAAACGAACGAGAAACAGAGCTCTGCATTAAAAACAAACATTGGTTCCTTTAAAAAATTAATAACGGTTCATCAGAGGTCTCATAACATACGTTTTGATGAAAGTTCAATATTTCCGCAGTATTCTTTAAAAGAGCGACAAAATTAAAAAAGAATCGAATGGTTCCAAAAAGTACCACTCGCTTGGAAGAGCACAAGCGAGGTCTTGGTTCTCTCAAAATCAAGGAACGGCGTTTAACTAGCAACCGCAAAGGGGACATGTGTTATGTGGAGCGTGCGCCCACCTGGAAGCTGCCGGGGGCGGCGTCTGGCGGAGACTCGTCCGCGAGGGCGGGGCCGTCGGCGGGGGCGTGGTCGTCCGCGTCGGGCGGGCGCTCGGCGCCGTGGGCGGCGGGCGAGCGGTGCGCCGAGGCGGAGGCGGCGAGGCTGCGCAGCGCGCTGCCCACGGCGTCCTCGGCGATCTCCAGCTCCTCGTCGTCCGGCGGCAGGAACACGTCCTCGTCCTCCTCGTCCACCAGGTTCTCCACGCTCGAGCTGTCCAGCAGGCTGCCCTCCTGCTCGGGCGTGGCCAGCGGCGCCGTCGCGGCGGTCGCCGCCGCCGCCTCCGACACCGACGCCCCCGCCCCCGCCCCCGGGTCCGGCCCCGCGGCGTCGGGCTCGGCCGGCGCACACGTGGGCTCCGCCACCGCCAGCCGCATGGGCCGCTTGTGCGCCGTCTCAGCGGCGGGGGCGGGGCCCGGCGCGGGAGCGGGCGTCGACATGGGCTCTCCCAGGCCGATCTCGTGCGGAAGGTCCAGCGACCGCGCGCCGCGAGTGGCTGCGAGAAGCTCCTCCTGTGGATTAACACGACGGTTACAATGTATTCTACACTCATTCAATGTATTCTCACTATATTTTGAAATGTTACGTCCTTCTAATGAGAGCAAGTCTTAGACATGGCAAAGGAAGTCTCTAATATTTACATCCAAAAATACAGTAATGTTTGATTCTGGAATCGTGTTTCTAACTCTCAATCGTACGGTCTCGGAAATAGTGTTTCAACACAGAAAAAATGAAGGTAAAATTAGAAACAAAAAAGGTAGCAAGGATATGAAATTACACGCACTCTGAACTGATGAAGCATGTTTGGATTAAACCCAACCAAGTGTGCGCCTGAATGCTGTCTGCAATACAACACGTCAGTCACAGCTGCTTTGCGGGTTGCATAATTTAAGCCATACTGTTTTACTCTCCAGACATCGTGCGTTGAAGTTCTCCGTATGTGCATACCGCAGTTTTGAAACTACTTGCTTAAGCAATCCCTAAAAATTCTCCTAGCACTTCGCCATACGTTATGTTTTCTTTTCCAGTTCAATGTAAAGCATCTGAAAGCTGAATAACGCGTTCTGAAAGAGGGATGGGTATACGCATCTCAGGTAGTACGGATCGGTGCCTAATGGATTTTGTCGCACGATTTTGAAGAACTACAAAAGATTCGTAATAAACATTTTGTCCAAAAACCATCTAATCTAGTCCGGAATATCTGGCCATTGTTCAAAATATTCCTCGTAACATTTGAATGACCCGAAACTATGGGGTCTGAACAAAATAAAAATGTTAGCAGAAATGAAACTGAACCGTGAAAATGAACAAAATGGAACAGAGTTTGACGGAAAGAAGGAAAACATAAATAAAGGTAAAAAGAAGAGAAAAACAAGAAAGAAAGAAATTAATGAAGAACGCAAAAATAGAAAGGACATAATTAAAATGAATTTTATTGTGTTGCAATAGGCCTGATGATTGTGGTGCGGTAACTCCCAAAACGGCTTTTGGAGACTGTCCAAAAATGTGTTAAAAGTTAATTTTTTCTTGATGTACAATACATTTATTATAAAACGCTGCTGTCTAAAATTTTGAAGGGGGCCTGTTCTTTAGATAAAACGCAAAAAAATAAGACACTATTTAATTATATAGAATGTGTAATAAGAAAGAACGAAAGGAGAGAAAGGGAAAGAAAGAAAAAAGGATGAATAAAGGAAAAGAAGAAGGAAGGAAATAACGAAGGAAAGGGAGAAGGGAGGAAAGGAATGAAGGAAAGGAAGGAAGGAAAGGAAGGAAGGAAGGAAAGGAAAGGAAAGGAAAGGAAAGGAAAGGAAAGGAAAGGAAAGGAAAGGAAGGAAGGAAGGAAAGGAAGGAAGGAAGGAAAGGAAGGAAGGAAAGAAAAAGGAAGGAAAGAAAGAAGGAAAAAAAGGAAGGAAAGAAAGAACGAAAGAAAGAAGGAAAGAAAGAAGGGGAAAAAGGAAGAAAAGAAAGAGAAGAAAAGAAAGAGAAGGAAAGAAAGAAGAAAAGAAAGAAGGAAGGAAGAATGGAGAGAAGAGCGGCTGACCTGCGGGCAGCGCTTGAGGCGCAGGCTGGAGGCGCCGCGCTGCAGGGGGTCCTCGTGGTGGGCGTGGTCGCAGGCGCCGCCGGGCAGCTCGTCCGTGTCGATGATCTCGAAGGCGAACGCGTCCTCGGGGTTCACCATGCGCCGGGGCTTGGGTGGCAGGCTGGGCCGCAGCGGCGGCGCCACCGCCGCCAGCGACGGGTGCTGCTGCTGCTGCTGGTGATGGTGGTGGTGGTGATGGTGATGCGAATGCGCGTGGTGATGGTGATGATGGTGCGCGCGGTGGTGGTCGCGCGATATCGTCGCCGGTTTGTGCTGGCGAGGAACCTACGACACGGGGAACCCACAATGCGGTCGTTAGTTTTTTTGGGGGAGAATCAGAAACACATATCATAGGGTAATATCGTGTTGGAATATTAGAAATACATTACATACAATAGAAACACAAAATATTAGCAGTGTGCATCTACATCAGGGATTCCCAAACGTTTTCTTACAATGCCCCACTTTGAAACAATTTGTTTGCTCCCTTACGCTTTCTCTACACAACAGAGTATTCGTAATCACGAAACAAAGAATTTAATGGAAACGTCTTAAAGATAACATTTGTGCACACAGATATTTTCGAAAATATCTCGATTTTCAACATCGGAGATGCCCCCGATTGCCGAGTTTCTAAATTTCATTCAGTGTTTCTTCACGACCTGGCCTTCACATTTCTCCAGTGCTTATTGCGGAGAGTACTTTCTGGAGCGACAGAGGATCGCTGTGAATGCATTGTTATAATTTCTTGGGTTTCTTAAACATCCGAGTTATGAACGACGGATACGAAAGAAGAGGAGATAATAAATTATCGTACGTTTTGTACCTTTATATCAGGAAACAGTGGTTAATTACGTTCACTAATATTTTTTTGTAATCAATGGGATCTTTATTATCCTGATCAGGCACCGCTTCATATTCGGCAAACAGTCCCCCAATGGACTCCTTAATCATCGTTAACACACTTCAATATTTCATCGACCTCAGGGGGTGTATATCGACCCCGTTGGGAAGCCCCGATGTAAATTATTGGCTACCTTCCTTCATGAGACATTTTTTCAAATACTGATTGACTGATTTTTTCGTGTTTTTCAGGCGCGTCAACTGCGACTGCGACTTATTGTACAGATCGCGCGCGGTCCGTGGCCCGTTTGTTAGGGTACTGCTCCGGCACTCGCCTGGTGTTGATTGGAGAAACCACGGAAAACTACCGATCAGAGCAGGCGGCCGCTAGAATTCTCCTCCAGACAGCCACTGAATTCGACCTAGCTAGAAAGCTAGTGTCGAAAATCCTGTCACCGTCAGGACTCGAACCCAGGACTTCCCGGTCAGTGGCATCAGTTGATGCACTGAGCTACCGCTCCCGGTACTCAAATATTAATGCCACGAATTTTGCAAGTTTTTTTTATAACAAAAATTGCAAACTCGAGCAGGCAGGTTGAAGGTGGCAAGCGCGCGGGGACTGACCTCCGGCGGCGGCAGCGCGCCCGAGCAGTAGGCGAGCGCGCGCGTGCGCTCGAGGGGCCGGTGCTTGCCCGCGCGCGGGGGCAGCGGCGGCGGCGGGTCCGCGCTGCCGCTGGCGCACGTGGGGTAGAGCGTCTCGTAGATGCCCGAGCCGGGCGCCGCGGGCGCGGGCGAGGGGCCCTTGGTCCAAATGGGGTAGTACTGCGAGTCGTGCGAGTTCCACGTGTTCTGCTCGGGGCCCGACTGGTCCGAATCCTCGCCCAGACACCCGTTGGTCAGCGCCTGTGGGCCAATGCAGGAAGAGTCACACGGACATGTCAGAAACACAATAAAATCAATCCATGCCACTAATTCTTCGCTGTAAAAACACAATCGTAATATTCTGCTTCAAACGTTATCAAAGAAGATACATCTACTTTATAAAATCTCTAAGAGCATTTCAAATGAACTTTAATATTAAAATAAAATGCCCTTTTTGTATATCAATTTTCTGTGCGTCCAATGTGCAAGTGGTATCTTGTGACTGAAGGAAAGAATAACAGCGAGACTCAATGTAATAATCTGTAAATGTTATTCTTTTCTATAAAAAAAGTCAATATAATAGTTAAAGTATCAATGACGAAATGTGATTGGGGGGGGGGCGAGATTGTACATGATCAAATGTAACAATATTCACTTTTAGGTCGAGTCGCTTCGTTTATTTTTGTACATTTACTACTTAAAGTAGCCATTTCTGCACTATAAAAACGTGAGTTCAAAATATTTATTTTTCGGAACGCACATACATACGTTTTCTATACAAAATGTAAATAGTAATAGTGTTAGGAACCGGTGTTGTGACGGTCATTGACCGTCGGGGATCGTTAGTAGGCTCCGGTTCCGCCTATTACCTCGCACATCTCTAAAGTTTTAGAGAATCAGTCCAGTAAAAAGTGTTTACTGGCCTAGTCCAAAACACAACTTTATGGACGATTAACAGCACAGAAATTGTTGCCTTGATGAGTGAATGCACGAAGAAGTCATTTTATATAGTGCGCGAAATTATTGTTTTTTGTATGACCAAGACTGCGTTACTGAATAGATCGACGCATCATAAAAACAATGGAGATCGCGCAAGAAACGATAATTATTTCACTAACGAAATGTATACTATTTTTTCCGATCGTATAAAAATGCTCAAATTACGAATCGTTATTTTATTAATTTTTGCTGTTCATGGTTATGGAATGAAGGAACCATCATCTTTTGACATTTTAGTGCGAAAAATTATTCTTGCGTGGTGGTATAACGACAGAAAAGTTAACCTTAAACACGCGTGGCGATTCATAAAATCCATTTTCGTACGATCACAGAAATAAAACGTATTTTCAATAAAAAAAATTGTAATAATTATTTTATATTGAAATTAGTTGATTGAATTAATTATTTATGGAATTTTTTAATTGGTAGAACATGAAAGAGGGCGCTGCACTTACCTTTGGCGCGGGGAGGGGCGACGCCGTGGTGGTGGGGGAGGCGGGGGCGGGGGCGGGGCCGGGGGCGGGGGCGGGGCTGAGGCCGGCCAGGGCCGCCTTCTTGCGCACGAGGCGCGCGCCGCGCTGCCGCCGGCTGCGCGCCGCCGCCTCGGCCTCCGAGTCGCTCTCCGAGCTGCCCCCGCCCGCCCCCGCGCCCGCGCCCGCGCCGCCGCCGCTGCCGCCCCCGAAGCCCGCCTTGACGCGCGCGAGCTCCGCGCTGGCGAGCTCGCGGCGCCGCGCGGCGCCCGACGCCGCCCCGGGGGCGGTGGGGGCGGGGGACGCGGCGCCGGTGGCCGCCGCCGCCGCCGCCGGCCGCTGCTGCTGCTGGCGGCGCGAGAGGGTGGCGCCGGCCGACGCGGCCGCCACGGGCTCCGACTGCGCCAGGCACGTCAGGCTCAGCCCACTGTAGTAGCGAAAGCACAGCAGCTTCTCGCAATCTGCGGGCAGACGCCACGCGGCGCTCGTCACGCGCTGGCACGCGCGCAGCCTCCTGCGTTTTCCACACCGCTCGGCAAGCGGGGCCGCCGAGAACGCTCGGAACAGCAAAAACATTCACACGATACACCACCAGTACATACGCCGCCGGTTCTAGCACAGGGACGCAGTGTCTGGGCCGTGGCGGTTCTTGGAAGATCAGCGCGTTCGACAGCAGTCGGTCCGCTCCGGTTCGGAAGGTCATCTATTTGTTCAAAGTCGTTATCTCTCCATCGATTTCTAGGTGGGACGGATTAAGATTTAGAATCACAGAAGTGACGGATGTAACCAGAAAATATAATGTATAACTTGCTGAGGAAAATATTAACGTCCTTTCATATTTCATGAATGAATCAAAATGTTAATACTTCACGAAGCAATGCAGCATGACAAAGTTATTAGCTTATTAAAGTCGTTACATGCGGTTACTAACGATTGATATATTTAGATAAGTAAATTAATGGACATAACCGCAGTAATGCCCACATAAGAATTTTTACGTTTTCTACAAGGGTAAAGTAAAGATACTATGCCCAAAATACTGAACAGTAAATTTAGTTTTCGCAAATTAGGCGATTAATACTCATTGTTACGTAATTGTCGTGTGATTAGTATGATATTTGACTAAAATTATTTCCTAACACATTATTGCCTGAAAGATAAAACACTATGCATACGAATGAGCAAAGAATAAGCAGAATTATAAAAGAACAGAAGCTGCTATCGAATGCATGACTTATCTAATATTCCATTTAGTCTGCTAACTACTCAGCCACATTCCATCAGACGTCATTGCTTTTAATCAAGTGGTTTTGATAGTATGAGGAATTAGCAATGCAAGAATGAGCAAGTAATGCAAGAATTAAAATTGCAAATAGTTTTTTTCGTAAAAACCATTGACAAGAGTTAGGATAATTTGACCGGTTATGAAACGTATACAAATATTGCACGGCAACTAATCTTTTTGTACTGTACACAAGGTCATTATTAACAATGATTAAATACTAACAATTACAGCTCGAAACTGGTCCGATATGATTTACAATACATTTTAGCATTTTCAATATCAACCTCTAAAAATCATACTCTCCGATTTTGAATGATTCGTTAGTCGTCTTCAATTTCTTTCGGCGTTGGTTCCCTTAAAACTACAGAGTGAGTCGTTTCATGCGGTAAAAAAACAACACTAGTCTGTTCCATGAAACATTAGCAGTAAATGATTCGCTCACTGGTTTGGCTTCAGAAGCGTATTATTTATTTAAAGCGTAGATTTATTTATTATTTATTGTTTGTAATTTTCCAGTTTCATCGCAGCTTGTGTCCTCAGGACTTATTGCGCATTTCCAAGATTCGAAGCGCTGTTGTAGACAGTGGTGGTTATTAGCGTTACTTGCAAAGAGCAAGTGCAGTGAAATTCTAACGACCAGCAGGCTGGGCAAGGTTCTAACGGCCAAATTGCGGGTGCGATGAGACGGTAGCGCTGTATACTGGTCTCGCTTAACACGCACTCCACTTCCAGCAATTCACAAATTTTCATTTTTTGACGTTCTTATACAAAATAAAGAAGATTTTTCTTCGACATTACTTAGAACGATCATCAGAGCTTCGATTCACTCTCAATAAGCACAACTTGCTGGACACTGTAGAAGAAGATAAATCGTGAAGAAACTGCTATACGGTACCGAGGCATTTTTTGTTGTTGCCGGTGAGTATTTTTACCTTATGTCATGACTCATCCTGTACATGTTTTTGGAGGGTACGTTACTCACCCCTCAAAATCATTGCTGATTTAAGCAAGCCACAAAGCTGTGGACAACGTACAAACAAACCGTGAGTTGGCGCGCGGTTGATTGTATCACAGGCACGATACAGATGTGCGACATTCATGAACCAAAGCACGCAGTGGCGGCGTGCACTCATCGTCGGGAGCGTTTCTCAATCGAACGCGCAAAGCGGAAACCAGCAAGGACGGCACGTGCACACAACACGTGCCGCTCAGGTGCCAATGGGCCATGGTAGAGTATTGCTTGAAGCATTGGACAGAAACACTCCCTGTAGAAGAGGATCGACGAACGAGGATGGGCAGAGTCCATATTTTCGAAAAAACATAAATGAATACGTAGAGCAACAGATGAAAAAAATTGAACTCCACACTTCATTTCCTTATTCTTTTTAACTTTCTCGACATATGTACTCCACACATAGAATCTCAGAATACTAAGCTCATTTGAATAAGGGAGAAAATATAGTTTCTATAAAAAAATATTACATCCAGTGAAATGACCCCTGCAGAACGATTTACGCTTTGTCTTGAAATTAATACGTTTAGATCAGTTGTTCCTAAAATACGAAAACGAAGGCAGACCAGCGACTAAAATGCGTAACACATTTTCGAGTTTGTAAATGGCGACGAGCTATAAACCTGTCGAAAATATGGGTTTTGCGCGATAAGACTTCTATTTCCTTATTTTGAATACGTGTTCATTTCAGTGGACATGCAAGTGGACTGGCCGCGAAAGAAGGTGTCCCTGATACGTCCCAACGCAAATACGTTTCCTTAAGATACCGACGATTATTCCATAAAATACCGCTGAATATTATAAACGTAAGGAATTCTCAAACCGAAAGTCAAGCAAAGGTATTTTTCTTTAACTTCAAAAGTAGAATACAAAACAATAATCTTATCTCAAAAGGAAACCCCAGTATTTTTATCGATGTTGCGCAAGTCAACTCGGCATTAATATTGGTGCCCATAAATATACATCACACGTACGATGTTTCGAATACGAATAATGCCATTAAAGGTAATGGGTGTATGTATATATATATATATATATATATATATATATATATATATATATATATACATATACATATTTACATACATACATATGTACATACATACAAGTGGTGAAAAACAGTATCAAAATACTATTGCAATTTCATAAATGCGTTGAATGATAATACATATCCCAACCGATATGAAATTGTTAGCAAAACATTAAAACAGTACTGAGTCTATTTGCACTGCTTGGAAATGTAGCTGAAAAAATTGCGATTTGATTGAAGAGGGGCGTGATTTTGTGTCAACTGGATTTGAAGGGGCGCGCTCGCCTTGGACGTGCGCCCGGCCGCAGCGCAGGCCCCGTCAAACGTGAAAGCAGCACGGCGTGCTGCCCATGACAATCGCGGCGGCGAGGAGCGCGGAGCGCACGGTGGCGCGGGGCGCGTGGAGTGAGGGGCAGAGCAGGGTGAAATGGAGGGAAGTGGCTGGCGCGGGCAGGGTGGCGAGTGGGCGAAGTGGGGTGGTCGGGGGAGAGCGGGACGGAGGAGTGGAGGAGGAGGGGAGGGGAGGGGCGGGGTGGGGCGGGCGGGGCGGGGCCGGGTGGGGCGGGGTGGGGCGGGGCGGGGCCGGGTGGGGCCGGGTGGGGCGGGGTGGGGCGGGGTGGGGCGGGGTGGGGCGGGGTGGGGAGGGGCGGGGCGGGGCGGAGCGGAGCGGAGCGCGGCGGAGCGGGGCGGGGGAGAGTTGCGTGGTGCATGTCGAGCAGCGCGCGCAGGCCGCTCGGGCCGCCCGGGGCGGGGGCTCGCCTGCCAGCCAGCGCACGCCCAGCGCCCGGAGGCGCGGCCCGCGGCGTCACGAGCGCCCGCGCAAACAAGCCGCTCTCGCTCCGATGCCGCACTTGCGCCGCGTTGGAGACGACCAAACGCGGTTCAACAAATTGACATCCTCCTGTTTCACGCACACGTCCATGATCCCACATATCACTGATTGTACACAATTTTTAACTCTCTCCCTTTGGATAATGGATCCATTAATCAAAATACGAGATTTCCATTGCTTGCAAACCACTCTCTAATCTACTTTACGTCTCATGAAAAAAAGGAAATTCGCACAGAAGTAGTGAAGAGATGGGGTGGGGATATAAAACAGACATCCCCGCAGATAAATATTACGCAGGTGAACTCTCAATTCCGGTGAGAGGAAGAGTTTCATGAAAGGATATGTCAGCGGATATGTCACGGAGTAACACGGAGTAGGCACGGCGAGTCGTAGAAAAACAGCACAGCACATGTACAACGCATCTGAATGAGCGGAATGACGCACAGACAGAAACGAACGATGAAGAAAAGCAGTGATGAATACGAATGTAGGACATACTGGATCCACGGGACAACCGATGTGCAAACACTGGTTGTTTGAACGCGACTGGCTCTGCACCGAAAGTATAACTTACGTTTGTCACCTTCTTACATTGGTCACGGCACTACTCGTACGTTCGACGGGGAGATTTGGATTTGAGATGTGATGGCACGAAAAGGCATGATTTGATTTGATTTATTGGGTAAAAAAGGTAAAAACTGTATACGAAGTATGGGGGAGAAAAATATTTGCATACGTTTTCTTGAGTTCCAAAATCCCATCCCAACATTTTAACGATAAATAGCTGAAAGTTAAAACAATAAAAATAATAATAATAAAATTTAGAAAAGCGGGAGATTATCAACATTTGAACAACTACACATTTTCGTTCCCGACTTATAGAAAAATTATTTGCAACGATAAAAGAACTGCAGATTTGATTTTTCTGCATTATTAACAATATAGTAACTCACCCTCAGCTCTACTGCTACTACTACAAGCAAAAGGAGACCTCAACAAAACGTGCGCATAGTGAAGCTACATTCAAGTACAGAAGTAAAACAAGGGGCCATCTCAGCATTTGCTCAATGGATCAGGGAAACGACAAAAACCTGATCGAGATGGGGATCATTGACCCGGAAGCTGAAGTACATTACTTATTAAAGCCATATTAAGTGTTTTTTAAATAAATTATACAATACAAATGTAAACCAATCCATTATATACCATTGTTTTGCCAAAATAAACTATTTTTTTATGATCAGTATAGTCTCTAATTGTATAGAAACAGTTATGCAGCAGAAAAGGTTTTACTTTTAACTTAAATTTGTGTACCGACTTTAATTGTTAAATTTCAGCTGGTAATGCGTTTTAAAGTAAGGTACATGTATTGTATGTGGATTTCGTGTAGTGAGCTGTTGATAGGGACACTTGATGAACATGATTTCTACGACGTATATTGTAACTATAAATATCAGTATTGAATGAAACCATGTTCCCACCTTTAAGTAAGTCAGTTTTGACAAATATTACAGATTCGCAGATAAATAGGCAAGGCAAAGGTAAGATTCCAAGCTCAATGAAAAGAGGCTTGCAGGGATCACGTGGATGGCATTTTTTCATTATTCGGATAATTTTCTTTTGCAATCTAAGATACTAAAGGATAAGCTTCTCAAGAATAGTATGCCATATCTCAGGCAGGAATGTACATTTGCAAAATACACGGAACGAGCTGCATGAAGGCTGACAGAATTTGCAAGAATTCTGAATGCGTAACATAATGAACTTAATTTAGTGTTTAATTCTGATATATGTGCATTCCATTTGAGGTTAGACTGAATTGAGAGACCGAAAAATGCTGTTATTTTAACATCAGCTAATTGCATGTTGTTCATTTTCAATGGAGCATGCGTTTGTCGAAGTGGAAATAAGACAAGGAGAAGCGAAAGAAAGTTAAGGTAGAGTGGAAAGGGAGAGAGGAATGGAGGAAGAGAAAGAAGAGAGAGTATTCGTGTTAGGAGACAAGTATTTGGGTTCGTTTGTGGGCGGAAACGAGACTGCGGAAGTGTTTTGGTGTGTGTGTGTTTTTGTGAGTGTTAGTTTCAGCCGTTGGACATGTGAACGATGGTTGTTTTTTTAGGACTTTTATCCAGCTAACAGCCGGTTACCCTTTACGTCCCGATGGGACGCGTATTCGACCATACACTAGACCAACACACTTGCGGGCTCCTCTGAACTGGGGTCAGCAGAACGCGAGGCCCTCTGCGACAACACATACAAAGTCAAGGGACAAACAACCATGCCCAAGGCGGGACTCGAACCCGCGACCCTTCGGACCGAAGCGCCGAGTCGGTACTCGCTCTTCGCCACCTCGGCCATCCAGATCGGCTGAGAATGATGGTGCCTTGTGGGTAAGTGTATGTATAAGATGAGAGGAAAAGAGAGCGAGGGGGAGGGGGGAGGGGGAGGCGGGGGCGCTGCCGCGCGTGAGGCGGTGCCGTGGAGAAGCGGGGCACGTGGAGCGCGCGCGGGCAGACTGCCGATGAGGGAGACCCCAGCGGCGCAGCGGAGCGACAGCGGCCGAGGCGGGGAGGCGGAGGCAGTGATGAGAACGGAAGCGTAGGCGGCGGCGGTAGAGGTTAATTGAGGTGGGAGTGGGGATGACGGCGGTAGAGGAATTGACGGCGGGGGCGGCGTCCGGGGCGGCGGGGGCGGCGGGAGCGGCGGGGGCGGCGGGGGCGGTGAAAGCGGTGTCTGTGGCAATGCAGGTGTCGGTGAACGTATCAGATGAGGCGGCGGCGGTGTGGACGGAGTGTATCAGGCTTCGGAGATCACGTAGCAGGCGGCTGCCGCACGGCAAGGCGTGGCCGCTATCACATGGTGCTTACGTTAAAACCCCATTAAAAAGTACTTAATATTCACCGTTCTTTTGGCGTGTAATAGGAGACTCAACAATGGCCAACAGGGAAAATTAGAAATGGGTGGAAGATAAGAAACAATGATAGCAAGGACATTTTCTATTTTTGCAAGCTACCTTTTACTAACTTCACTACATTATGCTCTACATAATCTGCAGTTCCGTCAATGCATACGTGTAGTATCGAAATTGGTTTGGTCCCACAATAAAGTATTATTGAATGGTAGAAAAGCTTCGTGTCATTACACTTCGTTTAATAATTAAAGAGTGCAGTATATTTTGTTCGGAAAGCGCAAAATATTTCCGCATTTAAAATATGTACTATATATGCAGAGTGAAATAAGAAAATATAATAAGGAAATAGAAACAGACGAGCCTCACTCTGCGTACGTTAGGAACATAACACATAATACATTCCGTGTACGTTGAACCACAAAAGAACAAACGATGTTTTCTAAAACGCTGGAAAAAAATCGATTTAGTAGCTCTTCATCAATTTACAATTTGTTTTACAAAGCCAAAATAACATGCTGTCCACAGCTTTTCGGCTAGTGTTCACATACTCAAACCATTAAACTGAATATTTCAATATAAAAAGTACAAGTGTACGTATTGAATTGGATATTTTAGATAAGTTTAAATAAAATCACAACTGAAATACATGTTACCCAAACAAAGTGGAGGAAATACTCCATTGTTTTGTGTGTCCAAACATTTTTTTTTCTTTCTTCAGTATGCATCGTTATATATTTCCAATCCTTAATACTGTACCTACATTTGTCTTTTTGAAGTCAAAAGTCATAAGTCTACTGATGATGGCAAATACTTGAGCCAGCAGTATTAGCTGTGTGCATGATGAACGGGGCTCGGATTCTGATGGTCTAAAAATTGTTTGAAAATTACCAATAAAATGCCTTAATAATAAGGGGCAAATAACCTAATGTTTTTAAAACACTTCAACATTTGTAGGAAAATGTTTATTTATTCAATGAATTTGACAATTCTAAATAAAATTTAATTATAGAAAATTATATTTAATATAAAGTCTTTATTTTAGGAGGAAATGTAATCCTTAGCTCCGATCTTTCAACTGTCAGTTTTGAAAGGTCGCGGAAGTTACCGAAGGTCCGTGTAATTTTGAGAGGTCGTAAAACAGAATTCACTGCATTAACTGATGATACAATAAAAATGTTGTTTTAGTGTGTCATTGTAAATTCATGAAACACTCATTAAGAAAAAAAATCGAAAATAAAAAAATGCGTAAAAATGACGCAAATGTTCAAAAAATTGAAAAATGGCAAAGAATGACAGAAACTGACACCAATAACTATACATTTCTAGCACCTTTATGTCGTGATAAACATTTATTTACAAGTTAGCTACGTCCAGAATGCACCAATGAAAAGATGACACGTCATCAGAATCCGAACTCTGTTGATGAAGTACTCAAGAATTAAAGTTAATAGACACTGCCAAAGAATAGCCCAGCATATCAAAAATTGTCATTTTGCAGGAGAACGCTTGTAATATGAGAGGAGCAATACACTTTGCGTCCAAAAACAAAATGCTGAAATGCTCTTTATACCAATTGTCATACGAACAATTTTTAAGAAATATTTTACTAATAAAAACACAATTTTTCTTAATATATTTCTTTACTCTACTAAAAAATGACGATTTTTGGAGCCGTGTCGTTTTGCTTGCGCCACGCGACCTGAGTGAGGGAGGGGTACTCACCCTGGTGGCCCAGCGCGGGCTGCGGGATGTCGAGCAGCCACATGGCGTCCCCCGAGGCGGCGCCCAGCCCGTCGCTGAGGCAGGCCAGCGCCCGCGCGGGGTCGGTCTCGTCTGCAACACACACGCACACACGGTCACACGCCGAACTGGCCGTGCACTCGCCCTCCACACCGTTGGTGGCTGTTTTAGCAAGTTTTTGCTTCAACAGTAACGCATAGTCAAAACAACAAATTCTGCACTACCAAGCAGCTTTTGTTTTTTGAGCTGTGCTGAGAGGCATTTGCATACGTTAAATAAAAATGAATGCGCTGGAATATCCACGTTTCTTTTATCTTGTATTAATGGAAATGACGGAGGTCCGCGTCTGTAGTTGATCGTAAGGTGCTTTGCCACATTTTGTTGCGAGGACGAGACATTTGCTGGAAGTTACTATATTCGTGGATTCTCCGTGTAATCTCTCTACAGTAAGTGCCCACCCTCAAATATTGTATCTAGTAAATTATGATAATAATGAGATAAAGTGGAAAAATACAAATTATTATTTATTTTATTATTAATTATTTACTTTACGCCAAAAACAGTTAAAGCTGTGTGTGACGTGCTACAGGGAGAAGTGAATTCTGTGCACGCTTTCAAAATTCTGTGATTCCTATCCTAAGCCATTTACTACTTGAATATAAATATGAATATCTCAAAATGCTTGTTATGAACAAATCTTTACAACAATGTACTACCATTCGATAGTTTCGAAATAACTTCCTTTGTCAAAAGCCAATTATTGATTCAATCGTTCCAGTGCAGAGAGGTGTAAAAACCGACTGAACAACTTCATCAAAGGAACTGCACATCGTTTTGGGACGGGATAGATGTACTTGATAATACATTCAATAATCTTCAGCCCGAAGCCGACAAATTGGCATTTTTCCGCGTATTATCGCCAATGAAAACTAGCCAACACAGCATATAACTAATAACAATAAACACATTTCAAAGGTTTACATCCAAGTGTTGAAGGTGTACCCAGAAAGAAACCACCTTCAAAATGCTCAAATATTATAGAGATTTTTTGGAGAAGAAATTTGAGAGATTTTGACATAGCGGTCCTGCTTTTTCGTTATCGTGAAGTTAAATATCGTGAAGTTTACAAATTAGAACACCTACAACGGTCAAGTTAAGTTTCATTTATTAAGCTAAAGATAGATGAGACACCCAGAAACCTACTGCCATGTACCCCAGGAAATAAATGGATCCAGGAAACGGAACAGCAACATGCAACACGCTCCTGTCATTCGGCCGACCATTCCGAAGCGAGGTCGTAATAGCCGTAATTCAAATTCCAGCCCAGCAGCAGTTCGTCCTCGCACGGCGGCGCTTTTGTCCTCCGCCTCACGTCACAGAGGACGCTCCGATGGGCGGGCGGGCGCGGGCGGGCGCGGGCGGGCGCGGGCGGGGGCGGGCGCGGGCGGGCGCGGGCGGGTGCGGGCGGGTGCGGGCGGGTGCGGGCGGGTGCGGGCGGGTGCGGGCGGGTGCGAGGCGGGTGCGGGCGGGTGCGGGCGGTGCGGGCGGGTGCGGGCGGGTGCGGGCGGGTGCGGGCGGGTGCGGGCGGGTGCGGGCGGGTGCGGGCGGGTGCGGCGGTGCGCGGGTGCGGGCGGGTGCGGGTGCGGGCGGGTGCGGGCGGGTGCGGGCGGGTGCGCGGGCGGGTGCGGGCGGGTGCGGCGGGTGCGGGCGGGTGCGGTGCGGCGGGGTGCGGGCGGGGCAGGTGCGGGCGGGTGCGGGCGGGTGCGGGCGGGTGGGCGGGTGCGGGTGCGGGCGGGTGCGGGCGGGTGCGGGCGGGTGCGGGCGGGTGCGGGCGGGTGCGGGCGGGTGCGGGCGGGTGCGGGCGGGTGCGGGCGGGTGCGGGCGGGCGGGCGGGCGTTCGGGCGGGCGGGCGTTCGGGCGGGCGGACGGACGGGCGGACGGGCGGACGGGCGGACGGGCGGACGGGCGGACGGGGTACGTGCGTGCGGCCTCCCCCCAGGCAGCGCCCGAAAGCCGTAAAGCTGCGACGGTTTTCGCCTCGCGTGCCCCGCGCCGCTCCGCGACCTCCTTCCGCGTCGGCGCCGCCTTGGCCGGCGCGGGCCCCTGCGCGCGGCCGTGGCCCGGGAGCGTTCACGCCTTGACGCCACTCCCACAAGCACTAAACGTTATTGCTGCCATTGTATACCGAGAAGTTGGAACCATTAAGTGTTTTCTTCCGCGTCAATACTTCCTTTCAAATTAATTCACGGACGAGAAATGGACACTGAATATATTAGCAAATATCATATGGGTTATAATTATTGCAAAATTCCTCTCGGAAAGAAATTTACAAAATACGTACGTTGAATTTGTCCAATCTCGCAGAAAAGTGTAAAGATTTCTACCAATCCAAATGACTACATCCTGGTGTCCGAGGTTAAATCTAAGTCGAAAATGGAATTTACAACGGTAGCGTACTGTTCCAAGTTCTTCGTAGAGGCTTATAAAAAAACTGATACGGGTGCCCTAACTTATTGTCGTTTAAAACTCTTAAGGTTCTCTTTGGAAAACTTTAAATGTACCAAAATTACCTGACAGACATACGTTTCAAAGAAACGACCTCTCAGTCGATTGCCTAAATGGCCAACTCTCCTTTTCTTACATTTATCTGTCCTTTAATTGCTCCTTTGTCAGTTCTTTAATTGCTCCTTTCTAATTCCTTCAGATCACACGTCACCCAGCTTTTCACTCCATTTCTGCATCTTCCTCATTACCACCATCACACAGTCCTAAACCTCTATCACACGACTGAATCGGTTATTCCCAAACCGTCTCCTAACGTTGCGAAAGTGAGTTAAGCTCACCACTTTAATCTGAATAATATGCTTTTAACTCGCCTACACGCGAAAACACCACAAATCCACTGTTCGTAAATAGAGTCTAAGCAGGTATGATTCTCCGTTTACATCAATTACTCGAAGACGTACCGTTGTCTTACGAGCGCGTACATTCGAGAAATAACAGATACCTTTATTTCCCCACATTTCTCCATTTCTAGAATTCCCTAGCCATCAGTGGAGGCTCACGCTCTTTTCTTAACATAAATATTAAAGAAGGCAATTTCATAAAGCTGAAACAAATTAAATTATATGCGTCGACTTGTGACGGAATTTCAGAGAAATATACAAGAAGAATGCATCGGTTCCAGTTTCCCGTACGCAAGGAATTCCGCCAAGGGAAGTTGTTCTGCTCACGTTCGGTCGCGCCCTGACTCTCGCGGGCGTGTGACATCGCTCACGTACAGTGTGACACGTTGATGTAGATGAAAGACATGCCAGTACATTGTAGTTCAAGGGAGGCGAATTTCCTTCCTTGTGCGTCAAAATTCCATCAAAAAGTTTCTTCTTCTGGCCGCAGGTGCGCGGTGAGATGTGAACAATAACATGAGCGTTTCCTCGCGAGTTAAATCGCGAGTTATTTTAAACTCGATCAATATAATACTACCAATAGCTACCAATTACAAATTATACATTTTCCCTCAAACATCAAAGAAATAGTTATTTATACACCAAAGGCGTTATATGGGTTCTAATGATCGAGCGGCGGCAAACAGTCCGAGGACGTTTGCCCCGAGGGTTTTTGTCGCCCGATATCATTAGAATCAGTTAATGCACGTGATACACACACGATTTTATTTTTACCTAATTTTAATTAAGCATTTTTACTTATTTACTAATTACTAGTTGTTAACATGACTCACTTCGTCATGTTTCCATCCCATAATTCCCTTTCATAATTCTCTCTCCGTAAGATAACATGTACCAACATTCAACTTTTCATATTTCCCCTGCATCACCATCCAGGTAATTTATGCAGTTCATACCGAGCTCCGCATCCAAAGTAATAACTAGCTATAACGTATCAGTAAACTAGAGGTGCTACAGAATGGCACAGACTTTCTCGTAGATATTTTTTCGCTTGGTGTGGACTGTGGAATTTCTTTGGTGTGGACTGAATTTAAGGTCTTGCTCCATTCTCTGGTCAGCTGCAATCTATCGTCGCCGAATGTTTTATTTTCTCGACATTTTCTCAACTTTTCGGTAACTTAATAGAAGAACCGAAATATTACTTTAAGAATATTAAAAAGAAGAGTAAAACCTCGTACTAAATAGAAATTTTCATTAAAAAGTTTGAAACGGTTTTTAAGAAAATGACGATTAAGCATTACTGTAAATGCGAAATTTGGAGCTCATTTCACAGGAATATATTGAGTTTTTGAAAAACTTCATTTGAAGTCCTTTGAAGCATATTTACTCGCAAATGTAGTAATGTATACAAATCATTGGAAATGTACATATTAACGGCGTGAGAGATATTGAAAAAAAATAAATTTGTTTTTGAAAAAACAAAAGAATACTCGAAAATGAACATTACGTCATATTAAACATTGCAATTAGTACTACCCGTTGGAAAAATTTGGAGAAAACAATTTGGAGCCATTTTTGAGAAAATAGCATTTGAGCGTTTCTGAAAATTCGGAATTTTGAGCTCATTTTTACAGAAAACTGTTGAGTTCTCGAGAAACTTTATTTGACATTATTTAAATAACATGTGATCATAAATATAATAACGTGAAGAAATTGCCTCTAATGTAAATATTACCGACGTGAGAGAAAAGTCAAAAAAATTACATTAAAAATTACACCATAAGCAATATGGCGTTTGTCATCGGATAGTGTTTGTTGGTACATTAACCTTACCAAAAATTTAAAGAAACAATTTGGTGCCGTTTTTGAAAAAATCTTGTTTTTGTTATTTTTTTAAAAATTGCAAATATTGCACGCTCTATTGCACAGAAACTTACTAAAATTTTCCAAAACGTCTACATGACCTTAATGAAAGAACCATCTATTGGCAACAAATTTCATCGGAAGGAAAAATCTGGGTCTTCAATTTTATAGTTGTAGGAAGACGCCGAAAAAACTTCAAACTTTTGCAATTTTCGAAAATTCAGAGTTAACCGTGAAAATCGAACCTACGGCACCTTTATAAGTGTATTTTACTCTATTCTTACAAGAAATTTAAATAACGAATTTGGAGTCGTTTTTTGAGAAAATTTCGAAAATGCCCGGAGCGCTTCATGTAAAGTACCCCCAAATTTTAAGAATGTTTTTCAAAATTTCAAAGCCACGTATACGAGAAAGTAAAAATAAATATTTTACTTGTTACTTCCACTCAGAGGAAGGAAATGTACCTCTCTTCCCTGTCTTGAGAAACAGTCACTGCTCGCTGTACACGACGCATCGCATTACCCGAGCGCCAATCCAATAGCGCACGCCCACCGGCCGCGGCGGCGACCTCGCGTCCGGCATGACGCGGCGCGGCGCGCGACCTCCCAAGGCCGCGCGAGAGGGAGGGACCTCCGGAGGACGCGCCCAAGGTGCCCCAGGCGCCGCCGCCGCCGCCGCCGCCTTTGTCCGTCCCGCGGGACCAAGGTCCTCTATTTGCGCTCGCGATGGAGAGAGATGCGAGTCCGCCACCCGTTTAACCCGTCGTTGGAAGCTGGGTAATTCCAGCAATGCAGCAACATCGGAAAATGTATGATTGGGATGAAGGATACGAGTGAAAGAGTGGCGTTGGTGGTCATGTAGCTGCTGATAGTGAAACACGTTCTCCGCAGTAGGTGTGAAAGTACCGGTCGCCCGGGGTCAAAATTCGTGTCTGAAGAATCAAACACAAGGCAAAACTGAACCTAGAGTAATCCAGCTTAGCATCACAAGAACATGTGGGTGTAAAGTTAGAAACCTTATCTTAATGTTACATCATATTTCCACGTGTCAAAATTTAAAAAAAAGAATGAAAAAAATAAAATAACCCTAAATGGACACTGGCACGTGTCGAGCCCGTCGCCCGGACAACATGGTGGTAGCCCGAATGGGGATCCTTCACCACCTAAGGCTTAGCTGGCTAAGGATCAAATGATGTCACTACACGGAGGTCCCAGGTTTCGAGTCCCATCGGAGGTCTGATTTTCGACATTAGCTACACAACCTATGCGAATTCAGCCACTGCCTGGAGCAGAATTCTAGCAGTCGGATGCTCTGATCGGTAGTTTTCCGTGGTTTCTGCTTCCGTGGTTTCAATATCAGGCGAATGCTAGAGCAGTATCCTCACAACCGGGCCACGACGGACCGCGCGCGATCTTTTGTTTCTCTTCTATGTCCTACTGTCTCCTCATAATTTCACACACACACACGTCGGAAGCTTAGAGCTTTTCTCTAGAGGGCGTCCCCGCTGGTCGGGGAAACCTGGTTGGGGAAAATTCCGCAAGCCGAGGGGTAGGTCAGCGCCGGATCTCGCCATCCAACGAGGGAAGATCACAGCCACCTCCCGCGATAAAAACATGCACTAAACTTACAGGACTGATGACCATAGCAGTTGACGCACCCGGAGACATCAATCAATCAATGAAATATGGCTGCAGGTAACAGTGTTTCGTCCTTTAAAACTCAACAGGCAGGCTTTTAGCTTGCGAAGCTGTAACAGCTGATAAAGCAGTACAGTTTTACGCGGAAATGAAGCACTTGGAATGAGGTGGGAGCAGCGAGAGGGGCGTAGGGAAACCAATCGCGATGTTGTATCTTTGAGGTGGCATGTTTCTCCATCTCTGGAACGCGAGATCCGATGCCGACCTACAAATCGGAACGCTGGCTTTCTCTCTCCAGTTATCTCCCTAAGCTCTCCCTCACGTCTGTTACTCCGCACTCTAAGCTTCCGACTGGTCCCTTGTCACTCACGTTAGTGAAGTGCATGTGGGTATGTGAGTGTTTGATTAAGGGACGAGGAGACAAGAGGAGGGAAGGAGAGATCGCTCTCGGTCCGCGGCGCTTTTGTTAAGGTACTGCTCTGGATTTCGCGTGGAGAGAGAACCACCGACCATTAATTGGTAGAATTCGATCTACTTGTCTAGCCCATGTCGTGAGGACTCGATGCCGAGGACCTCCCAGTCAGTCCCTTCTAATCTAATTTGAATTCCTGGACCTCGATGTGGAAAATTTACGCGGACGTCGCGATTCATTCAGAGCACCTCGTCGACCCCCAATGAAACCCATCCCGGAAAACAATCTGCGCGCTGGGTTGAGGGCATTTTACTGACAGGTACTGAACGAGAGGGAAGGAAATTGCCAGCAACGTTAAGTCGACGAGAAAGATGACAAATATTCAGATGAGGCAGATCCATTAGTCGTAAGGTGCCCACCGATTCGTTTTTAGGAGCCATTACAAGAGTTCAATCTCCACTGCTCACATTGCTTGTATTTTATTTACAATATTACCTGCATTTTAATATATTGAATTAAGAATAGCCTGCATGTAGATTCTATGTGATCTACAATAAGGCATTTAACTCGTAGGGTTCTCTTAATTTCGAAATATGAAACAAAGATTTTCCTTCCGATATCTTCTGTGTGTCACAAGAAAGCAATAGTGAGGAGAAAATAACACAACAGATACGCACATTGTTCCTTGATTGTCAGACAGGTGCTAGAGTCCACATGTCAGGAGGATTGTCAAGCCTACAGAACAGCAGCGCTATTGGAAGCGTTAGAAATTACTGCAGATATGGCAATGAACGAATTAGTCGCGCCGTCCGCCGCCCAAATGTTATGGGTTGTTTCCTTTGAAGTTAGCATTCGAAGCGATACATGGAAAAAGCCAAGAGCTATCGTCAGTGGGCATGCTCAGAAGTCGACCTTGCCGTGATATATGGGAGTCCTCGTTTGCAGGAAACATCCGCTTTCGACCAACAAGGTCCATGCGATTCCCTTCGCCGCGGCGTGTCCAGTGCGCGCAGGGCCATCTTGTTTGCATGCCCACAAGAGCCGGAAAGCAAAGGATTGTTCCCTGGTCTTGGCATTTGTTTTTGAATTGCAGATTTCTTGAAAAAATGAAACAGCCCCTAAATTCGAAATCGATAAAGAAATGCCATCGACATAACATTGTTTTTAGCACCTCTTCACAGCTCATAATACTGGACATCCAACTCAAAAAAGACAACGTAGAAATTTAAGAATAATCAGAGAATACTGTTTTGTGTACTCGTATGAATTCGGTGGGAAACAACGCGTATTCTACCATGCGTTTCTCTGACAAACAACCCAAGTAATCAGAAAAAATGTCATAATTCCATGTGCATTCCACTACGCTACGAGACAATAAAGAATATCCCATTACGACTATAATATATAGGATAATGTAGCGAAGATACTCGCAAATCGTTTAAGATTTGACATGAACAGAACACACAATGCAATGCTCATTATTAATTTTGCTGTGGAAATGGCTACAACGGACAGTAAAGGACGACATCGAAAATTAACTAACTCAGTTTTTTGGTATTTGGAATTTCAGGGCAATCGAACCACGACATTGCAACATTGTTCTGTAGGTGTGTTCGACTCTTCCTTGTTTTGAGTTACAAAAGTTCTCATGTGCACTGGTCATTGAAAACACGACGCTTTTGAAAACGAATAACGTTTGAATTGCCGGTTAATAGCCGTAAATTTGAAAGTGTCTCGCAAAATATTCAGCAGGGGCGTTATTGTAAACCGCCCCCCCCGCCAAGAACGTTACAGCACCTATTACGAAAGCGGAAATCAATGACGTGAGCTCGTGCAACATTGGCGCATTCACTCATCCTTATTAGCGCGAGTTACGGGCGGCACTCGGCCAGCGGAGAGCCTCAACGCCTCAGGCGGTTGGACACTTGCCCGGAGGCCCCTTCGGCGCAGCACGCCGCGCCGCGGAGGCTTCACTCACGAATTGGCATGTTTTCCCAAATACTTCTAAGAAATGTTGAACACAACAAACACGGCAATATTGATTGCCGTGTTTGTTGTGTTCAACATTTCTTCAAAAGACTGGTGGAAATCGTGATACCGAAGGCAATGGTGAAACATTTTTAAATTTCGATTCTATACCGGCTGAGATGGCAAAATGACAATATCCGTTGCCGGTGCAACGTCGCAGACCGGTTGATCATATGTTTCGAGTCCTGATGGAGGGGGATTATCGACACTGGCTTTTCGCCTAGGTCGAATTCAGTCGCTGTCTGGAGGAGAATTCTAACGCCCGGCTGCTCTGATCTGTAATTTCCCACGGTGTCTATGATTAACACTAGAAGAATGCCGGAGCAGAACCCTAACAAACGAGCCACGAACCACCCGCAATTCTTTCCTCGTCCTTGACCCTCCTCTTCCATTATGCACACTTCCTTGCGTGACACTCCCACACACATTGGGAGACCAGGCGACATCTTACAACTTTTCACGCCTGGAATAGTAACCCTCAGGGGGAGATACCAGGAAGAGAAACCTTGCAATTCCACGTGTAGATTGGCGCCGAATCTCAAGCTCCAGAGGTCTATAATATGTACTACACTACCCAGAGTAACCACCATTGTAGCTGAAACGCTAAATACCCACTCAATTTTATTATCGTTTTATTTAATTCTTGTCAGTGCATTGATCTTTTAAATGTTTATCGATTTAGTAATTAAATTATGTCTGAATTTCATTTAAAATTTTTAGATCATCAAAACCTACGCTTCATGCCTATGCTACCCTTGAGCGTTGTCGGCGAAGAAAGATTGGCACTGCCTCTTTTGTCGGTGCACCAGAGCTCAGATATGGTGCTCCGGGAGAACTGAGGCAGGGCAACCCTCTTCAGAGGAGTTACATTTTCATTACTATGAATCCTACTCTAGGCAAGACCTCAAGAGCATGAGGGCACAATAAACTTCGCTATAGAGGGGGTATTACGTGTGTGCGCGCGCGTGTCTGTGATTGTGTTCGGAAATTGAGCGCCGTTTGCAGAGCAAGGGCCATGCTGCCGCAGCAATAAGGACGGCATCTACACCCCAAATTAGTTCTGTATGAATTATGTAGTATCAACCAGACGGCGCCTTCTCCAATTTGAATGTGCCCACGATCGATTCACGAGGGGAAGCGAATCTCGTTTTCTTAATGGATGGAGCTTACCTTTTGTGATTTTATCACTTATTTCAGTTTGGAAACCGAGTGTATAATTGAACTGAAGATCAGAAAGTGAAAATATGAGGCAAGGAGAAGAAACCCTTCTCTAAAACTGCTAGGAATAATTCGGAGGGTAAAACCTTCACTTTACCTAAATCCCATAAAAAGTTATAAAATAGTCAGTTCCTAAAAGCAACCACCAATTTGCCGTGAATACGTGCGGCACTTGGTGCAGGAGAACTACTTACTTTCGGGAGGCAAATGTGTGGGAAGTGACATGCCAGATCACTTTTCAACTGTCCACGCGCATTATCTAGGAATAGATGAGTGGTTGAGTATTGGATTACATGTGTTTTCTATCACTGATAAACTGCCACTTCAAAATGATTAAATGATGATTAAATTCTTCAGACTCATTTCGAGAAATTTATGAACATCGTACAAATGAGTAACACAAAATGTATTACGACATTGATCTTAAGTCTAGATTTTTACAAAATATAAAAGCGTAACTCGGATAAACCTCTAATCTAAAATAACATTAATTTATAGGGCAAATTTTCAGGTGGATGAAATAAACTGAATGTACTCCATCTTGAATTACTTAATCATTTTTGGATGTCATGTAGCTGAAATAAAAATGCTTCACGAAGAGTGCCCTCATCAAGGGTGCTACGATGCTTAGCCAACAATTAAAAAATAATCAAGGCAGGAGGATTACGGCGAAGAGGAACAACTTTTTATACTCGTTGCTCGGAACGTCTTAGTTCTCATGAATGTGTCCACTGACCGAGGCCAAAAATGAAGGGGGGCTTACGGTAAGTCCTGGAGGTGCACAGGCTAATGTTTCAATGCAGAATTTTCCTAAATATAAATTTTGGAAAGAAACACCCTCATATGAAACACGAACTGACCCGTAACGTCACTTGGGTTTAAAAGATTTCTTAACGAATAATTGCCATGAAAACGCAATAATCCAAAACTTGTCTTCAAGATATCAACGAAATTTATAGCTTTGTTTTAAAAAAATGTTTCGTTTCTAAAACAAACTCTCTCTATATCACACATCGGTGTTGAAGAAAGCCAACTTGAGAATAAGTATCGTGAGGCCACGCCCCCAGTCGCCGTCCACAGCGACCAGCCCGAACTCGCTCCAGCACGCCTCCTCCGCGCCGCGTACGTCCGGCACACGCGCCCGCACTCACATCGGATGGAGACGAGCACGGGCGTGCGGCTGCCCGTGGCCGAGACGAGCACGCCCGGGTAGAGCACCATGGCGGCGGCCTGCATGGCGGCGGTCGCAGGCGCTCTCCTGGGCCGCAGGAGACTCGCCCGTCGTCGCGCCGGGCGCCAGGCCTCGCTGCACCGCGCCCAGCACAAGACTGGCGCCGCGGCGGCGCGGCGCGGGCGGCGGAGGTGCCTGTGCTTGTGCGTCGCCGGCCCGCCACCTGCTGACCCCCGCCGCCGCCGCCGCCGGCCTCGCGCCGCGGTCACGTGTGAGGGTCACGTAACGCCGCCGCCGCCGCCGCGTCCCAAAGGAAGCAGACCGGTCTTCGCGCCGCGCGGGAGGCAGCGCACAGTGGGAGAAACGGCTGCAGCTGGGTTTGCGAGTGTTTTTGCACGAAGGCGGTTTGTGTTGCACCCTAAATATATTTTTTTGTTTTACACGTGCCGGCATTCCTCGCCGTCATTCCACTTCCTCTTCATCATTCCATTTCCCCGTCATCATTCCATTTCCTTTTCATTATTACATATCCTTGTCACCATTCCATTTCCTTGACGTTCCTTTCGCTGCGAATGTCCACAGCACCAAACGACACAACATTTCTTATAAATAGTAACTTAATAAAGTTAAAGTGGACGCTAATGACTCAAATGCCGCTTTCGATAAGTTTTTTTGTAACTCGCATCCAGATACCAAGAAACTGTTCTCCTGTTATAACACCGAATTCTGAAAACTGACGTGGAAACAATTAATAACACAGTATAGGAGGGAAATCCAATTTGCCTAACACGTTTAACAACTATAAGGGTAAATGACAATCATTGAATTCGAAACACTTTTCAGTATTTCAGGTGTCAAATCTTCTTTTCCTTTTCCCACGCGCCTTTCGGAGCAGTGTGCGGCGGCGGGGAGGCGAAGAATGCGCGGGGGCGGGGCGGGGGCGGGGGCGGGGCGGGGCGTGGGAGGCGGATGCGTGGGTGCGGCCGAGCGGACGATGCGACCGGGGAGCGCGCCTCCGCACGCAGACACCGCGACGCGGACGCGGGCGCCCAGGAATGCAAACAAGGACGGAGCGGCGAGCGCCGCGCCCGCGCAGGGGGAATGCTTCAACGTGGCTGCGGACAACAATGCGCTCAGAATCAACAGAATCAGTTGCGGGGACTGAGATGCATCAGTGCAACAACTAGTGACGCTACAGCGTCTCTGATCCGGAGATCCTACGTTCCTAGTTCACACGTTCGTAGTTCTATACTTCGATGCATTTGTAATGGCACTTGACGCAAAGCAGCCGTTATGGTGTCATCCAATCGGGAGCATGGGAGCTCCAATCGGTGTCATCCCGATTGGATGACACCGTCAACAGCTGATTTACATCAAGTGCCACTGCAAATAAATCGAAGTATAGCAAGATATTCTGGTCGAATTTAGCAGCTCACTGAAGGAGAATTTTCATGGGCGATGGCTCTGATAGTTTAATTTTCCGTGCTTACTCCGAAATGCTAGGCGAATGCAGGACGAGTACGGTAAGAAACGCGCCACAGACAGCGCCCGATCATCCTTCCTCATCCTCGTCCTCTCCTTCGCCCCCCTACCCCCACACACTTACGTGCTCTGCACTACCACACATATCGGGCGACCGTTCGGGAGTGCAGAGCTTGTAGACGTCCCGTCCGAAGCGGTTATCCACTGGGAGAGATGATGGAAATGAGATATCGGGGGGGGGGGAACTACACAAGCGGACGTACATATTGGCGCGCGCAGATCTCCCTTTCAGGGGAGAGTTGGAACACCGCCACCTCCCGGCTCAAGTACGCACTACATTCACGAGACGAATGACAAAAATACGCGTTGACGCGCCCAAATACAAAACACTCACTCAGTAAATTGGCGGAGGGTGGGAGAAGTTGGAATTGGTAACCTAAGAGGCAAAACAAAAACAACACCCCGTGTGGCGTAGCTCGTTAAGGGACGGAAAAATGTAGACGGTCTGCTGGGAAACGGAAGATTTCGCTTATGGCTCGACTTAAGTGACGGAAAACGTGTAGTCACGTAGCAAAGCTTTACAACTTGGGAATACAAAGAGGCTGAAGCAGGCGGTGGACGAATTGAGACGTGGCGTACAAGTCACACGTTCGCTAAAGAATTTCCCAACGGCGCAGACGCTTTCTGGCGGTGCTGTGTGTGTGTTGAGGGGGAGCGGGCTATAGCTGCCACCGGGGGGGGGGGGGCGTCGATAATGAGCAAAATAAACAAGGCGCATGCACACACGCGCAGCCGTCACGGAGTGCGCGTGAAGGCAGGTGGAAGGCACACACGAACTATTGTGCTGCAAGGCAATTTGGATTGATTGATTGATTGATTTTTTCGTGTTTCCGGGCGCGTCAACTACTGTGGTCATTAGTCCCGTTAGTGTGGTGCATGTTTTTTTTCGGGAGATTGCGGTGATCTTCCCCCGCTGGATGGCGAGATCCGGCGCCGACCTACCGTCGGCTAGTGGGGTTTCCCCCTAACCAAAACTCTCCCACCAGCGGGGCACCGCCCCAGCCGGGACAAGCTCTAAGCTCCCGACAGGTCTCCCGGAAAATGTGGTAGTGTAGTGCATGTTAGTGTAAGTGTTTGTGTAACGGGAGAGGATAGGACAAGGAAGAGGAAGGTGAGATCGCGCGCGGTCCGTGGCCCGTTTGGTAAGGTACTGCTCCGGCATTCGCCTGGTGTTGATCGGAGAAGCCACGGAAAACTACCGATCAGAGCAGCCGGTCGCTTGAATTCTCCTCCAGACAGCGACTGAATTCGACCTAGCTGAAAAGCTAGTGTCGAAAATCCTGCCGCCGTCAGGACTCGAACCTAGGACCTCCCGGTGAGAGGCGCTGCAGGGCAATTTGGATCTGAAGGTGGCGACACGAGTTTTGCTACGGTTACACTATATAATATTTATGTTATTTTTGGACTCTTTGCTAATATAATATACTCGTAATAAGACTATTTACTACAACCAACTGAGATGATTTAGAGCAGGATTGTTCAACTGACGGCTCACGGGACGTATGCGGCCCAAGAGGGACATTTAGTGGTCCGCGAAAGGTAGTGAAAGTCCCTTTCATCCAAGTCAGGCAAGAACGTATTGCGCCCAGTGAACACGAGCCCTGCCGAGTTCAACACCTCTTTTAATGTAAAAATAGGTTAAGTTAAGATTTATAGATTTTTTCTAGTAAATTCAGAAATTCAAAATCATCCCAATGCATTTCTTTGCAATATATATGGTAATGCCTGAACTCATGCATGGTTCCACCCCCACTCCTCTTCAGCTTCATAGCAGCCGGAAAAAGGACCAAGATGAGTTTCTGTAAATTCTGAGAAGCCAGATGTGAATCTTCCAAGTAATGCAAATATAGCCAAATTGAACTACCAAATTGAAGATTTTAGTTGTGGCCCTGGAGTCCTTGCAAGTTGACCACCCCTGGTTCAGGGCATCACGTGGCACTGCAATGCCTATGACTGGGAGGTCCTAGGGTTCGAATCCCGACGGTGGCGTATTTTCGATATTAGCTTCATAGCTAGGTCGTGCGTGGACGCGAATTCTAGCTGTCGATTGCTCTGAACGGTAGTTTTCCGTGTTGTTTTTTTTTCGATCTACATAGGGTGAATGCCGGAGCTGTGCCCTAACAAACGCCCGCGGACCGCAAGTGATCTTTCCTTTCTCATCTTAGCCCACTCAACTCCTCTTACACACACACACACTTACTACTCTACCATACGTGACGGGAGACCAGTCGATACCTTGGGACTAGGCCTGGCTGGTTGACTGGTCCGCTGATGGTAGATAACTGGTTGAAGGAAACCCCGCAGGCCGGATCTCGCCATCCAGCGAGAGAAAAAAAACCCCTGCCTCCAGTGATAAAAAATATGCACTACACTTACGGGACTAATGACAACAGCAGTTGACGCGTCCGGAAACGCGAATCAATAAATCCAGGAAACAATTTCCAGTTGATCGTTAGAGCTCTAGAAAATTTTTAGTCCAAGTTCTTGATCTCGAAGCTCTTAATTAAGACTGATCTGGATATGGTTCTCGCCGACTCATTAAAGCTACTTTAGCTTCATTAAGATAACTTCACGATCAACACAAAGGGCAATTGTAAATCCTTCAATAAATCCTTCATTTCTGCAAAGCTCTTAAGAACCACCCGCCTTTTAATTTCTTCCTTATGGTTCTTCAGGATAGAAAGAAGTAATGTTGATATTTCCATTTGAAGGAAATCACAAGATGAAAAGACACACTACATTACGACTTTCCAGTAAGGGAGACTAGCCTACAAGACTAGAGAGTCGATTCATGGAAGAGAGGAAGGAAATTACAAGTCTGATTTCGATTTATGATGAATTAAGTTATGAGTTATTGATGTATGATGTAATGCTCGTACTGACATTGAGATGTCTGCAATGAAAACTTGGCAGATTTTAATGCTTGTACGAATATGAGAAACTAGGTACTATGGAAACATCTGATTGTGCAGTTTTTAAAAGAAAATAAAGACATGTTAGCATTTTCAGAGAATGAAACTTGGATTGCAGCATACCGGTTCCTGGTCTAAGAAAAAAGTAAAGAGAAAAAACTAGTGGTGCCGCAACACAGTCAATAATTTCTAGCACTATTTGTAACTTTTGCAATTTTCGAAAATTGAGAGAGTTCAACGAAACTGAAACCTTTGTCATTCTTAAAAACCTACTTTGATGTAATCGAAAAAAAAGGAAGAAAAAAATTGGAGCAGTATTTGAGAAGTTTTTAAATTACCTTCACTTCAAGCACAAATTAAGCGAATACTACTCACATTTTTACAAAAAATTGTACATGACCTTACTTAAAGATCTATATTCGAAGAACAAATCTGATTCATTAAAACAAACACTGTCTTCAATATGATAGTTGTACGAAGACGCTGAAAAAATAATTTTTTGCAATTTTGGAAAAATTCACAGAAATCAATGAAAATGAGAACTGCGCCATTTTTTAGCATTCCTCGCTCTCTCCAAATTAAAAAATCATCCAACAATTCTGAGTCAATTTTGAAAAAAATGTTGAACATCTCGTTGAGGTTCAACATCTTGTTGAATTCGCAGAGCATTCAGTACGTCCTGATCGATCGGGAACTAATGTTTGAAAAAATCGTCTGAACAGTTTAGATCCTGGTGCAGACCACAGACAGAGAGTCGTTTTGCTATTAACCAATTTTTGATATCAAAAATTCCCAAAACATGGATTGTGAGTACGCAACATGATAGTGGAAGGAATGTACTACATGCAGCAACAAAATTTATCAACTTTTTCGATATCAGCGGCGCACAATTTTTCTGACGAAAGAACGCCACTTTCCTCTGCATTACACAAGCAGTTTATCTTAACCACGTAAGTGCGTATTAGGCGAGAAGGTAAAAAATTCAATTCATACGCCTTACAAGAATTTTCTCAGTGACGCCCTTTACACACAGCCAATTACATGAGTTCAGCAATTCACATTATTTTTATTATACCCACTAAGTAATTCATAGAATTCCAGCGACCCACTACCGCCTTGCCACTGCATTCCAGACAGAGGAGCTTCTTCCGCTGCGGCGCAGTCCCGAACCAGCGCGCGGGGAGCGGAGGTCCGGCAGCCGAAGGTGAACGGGCTGCTTCCTCCCACGCGGCGCGCGCCGGCTCCGGCCCCTCCCCTCCCCTCCCCCTCCTCATCCACACGCACTGCCTCGCAAGGGGATGCCAAGAGACGAGCCAAAGGCGGTAGAAAACGCACGTTTCGGATATTCCACCCCAGTGGCTGCTGAACGGGGCGTCCCTACTCGATACGCCCTCACCAGTGTGTTTACATAACTATTAGGAACCCAAATATTTTTAGTACGTTTAAGACATCGAAAAGTGGTTTTAGGTATTTAAATGGTGGCGTAGGTGTACACACGCTTATGTACTTGATTGGGTTCCAACACATTCATTCCGAGTATATTTTAGAGATTTTTTTTTAAACGGGCCCAGAGAATTCATCGATAAAATCTATTTAAAATTCAGGCAATACATTCACATGTATAAGTACTATTTTATTTAAACAAATGCCTAGGTGCTCTTAGGAGCAACATGACGCTTCGCGTGGGGCGTTCTGACCTGAACGCGGCCTCTGTACCACTCGCTCTCCCTCAAATGCAGCGAAAGCGCTGCAAACCAGTCAGGTACTTCATCGTATTCACGCCACCTACCAAATGCTCAAATCGCATTTCAATTGCTTAAAATGCACGAAAAATATTTGGGGTGATAACAGCTCTTGAATCACACCTTAATGAGGGTTTACCCAATAGCAATTACCCGTTTGGCACACATTGACTGTGTATCTGAGAAGTTCCTCTATGGCATATCCCAAAACTAAACAGTACGGTAACGTCATTCCCTTTTCAGACAAGTCGCCAGCATGACGCCTGAATACACAAGAGAAGAAGAAACCTAATGCCTTATGTAAGATTTTGTGGGCTCTTATACATCACAAGCTATTTTACCAGTAAAATTTATTCCCCAGAAAATATGTAATCTATTTTATATAGATTTCGAGTTTCTGATGACCTATGAAAGGGAGCTGGGTTACCCACAAGAGCTAAATCTCGAAACATGTAATAAAGGTTGAAATGTGTCTCATTTTCCAGAAACGGCTTAAGAAACATAACTTGTATACATTCAATGACATGAAAACCCGATTTTAAGGACTTTGCATGCGCCGTTTCCGTGTTATGCAAGATGATAAAGGGTTGCGATGTGGCGTGAGATCTAAGAGCATGTTCTCCTACTTTCTCATTTACACTAAATTATACGATCTCCTATTTGTTTCGTCTTATATCTATTTGTTGCACGACGGTGGGGAAAATTTCCCTGTCTAGCAGTAGTACACTCATGGGGTTTTTGCCGATTTGCTTTCTTATTAATGGTTCAAAAGCGGCATCATCCCTTAGTACGTTGTAGAGGGAATTGTCATCCTTGATCAGCATTCTATGCATTTGTTTCTTTTTTTTTTTTTTTTTTTTTTTGTTTGTTTCCAAACATAACACACACAACTAAATCGGTATTAAAAGTAGGGGATCACTCTAAGGGGATCACATTAAGGATCACTCTAAGAAAGTGGGACTAAACTTCTCTAAAGCGCAAATTCTAACAGCGCAGAGTAAAGCACTTCGAAGCAATCTTCCAACTTGAAATGCACTTTCAGGTTGGTCTTTTTCATAGTGAACATTAAACCATAAATACATTATGTGAGAAAAATATATGTATATTAAAATTTACTGTAACATTAGAGATAGAATAATTGAACCAGAGCTAAAACTGTTCTCCTTTAGCACCTGATCACATCCTGTCATCCAGCCAATCTAGATTGCATTTTCAGGGACTATTCGGACTCGTACAAAGGAGAGAGTATTGTCTCGGAATATTCGTTCGAAATAAGTTTTAAGGTCGAAAGGTGATTTGTCATACATCATAACGATTCACTCTAAAGAAAAAAGAACACTTAAATATTTGCTAGGGTTATTTTTATCAAATATAATTTTGTGTTTTCATTACAATTCGCGGATGTGAGTCATCAATCAAGTAGAAATTACGAAGCAGAAATTCAGAGTGAAAAGTGAGTCCATCAGAAGATTTGGTATCATAATATGAAGTACGAGTTGGTTCACGTGAAACTCTGTTGCAATATTCATTCCTTTACACTATAATTCGGGAGAAGACTGAAATTTGAACTTGAAATATAATGCAATCTGTGCACTGCGACACCACCAGTTGAACAGGATCTGGAACCCGACTCTTCTCATTTCTGGCAACCAACTACCTAGATTCGAATCGTTGTTCAACACATCGACCATATTTATGACACCTACATGGAATCGCACCCGCGATGTCTCAGTCACAGGTTTGCGGTAACTACAGCACAAATTCGATTCTACTCACAACACGGACGCTGCCTCGTTTTTCGTTCTATCGCGATTATCAATCAAACACTACGACAGGGCCCACAGCACGCAACATGGGAAGCAAAGGGCCCCTTTCCGCGAACAGAGCAAACTGGCAGCAGCGAAGAGGAGGCGAGGAGAGGGGATGGGTTAAAAGTGCTGGCTAAGTCCCGCTATTGGTAAAACATTTAATTGGCGAAAGTTAGCTCCAAAAATACAAAACCCTGAAGTACGGTTGGGAAAGAGAAATTCTAATGAAATTCACCTCTTAGATATCAGTTTGAATGCAGAGATGCGTTTATGTTCGGAGAAACTTCAAGGCAGAGGTAGGCAAAGCGATTACCGTACAAAACCTTCTCAGGTACAACGTTGGAAGAAGAGCTAAAACATTGAAATTGAGAGGCACAAAGAGAGCCGCTAAGGCCAAAGAGCGTTGCGGGTTCGGCAACGGCGCCCGTTTGTGGAAGCTATGAATCTCCATAGCTCCCTGGCATTTGCCACCGAATTATCTAAGGGCGGTCCTGCAAAACGCGACAGCCTGTTGAGAGCCAAGAGTAACCGACCCGCGCTCTAGGGTGCGAAAACGCGTGGTTCCCTGGGTCCCATTGTTGGAATAGGTAATATTAATTTCAACAATTTCTTTCGCGAAGGATGTATTTTCTAATAGATAATGTAGGCTATAGTCATTGAGAATATACACGTGAATGCGGTGGAACACTATGAACTATCTAGAAAACATCCGTTTGAAAGAAACGGTCAACAGATAGTCTCCCTATAGTTGAACAATCGACCATCTCAACTAGAGAAGCCAGTAGAAAACGAAATACAACGAATGTGAGCAACTGAAAATAAGAAGCCCAAAAAACGAAAGTGGTTAAAGGTTCACGGAGGCGTGGAGGCAAGCACTTAGTGTACCAGCGCAAAGTTTCACACTTGCTCCTGCACCTACGGCGTTTTGCAGAGGTATATTCGCGTATTTTAGCAGCCTCAGGAAAGGAGAAGTGTTCACATCAATGTGCCTCCGTTTCCAAAGATGCCGAACGACTCCTTCAATTGATTTTACAATGATGTCAATTTGAACAGACAACCATTATTTCCTATTCGCAGAAGACTTTATTTCCAATTCACGATCTTTATTTAAGAAATAAATGTTTAACACTGCTAACAATTTCAACTTACGACACATTCCCAATTATAAATTATCCATCAGGCAGGCCACGATTAGGAAACTTTAATAGGGAATAACGTGGAAGAATTGCAATTTTATTTTGCTCGTTGTGAATCATCTCCATCAATCGAATTTCTTTTTCGATACCAAATTTTCAGATGGCGTCGCTAGAAACATACCAATGTGCTCGTACTATGTCTTTGTTTCCTACAAAAAGAAGGTAAACTGACCGATGTAGCTACATCTATCTTCAGTTTTGTACCTGTAGGAAAATGGGGGAAAATTAACTATTGCAATTTACGAAAATTTAAACAATTTAAAACTAATTGGTCCTGCATCATTTTTACAAGCATATTTTCATCAGAGAAAAAAATAAAGATGAAAATTGAAGACATTTTTTAGGAAAATTTTAAAAATGTCGTTGGAGCTTCATGTTAAGTACCCCCTCTCCCGAATGAAAATATCCGTTTCACATTCAAGGGATATCAGTGAATACGATACATTGTTCACAGGCGTATAATGTACTCTATATACTACATATATTGTTCTTATGATAAACCTGTTAGCATTTTTCATAAAAAGCATGTACAGGATAATGCAAAAATTAAAACAAAGCTATTAAGTTTCTTTTATTTTTACAGTTTGAAGACCTTGTAAAATTAACATTAAAATGAAATAAAACACGAACAAATATGATTTTTAGCAAATGTTTCTAAAAACGAATAAAAAATGTACTCAGAAGAGTTTTAATAAACACTTCTAATCAGACGAGTGGGCTTATTTTTGTTTATTTCCAATAAAGGACTCGTTTATCAGTTTAGTAATCGGCCACGTTTTTCTCATTCAGCTTTCTGAGATTTATATTGCATTTTTTAAAACTAAGAGGATATCATTGTACGTCTTGACGCAAACATCGAACAAAGCTTTACAAAACGGGGTGAGATGTCGGACAGTGAAGCTCTTAGTTCTTTGCTGATATCTAGTCTTCCTCGGTACTTGGACTTCATATATGTAAATATATGCTTCATTACCATGTCCTTAATTCAATAAATTTAAAATTAAAATATCTTAATTTTAAAGTTTTCTTACTGCTTTACCAATAAATACAATATTGATTTTCAACATTTATTTTCACAGTTTTTTAATAGACGCGCTACTCAATACATAGGCTGATTTGAAGCCAGTCGTGCCAACAATCCTACACTGAGAAAAAAACGTGTTTTTAACTCACAGTTATCACAGTAGAAATTCACGTGCAAAAAAAAGGAAATATTAGATTGAATTGATTCCTGATTTTGTGAATTGCGTGTCCAGTTCAATAATAATCTTCCAGGTTGCTACTGCAGCAAACTGAATATTTGCTGTAGCTGCCTTAACGCAGCATGCAGGAATCTGTTGACAGCGAACAAGCATTGTTCTCAGCGTGCACATCCCCAGGTCGGAGCGTTTCGCGCGTCTGTATGCGCAGCCGCCACCACCACGCGCGGGGGACGGGAATCCCGCTTGGGACGGGCGTGCGCGCGCGCACGGGCGTGCACCGGCGGGCTGCGTGCAAAGGAGGCCCTGCGCCAACCCCGCCACCCACCATTTCCTCGCAATTTCCGAGAGATGGACAAGGACGGCGCGGCGGCGTTCGCTGTCGGTGGATGCGTCCCGCTGCCCGTGGCCAGAGAGACGGTTGTTTCGCGACGCGCGCGCGGGCGACGGCGTCGGCGGAGGCCGCGGGGGAAGGAAATTTGATATCGGAGATACGTGTGGCGTTCGCATGCGTTTCCAACTTTCAATCCGATCCGATTATTTCCAACTCTAAACGAAGGCCCTTTTTGATCTGGATGGTGCTCGACAAGCAGGTCTCTTGACAGATATTGTATCTAGAAATGCGATGTTTGCGCCCAAACGTGCAATGATATCCTCTTAATTTAAAAAAATGAAATATGAATCTCAGAAAGGAATATGAGCAAAACCTGGTGGATGACCAAACTGAAAAACGAGCTCAGTAATTGGAACTAAATTAAATACAAATTCTCGTAAAAACTCAATGCCCAAAGAAAATCGCAATACAATCCCCTAACAGATTTTTAATGAGCACAAAACGAATAAAATTGGAAATATCGTACCTTCAATCCAAATCTTTCATTGTTCTTTGTCAAATGTTCTGCAAGTGAGAACAATGCCTACTTTTATGTAAATAAAATGAATAAAATGTCAGTGGGATTTTATTACTCTGCAGTTATGTGTGAACGTAGTAGGTAACTTCCTCTTTGCTCTTTACACCTCTCCATGAGCTGGGAGTTCCGCGTGATGCGAGTCAAGATGAAAGTTTAAACAGGCTTTATAATTATGCCGAGTTAATCCGATGGAAATTCCGCGACCAACACTGCTACCTGCCCTCTTCGGTCGATCTTAAGCCGTCTGCCTCGCTGTTGCTTCTGCCCCTTTTTATTTATTCACGAGTGCACCACTCACTTCCGTGATCTTCCACTCAGTTTCCGCCTAATTAATACAACATTTGAACTGTTCGTGCAAGATCACGAACTCTCTGACATGACCTGGAAGGCAATTATGATATATTCTGTTCAGTCACGTAACAGATTTTGGCACTTTTTCTGCAAAATCATACTGGGGAGCATGGGCGATGAGAAGCAAGTAGGAATTTTTCTCATTCATTTCACAAACGTTCGCCAACTTGTGCTGTCGCTATGGTAGCCCTTACTACTTTTGTCGTTACGATAAGTGAAGAATGTTGGCATGAAACCTATGTAAACACAAAGCTAGAAATTAAGAAACGTTCTATGTAAACAAATATTACTCAAACAGATTACGTTTTGATTATACTGCGTGTCTTATACTGCGAATTTAGTTCAACGCTTGTTGAAAAAGAATAGCGCGGGGTGTTTGATATTCGCTGAGAGTGTGTGCTCCCATTACTCTCGTTAAACTCCCGGATTACTATTCTTTCGATCCTCATTTTAAATTTATCAAACATTCATTTCGATATTTTCGCATACTTTTCGACAGGATTTGTTTACATTTTTAAAGATAACATAAATTTGTTTAATCTGCAATTGGGAGTAACCCAGTGGCAGTTAATTACATAAATAAGACAATAGATGTCATGCAAATAATATAATAATGGTATTAATAATACTAAAACGACAATAATAACAATAACAGTAATAATAATATAAAAACTGATGATTCTTAAAACATAAAATTTCATGAAAAAGAAAAGAAACGTCTATCATCTAAAGCCGCACTGAGTTTTTAGACAATAAAGAACGCACTGCACTATCCTTCACTTCACTTCTAATCACTTCACTTTTCATCACTTCACTTATCACCACACTAAAAACATTTCCTTCATTATTTTTCTGCTCTACACTGCACGACACCTCACTTCACTGTATAACTTAATGTTCTTAGTTAACTACCTCATATTACCACATAACTACCTCAAATTACATTATACTTAGCGGCGCGATCGAAACAAACTAAAACCACTCGTGAAAATTAACCCTAACATCCAACTACACTCCCTGAACTGCCACCTCTGATGCGTTACTACTTGGCAGTTTATTCCACATTGCTGGCGCAAGAATACTATTCGCAGAGCGATTCGTTCACCGGCGACACTCATCTGGTTTAGAACTTGACAAAAATTATCTTCCACGGGTCTCAACGAAGCATACAGTTTACACGTAGAAATGAATGATGTTTCATTTGACAAAAGGAAAAAACCAAACACTTTCCCGCTTAGTAATTGTCATTTCCTTCCTATTTCCTCACATAGCAGAGGAACCGGCACCATCTACTTTCCACCCAATTCCCTTGTTTGCCTCGTTCCTCGTCATCTTTGACCTCCATCCATCGCCGACAACGACGACGGCTTCATCCGGATCTGCCCCTCCGCAGCCACGACATGCGTTGCTTCTCACCCCCGCCCCCCTCGCATGTCGCGCCTCGGGCGAGGATCTCGGCGCCCGCCGCGCCGGAGCAGATTGGATTACTAATCTCCGCCGTTCCCTCTCCACGCCACCCCCGCCCCGCCCCGCCAGCCCGCCCCCCCCCCGCCCCGCCCGCACGCCGCCCGCCCGCCCCGCCCAGCCCCGCCCCGCCCCGCCCCGCCAGCTGACCTCGTTCTCCTCCGACGGAGGCGACGGAAGACGCGACGTTATCTCGGGAACAAATAGGCGGCTCGTCTTCCGAGGGATTCGGTTACGTTTTCCTGCCTTTGTCTTCCACCGCGATTACTCCGTTTCTTTGTGGAGCGCCCGGGAAATAAATAATTACGTTTGATACGGCGGCGGAGGAAATTTCGAAGTGCTGCTCAAAGGAGCCGCGATGAGCTCGGGATTAAATCAGCCCCGGGCGCCGCGTCGGCGGGGGGGGGGGGGGATTTCGCGACCCAGCTGCCTCTGGGAGCGGAGCAGCCTCGCCCGAAAGTTAAGTCTCCGCAGGTTTCCACCAGATCTTCGCTTTAACCCTCCGTCAAAGAAAGTGAAACCTCTGAGAATCAGTCGGCAACGTTCATTTGAATGTTTCAAGCAGGCCAATCGGAAAGGATCCTTTGAGCTATCAATTTTCTTGTAATTCTTGAGACTTAGAGATTGTGATTAAGAACATTCCTTTTGCTTATACAGAGTAATTCATTCATTCAATCGCACTTTTGTAATTTGCCAATTTCTTTCGGTTCTTTAGAACAAAGGAAGGGTAAAGAATTAATCAAAGAAATTGAGAAGCTTTAATATCTCTGTGACTCAAGTAGTAATTGTTAAAGGGCGAGAAAATGTACACTTCTAACAAAGTTTCAAAATTGTTTTATTCGCAAAAACTGTTTTAACAAGAAAACTTTTTTTTCAAAAACTGTTTTATTAATAAACAATTAAGTGTTGTCAGAAGAGTACCTTGTCCTAAAATAAGATTCAGAACATTGTATTTAATCGCGGAAGGAGCGTAATTTAAATATTTCCTGAGCAGTCAACTTCTGTTACATTGCGCGGCAACGGTAATAGGAAAAAGCACGCCTGCCCATGTACGCAACCCACAAGACACTTCTATACTGCGGGTTGCGGCACGGCCCAACAGGAGAGTAAACGCACAAACGTGCAGCAGTCGCGGACAGAGGGCGCTGCTGGCTCCCAACACACACAACCGCCACATGCAGATCAATTCCACGTGGATAGAATTGACGTTCAAGATCAGAAACGGGTCAGCGAGGAAAGCAACTGTAAGTTATAAATAGGGGCGGATTTTGATGACCTAAAAGTCTCCAAAAATGATCAATAAAATGCTCTAAAAACTCCCTAAAACCAAAGAAAAATGACGTGAAAAATCTTATCAAAACCAGATTGGATGAACAACTCAAGTTGTTGGATGCGTTACTGATGGAATCGAGGCTTCTTCCATTCTTAGGACTGAGCTCAGCTGGTAAACTTTTCGTTTGGACTGTTCTTTACCAGGAAATCTGTCTTTAGGTATCCCGAAACCGGCCGAACCGGCAATGACGCTGATATACGTCACAAGAATTAGATACAACGGCTGTCAAAACAATTTCTGAGCGAACACGTCGCACAGGCTACTGAGTAATTCCGTGAAGAACATTTGTTGCATTTCGTAAATATCATTTGAAGGTACTCAACAAACATTTGGATGAACTCAACAACAAATGCTTTGAAAATGACGTGAAAATGTAAAAAATGACTTATTAATCGAAATCGCCAAAAATGCAAAATAATGACGTATAAAAATGGGTCATTTCCTTTTGTCAAAACATAAAATGTATTTCTATACTAAAGGGTATTGTTCTAAAGTGATAAGAAAAGCAATGACATTTCATTAAATCCGTCCCCTAGTTATAAAGACGACACTACAGACTTTACAAAGAGAACTCACAAAAGGATAGAAAACGAACACGGAAATTTCGAGAGAATCTTTATTCATCTAAACACTGTGAATGGATTTATATAAATCAAAATTATGAATAACTAACTTATATTTGGATAGCATACGTCATCAATACTGGATGAAATCATTTCACTGTTTAGAATATACACTCCCGAGCCACAGACCAAATTATCTTTACATGAAAACTGCCACAAAACCTGCATTTTATCTGGAGTCCTCGGGGATAAATTTTAATCAAAATAGAATCGTGTGTTTTCAGAGAAAAGATTAAAGATTGAATAAGCTTGTAAGGGACTACGCAACACAGAATCATGTTGCGGAAGCTGCAATATCACATCCGGGCATCGGTATCACAACAGTACCGCATAAAAAAAATGATCAGCCGGGTCGGGTTGTTTATCGTTTTTTTCCCACTAACTCAAACTTTACTAGCGCATTGGTTGTGGACAGCGAGAACTGTTCTCGGAAGACCTCGACTCACGAAACACGACGCTGCGAAGCAGAGACTCGTTTATTACTTCGGGGAACACTTTTAAGGCTGGCCGGCGATTAACGCAAGTGCCTCCCGTTTCTTTAAGTCGGCACCTGTTACAAATCAGCAGCGCGGGCGCAGTTGCAGGCCAGGGGCCGCGCCAGGTGTGGCTTCCTGCGGCGGCAGCGGCGGCCGCGCCCACGGCTTCGACGGCTCGTAAATCGTACGGACATCGCGGCAGCACGTGCGGTCACCGCGAAGGCGGACCTCCGCCGCTCACCCCCAGCGACGCTGCACCGACAACACAGCATTAGGGAGTTGAGCACCACGCGGAAGATAGCGACGTCATGCACTAACAGTCACGTGACGGACCTTAGGCCTATACCTTCATAACTAGTGCACGCCTATAGGAGTCTCTACGGTCACATTACAAGCCGCAAAATGGCCTCCTCAAAACTGGAAAAGATGGGGATTTTTCCTTCTTAAAAAACACAAACGATTCTCGTATGTGAGGCAGTTACAATTATTCCTTACTAACTCCACAACGCCGGCAAGAATTAACAGGAAATGTTGGAGAAGTGATAGGAAAAAAATTCCGAAAAAGAAGTTGAAATCTTATCTTCGGGATATGTTATGTCTTACTCTCATAATGAATGCTGTTTGAAAAGATTTCCTACGTTCTCAAAAAAAGTCGATTCAAAATTCCAGAGTGCATACTCATCGCAGAGGGACACAAAATCAAAAACTCCGAACACAATGTACATTTCTTACACTTTTGTCTCGTATCGTGGTCTAAAAGTCTTACCGCTAGCCTAGACACTGATATATTATGCAACGTCTTTGTTCAACGCTTGATTTTTTTAAGAAAGAAATATATATTACAAATCTCATCAACAGCAATGATTTATAATCCAAAAGAATTCTCATAATAATATTACAAGAATTAATAGACACAATTATGCAGGACACTTTAAAATCCAATTTTTCAATCCAATTTCGTTTATTGTTATAATGCACAACGCAATGTCGAAATTGCAATTCTCTCCTTATGCCTGGCGCTAAAACTCCCTATTGTGACACATCACATCGCAGCGCTTACGTGAGGCAGAGACATGGGGGATCTGAATGCCCCCGCGACTGCCCCGCAGCGGTGAACGACAACGCCACCTAGAATTATCATTTCAAAGAGAACGGAGGGATGCATTTTTGGAGGTGGAAAGAGGCGCTCATGTTGTTGCTAGAAGTGGTCGCGTACGGACGGCGACGTCACGCTAATTGACTCTGAACTGGCCAAGGCGGAAAGGGTCAGAGTAGAGGTACAGGAGGAAGCTGCGATGTAAGCGACGCGAGGTTTTGATTGATTGATTGATTTTTTCGTGTTTTCGGGCGCGTCAACTGCTTCGGTCATTATTCCCGTTAGTGTAGTGCATTTTTTTCTCGGGAGATGGCGGTGATCTTCCCCGGTGGATGGCGAGATCCGGCGCCGACCTACCGTCGGCTAATGGGGTTTCCCCCTAACCAGGACTCTCCCACCAACGGGGCACCGCCCCAGCCGGGACAAGCTATAAGCTCCCGACCGGTCTCCCGGAATATGTGGTAGTGTAGTGCATGTTAGTGTAAGTGTGTGTGTAAGGGGAGAGGATAGGACAAGGAAGAGGAAGGACAGATCGCGCGCGGTGCGTGGCCCGTTTGGTAGGGTACTGCTCCGGCATTCGCCTGGTGTTGATCGGAGAAACCACGGAAAACTACCGATCAGAGCAGCCGGCCGCTAGAATTCTCCTCCAGACAGCGACTGAATTCGACCTAGCTGAAAAGCTAGTGTCGAAAATCCTGCCGCAGTCAGGACTCGAACCTAGGACCTCCCGGTCAGAGGCGCTGCAGTGTATCGATGTTTAAATCGCTCAGGGTGGCGCTTCCTAAGGCTATTTTGTCGTTTAAAAAGAACGTGTTACGCAAGTTTATGATAGTAAGAAATAGAAGTTTACGATAGTTTATGATAGTATTTCATTAAAACAATTTTAATTTGTGGTAGCTAGATGTCATGGGCTGAGGAGGCGCAAATTCAACGGACGATCTTCCACCCTCCGGTTCAGACTCCGTGGAGTTTCATTTAAAAAACCAATATTATATATTTTAAAGTACAGTTTAATGCGACGAAATTTACTCAAAATGTTGATGTGTTACATAAGTTCAGCAAATTAGGAGAAAGAACACATAATACATCACCATTTGTAACCTACATTACATCCAAGGTTGAAACGATTTATTCATCTTACAACCAGCTTTTGATAATTCAGTAATTAATAAAGATCAAATTGGTAATAATATGAAAATATTCCTTCAGGTGCAATTACGCAACGTTATTGTCTTTTACGACCTTCTTGTAGAATTTAATCGCCAGGTCTCCGTCGTAATAAAAGTGTGGGGAGTTATAAAAGTATCGGTCATTTCAAACAAGAGAATGTGGCCGTAACAAACATTAAACCCAGTCAGAGATCCCATCATACACACCGGACTTATTTGCACTACTACGAAATATGTATGCATTTGTACCGTACAAACTTCGAGAATATGCACTAAAATATGCCTACAAAATATATGATATACCCGACCTATTACTGTTTCTCAGTTTTTTCGGACAATACATTCATCCGGCATATTACTCGTTCTATAATCTATATCGTTCTGTGCCATTTCGCAGTGTAATATTATTAGAATTAGTTTTCACAATGGAATGTATGCCGCGTAAGTACATTTAACACTTCGCATGTGAACGACGTTTCGAAAGAATTCCGAACTCCCCTTCGCTCCCACATTTACACGTGGGCAAGGGAAGTTCCTTTCCTTTTCGCATCCTGTTCCGCTCCCATTTTTCTTCTCCACTACCCCTCCTCAGTGACCTGGTGTTAAATTCACGTGTGCGGAGTTCATCTGCGTTACCGAATTTGAAAATGGGCTCGTATTACTAGAAATGTCTGATTTTCCTGTCAAATATCATGCATGATTCAAGCACTCGAAATTGATATTAGCTACAACGAAACTCTTATACATAAACATACTATTGAGTTAAAAATTAAATTGATTGAAATAAATGTAGTAGATAAATGAGTAATAATAAAAGTTTTCAAGGAAAATGTGCAGAACAATTAGCAATTTGCAACATTACACTTATCAAAATTATAGGCCCAATATGAAAGATATTCATCATAGAATTAATTTTAAATAATTGGAAATTGGATGTCTCATGCACATATCAAGTGACAATACTTTTCGGATTAGAAGGGGAAAATATGCATTTACATTGAAATCCGGTCCCCGTCATCAATGCATTTCCAATAAAAAAATGTTGCAATATGAAATGTTTAAATGTCATAAAATACAGGTAGATTTAAAGCAAAAATCAAATATACTTTTTAAATCCGTTAATCTACAGGAATAAGTCATTTTGGCTCAGCCTTTTGGGATTGTTTGCAGATCTTTAAGAGGCCAATATTAAAGAAAAGATTAACATTACACAATTATTGAAGAAGCAACATGGTCTATTAAATATATTTGCATTTCTTATTAAAACGAAAGCAAATGTTCTTTTAATTCAGCTCCAAATTATTTTAAATAATACGCAATCACTTGAAATTATATTTATTTACTTATTTATCGAGTGCAAGAATAAATAATAATAATAATAATAATAATATGATAAGATACAACAATAAGAATAAATCTAAATCGGCATATGACTGTTTCTTCAAAAAAGATTCGTCTTGAAAAATTTTCGCCTTGGAACCAAAAATTGACTACGCAACTGAACACCAAAGTGCTAACTTAAGGTATGGAAAATTTTACAGAAAGATCTTGTCAAATGCTACTCGACAGCAGAGAGAAAGGAAAAAATACGTCGTTCAGTTAATTTGTCGGACGTGTTTACCTTCTCAAAAATTATGCCGGACACTTTAAAATAAGTTTCCTTCTTCCTCAAGTTATAGTTAAAAGCAGATCTTCGAAAGCGTTTCTGTTACTTCAGATTTCTGACACATAGGTCACTTTGAAGAACAAAATAATTACTTCTGAGATGTTTGTCTCGCATGGCATTTCATAGCGCCGATTTCCTTCTAGCATAAGATCCGTCAAGACAAGGTTTAACTAAATTCAAATAATTTAAGTAAGATTTGAGCGATCATATCCGGTTACATAGAAATGAATTATTAATAACAAAACATATTCTGATACTTGCAGACTCTGAAGTGAATAACTATCTCTTTCGTTATTTATTATTACGTGCAAATGTAAACATTGGAGCAAACACAGTTCTGAACAATAACATTCATTCAGCTCCAGTTATCTCGCTGCCCAAATGCTTCGGTGTGCCCCGTTGGTCACTTGAGCGTGTGTAAATCAATATTCGATACAATGATATAAACAATTTAATATTTCCTGTGAAAGATATAATGTTATTTAAGCAACCATCATATCATAATTTCGACAGCACGTAAGTGATAAGACTCGTAAATGTACGAAACTCAGAAAGCAAAACGTGAACAAATTCAAAACTATCAATAATTGTCTAACAATGCGCCCTCTCCATTGAGCGTCTGTTGTCTTAGTCCTGAGCCCCGCTCTTCACTTGTCCTTGTCATCGGAAGATGAGCTCGCGACCTCCGTCACCCGCACCAGGAGTCAGTCACATAGCGCCCTCTCCATCACGGCCTAGAGCCACCCCGCCCCCGCCCACGCCCCGAGCAAAAGAAACAAACAACGGAAGCTCCGTTTGCTGTCATGCGCGGTCTTAGCCCCGGGGCGTGGCGAGAAAGCAGTCAACTTCCGCCAAGTTTTATGCTCCGCGGGGTTAGAAAAGGCGTCCTTTTCTACGAAATTGCCTTCTTGGTACAGAAAGACGTTCGTTCGTACCTTGAATCCTCCAAGACAATTGAAAGATCGTAAAGGGGAGAAACGCCAATGGAGATGGAAAATTTAAAAAATCTTTGTAGTTGTAATTTTTAAGTATTTTGCTTTTTACCTTGCGACAGTTGCAAATATTTACCATAGGGGCTGTCGACACTTCCATATCATGACTACGAACATTACATTCTTTACTTAAATTTACGCAATCTTTCAAATGTTTTTCAAATCTTTCAAATTGTTTCATCATGGCATATTTATTTCCACAAAATGTTTTTAGAATACCAGTACAACCGAAAAGTCATAAAATTTTTAGAGACAAAATCGAGTGGAAACTCATTCTCCGCATGTGTTCCATTCCAGAAGCTCAAGAGACAAACACTAACGTACTTGCCTGGTCGTCAGAGAGGTTTTTAGCGTAGCTTTTTTAAAATTAAATTCTTGCATCACTTCAGGCTGCATTGGCAGATGTTAATACAATATTCTGTACCACCGAAGAGCAGGTACGAGCAATTCGGAAATAATGCAAAATAATGGGGTAAACACATAAATACAGACCATTTTTTGGAACCTTTGACAAAACCTATTCTCTTTGTAAGAACAATTAATTTATACATTATAATGTGTGAAGGGTCAAATCTTTCAGCACTTCCGGTTACGAAGAGATTCGCCCTGCAGGAAAACATTGCATTCTTCAAAATCAGCGTAAAGGGGATTTTTTTCTTCGTTGTAATGATGCGGCATCAAAAATGAAAACTAGCGAAGCTGGTTGGCAGAATCAATCACCTACATTGTAGTATCGTAACCGAATCAGTGGCGTAGCGTAGAGGGAGCGGTAGGGGCGGCCCGCCCAGGACAAAATTTCACAATAACCTATAATATCTTGTAAACATTTTAACCATTTCATTTCATATTTTGTCGCACCTACGATTCAGACCGATTGAAATGAACACGGAATCTTTCATTACTTATTCTGAGACTTCTTAAAATGATTGTATAATGACATCTTCCTCATTTAGCGACTGGCAACACAGTCTGAACTGACTAGTCGGGATACCTGTATTATATTTTATGATGTATTGTTTAGGGCTAATATTGAACGAGAATGACTTCCATCATAAAAAAATAGTATTCAGTATTGTATAATAACATCTACAAAATAGATTACAGTACGAATAGGGGGATTCAGGGATCTCCGTAAGTGATGCTTTGACAATTCAAAGAAAGTTTCATTGATGGATCATTAGTCGTCCAATTCACATTAATTTAATCGTGTACGTTTTGAAATTGCGATTTTGGTGCTCATAAGTACGTGTAGTGATTGTTAAATTATTGAACTTTGTTGAAAAATTGTATTGTTCGTGAACGTATAACACATTCGACTATGTATTAAAAATTTCATTTAGGTTTTTTGATATATGTAATTGTGCATTTGACTACGTTCTTCAAGCTTTAATTTATTGAAATATAATCAGGTCAAGTTAATTACAGTAAAATAGATTATACTTTTTAATTTATTAGTAATTATTTTGAAACGTTCAACGATACTTTCGTTTACGAATGCAACGTGATTATTGTATTGTAAACATATATACATGACTTTTTTTTTATTTGTAACCTGCACATTACACAATAATGATTGTTCTTGCCGAAAAGTTCTTTAGGATTACTGTATATTTTAGTATTTTAAATTGAAATGCCTAAATAAGGAGGCGGCGAAATTTCCCTTCGCCTCGGGCACCTCGAACCCATGCTACGTCACTGGACCGAATGTTTTCCACAGTCCGATCTCAGATGAATGAGAAGCACTACGAGCAGCAGAGTCCCCGGATTGCCTCTGCGGTCGGTTTTCGCTCACCTTCGCTTCCCAGCAAATCCCTTTCCACGTTTCGTTAATTTCGTTTCACTTGTCAAAGATATAGCCCAATTCCACCCCGTTTCGTTCTGCCTGTGTTTCGAAAGGAGTAAAAATGTTTGCTATTTCCATTCATAAGTAGCGCGTACAGATCTTCCGCACCAGTCCAGAGAAAAACTCGAACACCGGTTGAACATGGCACAATCTTCCGAATTGTATTTAAGTCAGGGAGATAAGAAGGACACGCAAATGTTTCTTGAAGAGACAGAAGGAGATAAATTATAATCGATCAATGTTATTCTAAGACCAATGGAAACGAAGAAATCAATTCTCATACTACGGAGGAAAACAGAACAGGGTGGGATAGGGCTTTGCTTTTTTTGGGGAGGTAGGTAAACGGCTTAGGAAAAGTTGGCCGTGGGATGCAGTCGGTATACGCCCTTGCAGGACAAGGAGGCCGGCTGTGAGGGCCGAGGCAGCGGGCGAGGGGGGAGCCGCTCTCCCATGAGACAAGTGGACGGCCCAGGGGAAGGACTTCCGGTCGTCGGAGCGGCAGGTTTCCGCCAAAGAGCTCCCGAGCCCCGCTACCTGGTCGGGGACGGTATTCATGAAACATTTACATCAATGAAAGTAAACAGCTGCGAAGAAATGGACGCAGAAACAACACTTGTCAGTCATGACCGGTGGTGGCTTTTCATGAAAGTGCTACAAAATGCAATACATAATGCTGTGTACTTCAAGCGTGCTATTAAAATCGGGGAATCGTGCGCGGTTCATACTTCGTTCAGGAACTATTCCGACAATGGCATGGGGTTGACTGGAGAAACCAAGGAAAACTACCGATCAGAGCGATCGGTCAATAGGATTCTGTTCCAGTCAGAGATGTGTAATTCGACCCAGCCTAAGGTCGAAAACCCGCCAAAACGTCGGGACTCGAACCCAGAGAGTTCTAGGTCTGAGCCGTGCCAGCCGGTGTGTCGCGGTGAGGTTGCGAGAGGCGTGGCGAGAGGCGTGGCGAGAGGCGTGGCGAGAGGCGTGGCGAGAGGCGTGGCGAGAGGTGAGGCGACAGGAGAGGCGAGAGGTGAGGCGACAGGAGAGGCGAGAAGCGAGAGGCGAGAGGCGAGAGGCGAGAGGCGACAGGCGAGAGGCGAGGCGAGGCGAAGCGCGAGGCGAGGCGAGAGCGCAAAGGAAGGCCGCCCACTGCGCCGCCGCCAATTCCCTCAATTCCCGCGTCGCCGTGGGCGGCGGCGCACGCCTTGCGACCGCCCCAGAGGGCGGAGGGCGGAGGGCGGGAGGCGCGAGGACGGAATGGAAATGACGGAGAGGGTGGAAGGGATTCGACGGCGGTGGCAATCACGCAAACGTGGCGGGACGAGAGGAGCGAGGGAAATGCTTGGGTTGGCTGCGATGTCGTGATTGCGAAGACGTGTGGCAGTGGTTGAGTGCTGGCAACATTAAATGAGGAAACTTCGGAACAGACAGGTCTGACCTTTGGAAAAACGATGCTATTGGAAATTCCAGCAGTTTTAAAGTTGTGAAAAATCAGCAAAGTTTCGAAAATGGATTTTTCAAAAAATGTCGAAGAATTATAATGTTTACAACAAACAACAATATCAGTCAGATGCAATTTAAATAACAAATATCAATACGCGGCAGCTACCTAATATCCTTGATTTCAGGCCCGTTGGTCACATGACCAAAATTTTCAAATATGTATTATTTCATCGAGAAATATTTCGTGGTGTTGCAATATAAGTGTTAATTGAAATGCGAATAAAAGTGGGGTATTGAGTATGACCTCTCAAATGCACTGTTAGCTGCCTGTTATTGTTATAGAATTTCTATATTTAAGAGTTAAAATATTGAGTGGATAACATTTTACAAAAGTATTGACATGCATTCGTCCGTATAATGTAACATCAGATAAAAGCATTAAATTCACACGATGGTTTTGAAAGCACCGCTAATGTTACGAGCTCAAATTCCGAGCGTTGTTCCAATAACCTAAAAGCTGCCCCCAGCATTTCATGAGGGCTCGACACAATCCAGCGTGTCCCAGGTGGGAAGCGCCCACGTTACGAGGTTTCCCAAATAACACTTCACCATGGCTAGAAGTAACAGATGCCAGAATTCCTACGAAAGTACATTGACCGGAGCGTAAACAGGAGCTTCCGTATCCGAGTAGTGGGACACTAGCAGCGCTGCCCTGAGAAAACGAGGAAACAATGACCCGGAGGCTTTTTTGGTCCAGGATGCAACAGACCCACAGAAGAAATATAGAGAGCAGCTAGTGTTGGGAGCAATAAAGGATATATAATCAGGTAGTGAAATATTTCACGTTCACGAATAGTTCTGTTTATTAATTGAATACTGTAATATAAAAGAAGAGGAAAATTACATACATCAGGTCTCAATTCGGAAAATGTAAGAGACCGACTTTCATAGTTACACGCAAACGTCATTAGGAAGATTGAGAAAAGGGATGTGACGAGGAAAAGTCAGAGTAATGGAGCGGGTGTAGGGCAGAGGTCGGCAGAATTTGCGAATTTCCGGGTGCGCCACCGTCACTACTTTCGAGCAGTCGGTGCGGCGGGAAGAGACACCCAGGGACATTTGCGCTCTGTAGAACGAACGTCGGCTTGTCGTAAGTAATATTCTAACCATAACAGACTCGTGTTGGGTTAACATACAAAGCATTTCGTCTTTCTGCATTAGAGATTAAAAAAAATCTAGCTCCCACTCTGCTTTAAACGCCCCGGCCTCGCCAGTTCTCCGCTTCTTGTGTAAAACAGTTCATCATGCGTATGAAAACAGCGACACGCATCGTAACAACCATCAGCGGATTGTAATGAAATGTCATTGTTTTCTTTTCACTTTAGATCGATGCCTTTTAGTATAGAAATTCATTTTATGAAAAAAGGAAATGTCATTTCATCCCAAAGTAAATGTCAACCCATATTTAAGTCATTCTTTTTTACATTTTTCACCGATTTCGAGTAATAAGTAATTTTTTACGTTTTTTTAAAAAATATTTTTAAAGCATTCTTCACGGATTTCATCGATTTTAATATCATTTTAATGGTACATGCTTCAAATTATATTTACGAGATGCAACAAATGTTCTTCACAGAATTCCTGAGTAGCCTATGCAATTTCTTCGCTCAGAAATTGTAATGTCAGCAGCTGTGAGTATGTAATCTAAGATTCTTGTGACGCCTTCAGCACCCGGTTCGGCGAATTCCACGATAACTAGAGACTAAGATTCCCTGGTCCAGCGTAAACCAAGCTGAGTTCACTTGAACGAACGGAAGCAGCTTCGATTACATCAGCAATACATCCAACAGCTTGAGTTGTTCATCCGAACGAGTTTTGGTCAATTTTTTTACGTCATTTTTCTTTGCATTTGGGGCATTTTAAAAACATTATGAGAGCACATTATGTTGATCATTTTCGGTGATGTTTTAGGTCATCAAAATCCGCCACCACTTATCAGCGAACTGAGCTGGCTATTGAAGTGACAAGCGAGCTGCCGACCGACACTCATCCGCAAGTGCTGATAGTGGCGCCTACTGCTCCAAATGCGATCACCGGGAGCGGTAGCTCAGTGCGTCAACTGATGTCACTGCAGCGCCTCTGACCGAGAGGTCCTAGGTTCGAGCAGGAATTTCGACACTAGCTTTTCAGCTATGGTCGAATGGTCGCTGTCTGGAGGAGAATTCTAGCGGCCGGCTGCTCTGATCGGTAGTTTTCCGTGGTTTCTCCGATCAACACCAGGCGAATGCCGGAGCAGTACCCTAACAAACGGGCCACGGACCGCGCGCTATCTGTCCTTCCTCTTCCTTATCCTATCCTCTCCCCTTACACACACACTTACACTAACATACACTTCACTTCCGGGAGACCGGTCGGGAGCTTATAGCTTGTCCCGGCTGGGGCGGTGCCCCGCTGGTGGGAGAGTCCTGGTTAGGGGCAAACCTCACTATCCGACGGTAGGTCGGCACCGGATCTCGCCATCCAGCGGGGGAAGATCACCGCCATCTCCCGAGAGAAGAGCATGCACTACACTAACGGGACTAATGACCCAAGCAGTTGTCGCGCCCGGAAACACGAAAAAATCAATCAATCAATCCAAATGCGCTCCCTGCGCAGAGGATCGAGCCCGAGCCCACCGCTCTTCGCGCCGCTGCCGGCCCATTTCGCGCGCGGCTCGGCGCTCTGGCGCGCGGCGCGGGAGGGGGCGTAATCAAAATATTGTTAACGCTCGGCGCGCGGCGCTAATGGAAGAGCAGCAGCGCGCCGCGCCGCGCCCCACTTGGGGCTCGTAACGCCACGCCTCACGACCGCCCGTAACATATCACTTTTCGACACCCTCTAGCCCGTATACGGCTCGCCAAGGCCAGCCATCTCCGTGCCGTGATTTCGCCGAGTGGAATGCTGCGGATGTGTCGAGACGTCATTCCGAAGAAGAAAGGAATCTCTCAGAGCGAGATAAAATTTCTCGAGAAACGCGACCGAAAAAAAAAATTCTGGCGAATTTTCCGAGATGAGAATACTAAATCACGACGGCAGTGGCTAAGCACGAGCCGCTGCTTCTGGCTTCCACGCGTGCCCCATTTCCGCGAAGGCGGCGGCGGCGGCGACGGCTGCTCGACAGAGTGCGAAGCGGTGATGGGCGGGTGGGGTGGGGTGGGGTGGGGTGGGGCGGGGCGGGGCGGGACAGAGAGATGCTGGGAGGCAAAGAGTGAGGGGGTTAGGGGAGCGAAGGGGAGTGATGAGGAGCGGTGGAGAGAGGGGGCAGGGAAGAGTCGAGCGGGGTGCTGAGCGGCAGGGCGGCGGGGGAGGAGGGCGGAGAGGAGGGACGGGGGAGCGTGGAGCTGGGCGGAGGGCGAGGGGCGCGGAAAGCTGCTCGGAAGTGGCCCGCGACGCCAAGCGGAATGTTAATAAGCGAGGCGCCGGATGCGCGGGCGCGGGCGGGGGCGGGGCCGGAGAGTGAGTCGGAGGCGCCGCATGTGTCACCGCCAGAGCCCCGCCCCCGCGCCGACGGCCAGAGGTCGCGTGCGAGAGGCAGCACAAGAACTCCTTTCGCTTGCCGACGCGCGCTCGTGCTCACGGCGGAGGGTGGTCTTCGCTCGGGGCCACCACTCACAAATTAGAAATGTATGTAACTTTAATAGGAAGTAAACAGCACAGAACGGTGTGACAGACAATTACTACTAACAGCCCATGTACAAGTGAAGTTTCGGTCGAAGAAATAACCAATTTGTAGGCTCCAATTCATTAAGCTCACGCCATAGCGTATCCTGATAACATAACCCCCTGTCACATCAATTACGGAGGCTGACTAAAGCGTCTTAAAATAGCGACACTTTCCCAATTTAAACTTTCAAATTTGTTTTCGGAATTACCAAACTGTATACATTACTGTAACCAATACCATCGAAATATAGAAGTCAAAAATGCTACAATCGAAAAAATAGATTACTGGCTAGTATTAAGTCGATTGATGCAATTATCTCAACATTTTTCTGACATATTTGAGATTTATATTACTCTAAGGCAAGCCGTTATTTCTATGAGAAATATCGAATACATTGTGAAAAATGAAACTGCATGATATAACAATATATTTCAATTAACATATTCTGAAGACACAAGTAAATTTGTCAACTGAATATCGCATCAACCAATCTGCAGTCTACCAAAGGCTCGCGTCGAGATCACACGCATGAATTGTGGAGGTCACAAAATTCCGACTCTTCTCCAAGCCCCGTCGCGTGGACGTGCAGCGCCGCCGCTGCGCCACTGGGCTTGGCGCGCCGCCCGCCGCCGCCGCCAGCCCCCGCCGCCCGCCGCCGCCCGCCGCCGCCCGCCGCCGCCCGCCGCCGCCCGCCGCCGCCCGCCGCCGCCCGCTCCCTGGCTGCTCCTGCGGTGCACCGCGTGCAGCGCCAGCCCCTCGCAGGAAGTCGGCCATTTGCGCCCGCGCCCACGTCACGGGAAGCGCTTTCCCTGCCCCGCACGGCACGCCGCCGCACGCTTCCACATTCAACGCCCTCGCCTGTATGCACTTTGGGCCCGCCTCGCTGCCACGCTCGCTGCAAGGGCACTGGCAGGAAAGGAACGCACTCTGCACCACATTCCTAAAGAAACTAGTGGTGATACAGTAGCACATACTTTCTCGCATTGTTTCTAAATTTCTCATTTTCGAAAATCCAGAAAATTTCATCAAATGACTTCACAAACTGAGACCTGTGCGATTCTTTTATGCATTCTTTGTTCTATCCGGGGGGGAATACAAAATGGAGCGGGTTTTGAGAAAATGTTGTTTTTAAAAAATACATTAATTTTAAGTACAAGTTAGTGAAAACAACTTTTCTCAAAAAATATACAAGACTCTTTTTAAAGAGCAGAAGTTTTAGAACAGATTTTCTTTAAGGCAAAAATCTCTATCTTCAACTTTGTAGGTTTTTTTTCCCTTCAATTTTCGACACTACATACAGTTCGCTGGAAATGAGACTAGCACCACTTATTTTTCCGTCCGTTCTTACGAACTAAGGGCCAAAAAGTAAAAGGAACTGATCTCGTAACTGAGTGGGGGGGAAAATCTTCAAATTGCGGAGGCGAACCGTAGCCTACCGATCGGTGCGCTTATAGTGAACCACGCAACTGATGTTTCCCAGAATCTGTTTGTGGTTGTCCTGTTTCGATCAAGGAGTTCCTTACGCATCTGTTTTGTATCATTTATCTTTCGTCATTACCCCTGCACAGGGCGTAGGGTTGGTGGCACAGCGCCCAGGGCACGGGGCGAGGCGCCGAGCCGTCACGCCTCCCGGCGCCGGAAGCCCCTCCGTCGGCCCGCGCCGCTTCCGGTGCGAGGGGCGCACGCCGGCGTTTCCACGATGACCGATGGAGCGCGGGCCGGGAGGCGGGTACACAACGAAACATCGTCAGTCGCGCTCAAGGGGATCGGAGCTCAACCCCCACACGCATCAGCCCACGTGGAAGATTGGAAGCGCGCGAGAAATTGTCACCGGAGCCCTGAGAATCTGCGGTGAGTTGAGCACAAAGAGCATGACTCGAACTCGTTCGATCTGCAGCACAAACCGAGAAGGCAGTGTTAACATCATTGCGTTCTGACTAAACCGATTTTTAACCCTATAAATGGAACATCAAAACTCCCATTATTATAATTCCATAGAGAGGCCGAGCTTCCGAAAAAGAAAAATGCGTAACACCTGCAATTTGAAGAAACGTGTTTCTATTTTCCGTTTGAAATCAGTGCGTTTCCTCTGTATTTACTAAGCGATCTGCTCGGGAAGCCTGGCCGCGCCTGTCGGCAGTGTTGGTTTAGCCGGGTGGCTCGCCGCTGGAGGCGCGACCGCGGTCGCCGGGGCGGGGTGGGGCGGGGCAGGGCAGGGGGGCGGGGCGCATCCGGTAGTGGCGGCCGCCCGGTCATCGCGTCACAATGGGATCCGGCCCCGTTAGGGCGCGGGGGTGGGCCGGCTCTGTGTGCCCTTGTTAGCCGCGCGGCCGCACCTGACGTCTGTATCCCCACTGTCAACACGGGGGCCGGGGCCGGGGCCGGAGCGTGCCGGCGGCGGCGACCGACGGCTGAAGCCATCCACCCGCGCCCTGCCCCGCCCCGCCGCGCCGCGCCGCACACAATGGGCCCAAATTGCACCGCACGCGCGCACGGCACGTTCTCCGCGCTACGCAAGCAAGCAGCGCACCAGCTTGCCAAATCTTTTTTCTGTTTCCCCTCCACAGTAACCCTGAGGAGGTGGGAATTTATTTACAAATTACAAACGTACAAATGACGCTGCTGCCTTGCGGCTTAAGCAGCTGAGAGGGAGAGGTAAAAAGCTAATATTAACTAAAGCTAACTTAATTCTAGCTTAAATCTAATTTAATAATTATGTTGTAGCACTTTGACATACTTAATTTACACTAAAAATGTTTTTTTCTTAATTCTAAATGTTTTTGTATGGTTTTCTACGTGGTTCTTTTCTTAATTTATTTTTCATTCATGCATCATTCATTCATTACATACATAACCATTCTTCATTATATACATAACCATTCATTCTACTCATTCATTCCCACAGCACTACACTGACTTCTGTTTTTTTGTTCGACACGGTACTGACTTACCAAATCACGAATAACAGAAAATCAAACTTCCTTTCACGTAAACGTATTTCAAATGAGCTTACTTCTAATGTACGCATTTTCTATCCAAGGGTTGTTCGAAGGTCACCAGAAGTAGTGTTTCATACGCACACACGGAATGAAGATATTTCAAGCGAAATCCGTTGCCTCAGAAATGTCGCTGACCGGGAGGTGCTATGTTCGACTATCGGTTTCCCTTCCACAGTACCCCTGTGGAGGCGGGAATTTATTTTTATAAGGCAAGTAAATTAAGCTGCTAGAGGGGGGTCTTACTAACTAACTAATAATTTAAATTAATCTAATTATACAGTTAAAGTATCTGCATTTGGCATGCCTAACTTACGGATAACTAATTATCTTCAACTTAATACTGCAAAATGTTTCCTTCGATTTTCATTGGTTTTCATTGGTAGTTCCGCAAGCAATATCAAAAGAATGCCGGAGCAGTGCCCTAATAAACGGGCTACGAACCGCAAGCGATCGGCCCTTCTCCATCCTGGTTCCCCCTTCTCATCCTTCACATGCACACACGTGCGTGCGCGCACGCACGCACGCACGCACGCACACACACACACACACACACACACACACACACTTATAAGCTACACTCTTATTCCACCTCATAGTATGTCAGGAGACCAATCGAGTGCTTAGAGCTTGTCCCGGCTGTGGCAGTGCACTGCTGATGGAGCCACTTGGAAACTCCCCCCAAGCCAATATATAGGTCGGCACCGAATCCCACGTTCCAACGCCTTATCCCAAGGCGCCATACACCTAAGGGACTACACCATAGTAGTTGACGCACAGGGAAACACTAAATACTCAGCTACTAGCTCGCAAAGAAAGCAGGTTTACCATTTTTTTTGTTACGCGCGCTTTTCGGCCCTTTTCGAACCGCTGCAACCTGCGCTCCCACTGCAACGGTCCTGCCGCCGCCGCCGCCGCGCAGAAGTGACGGCCGGAAATGCGGCGAATTACGGGGAATTTCCCGGTGCGGCGGGCGCTTGTGTCTCTGCACAAAGGGGCAGTGACTGCCGCCCCCCCCTTCGCAGGAGGCAACGCAGAGAACGCGCCCCAGGCTGGTTCTCTTCCCTCGGGACTGGAGGGGTTACCGCGTATCTCACGCACTCAACACTTTAATACTACACATAACTCCTGGGTCTGCAATGAATGAAAAGAGAGGTTTCGCACATTTCTAACGTCTTGACGTCATGCACAACAAATCAGGTAACATTCGACGTTTTCATTTCATAACGCCAAAATACAGTTTTAGCACGCTGACAGCTTACCTTGGGCACTATACAAGTGTTTTATCTGGCACTTGACGTAAATTAGCTGTTGAAAGTTTCGTCCAATTGGGAGCTTAAACGTCACCGTGATGTGATGATGTTTCAGCTTTCTACTGGATGACACCGTAACGGCTGATTTACGTCAACTAACATGTTAGAAAAACCCAAGTATAATACAAAATAAAATTGTAAAGTGAAGAACGAATTGATTGCATCACGAAAGCGTGCAGAGCATAAAAGTCAAGCCCGCTACCTAACCGACAACTGACAAAAGTCAGCGTTCCGTGGTGATATCCTATATGATTCATACCTATATTATATTATTGTTATTAATATATTTGTTGCTACATTAACCTTAGCTACAAAAGGGCATTCCGCGCAGACAGACGAGAAGAGGGATGTCCCGTCGCGAGGCTTGAATCGTCTCGTGGCCGGAAGTGGCGCCGCGCGGGGCCACCGGAGCACCCCGGCGCGCCAGGCTCCGCCTTCGCTCCCGCTCGTTGGCAAACGCCACCTCCCTACCCCACCCCTCCTCACCCGCGTAGCCTTCACGAGCACTTCACCCACGGAACAGCCTAAGTTATAGAACGATTTTCCTAAGGATGAGCCAAAGTGACAGTTCGTGAAAACAAGTAAACATCACATGTATTTCAGAGAAGTATCCCTCCGCCGCGACAGCTGTTCATCCACGCCTCTTCGTAAAGTGTTAGGTTATGACCCTCTATTTTGTTAGAATCTTTTTTCTATTTTTTTTTTAAATTCTCGCTTGATTTTCGCTGCGTAACATACTGGTGAGAAAAATCGATTTTTAGAGTCAGCTGAAGTATAGCGGCAACGCACTGTTTCTACACATTTTATTCCACTACAGTCGTTAATAGGGAAACTATCACTTTCCATTAAACACAAGAGCTTTGAATCAGGCATATCCTACGGGACAGATGAGAGCTGCTTTCCCAACCAACTTTGTCGAAGTCCAAACGGTGGGAACGTGGATAAGACCAATTCAACTGACGACGACGATGCTTTTAAGGTCAAAATGAAATTGCTAGCTAATACAACCTTCACTGTTTAATAATCCAATCAAGACAACATTTTAGCTTTAAAATTATTCCACAGTTAGGGACAGAGTTAAGCCAGAATTATAATAAGCCGTATTTTTTATTTCAGTTATAAATACAGCAACATTTGTACACTGAAAAAAGAATACAGATTACAAGTCATGTTAAGATTTATTAGTATAAAGAATTTGTTTTTCCTGCAGGACATGAAAAACCGTTCTGTTTCCGCGCTGAAGTAGTTCTGTTAATGCTGTGTAAAATGCCATTTAACTTCACGGGCCGGAGAAATTTTCCGGTTAAGGCAGGTCTAGGGCTTATACGGGTTCCGGTTTAGACAGTTTTTCTGTATATACTACTTTTCTATTCCAGGCATCATTTACACAACTCTTTCTTGCCTAAGCATTTTCGATTCCCAGCCTGGGCAATTATTTTTGTGGCTTAGGCACAGTTCTGTAGTTCCAATTCGTATTATATAACTTAACCCTTACAAACAATGCGAAAAATTAGGTGCTGTTGTAGCACCAGTACTTTTCTTCATCCATTAGAGAAAACTCATTTTCCGACTCTTTGTCGTACGTGGAATTACAAACATGCTGCTATTCATTTATCTAAGGAACAATTTCTGCAGAACAACATTGCATCTGGGGCCTCAACTACAATAAAAGGAAGAGCAGAAGGGGTTGAAACGCCGGAGGGGGGACTCCACAGCGGACGCCCGAGACGCACAGAAGCACGCCCCCAGCCGCGACCACAATTCTCTAGATTAATGGCACAAAGCGACGGCTCCGTGCGCTGATGAATGGAGAGAATGAAAGTGAATGGATGGTTTCTGAAGGACGAAAATAGATTATCAAATAATTGCTGACCAGTTGACTTCAACAAAAGAAATACATTGAGAAGGCATGATTAATGGCTTTCGTGAATGGAAGTGATGCACTGTACACCTGGCAATTCAAACACCACGTCGCTGCCTCATCATCGCAGATCACTCTCGAGATAGAGCAGTGGGAACTTAGTACATAGGCTGAACTCAAACGGTAATTCTTCTACATTCGCGATGACTTAAAGGCGGATAGCTAACAACATCTAGGAAAATAGAAATATCAACTATATATTTCAGTGAATTAGCTTCTAAAGTCCCTTGAAAAAAAATGGCATTTGATGGCAATATTTCATTATTATTTACAAATTTCCCATTAATGACGCGCAATCCATATACAATAAATAATTCGAATAGCTAAGATTCTAAAACGAACTTCTAACGTTCCAGTTTCCTCTCCGTTGCCCCAGAGAAGCTTGAACTCCCACCGCCACAGTAGCAGCGGCTTCTCTCGGCGAGCAAACGTGGGAATGAATGAATAGAATGAATGGTTATGTATATAAGAATGAATAAATGATGCGTGAACGAAAAATATATTTAAAAAAAATCACCGAGCAAACCGTACAAAAATATTATTTAGAATTAAGAAAAAAAAATAACAATAATATTTTTCGAGTAAGTTAAGTATGCCAAAGTGCTAGAAAATAACTATTAAATTAGATTTAAGCTAGAATGAAGTTAGCTTTAGTTAGTATTGGCTTTTTTTACCTCTCCCTCTTAGCTGCTTAAGCCGCAAGGCAGCAGCGCAATTTGTATGGCACTACGGAAATAAATTCCCGCCTCCTCAGGGTTACTGGGGGGGGGGAACTAGTAAAAAAAAAAGGTCAGCACACGAAGCCCTGTTGCACGCCCGCTTCCTCTTGCTCGCGCTGGCGGGTGGCACCGAACGGGCACGCGCGCTGCGACGCCCCCCCCCCCCGAAAAAAAGGGCCGCGCCTCGCGCCCAGTGCCCGGCCCACAACTCCACCAAAAAACATTTTGAGTGTGTTCACCTAATTCTTATCAAGAACTAAAACTGATGGAATAATGTTATCAGGGAACGCCAACATGACGCTGAAACACCAACATATTGGTCACTTCACCAAGAGAGTCAGCAAACGGCGCATACGAGAAAAAGCTATATCAGGAGCTTGAAAGAACAGAGACACACAAAATATACGTCAATGGACACAAAAAGCCTTTGTAAAATGTAATGTTAAGAATAGAAAGGCATCTTCTATGATTAAATATAGTCTGGTATTTTAAAAGTCGTTTACTTTTCGTGTTTATTGAATATTTAGCATGTTTTCGCAGGTCTTACTAGATCAAATTGTGACTAAACTGTGAGTAATGGAAACGAACAGAGTTCAGATGCGGATTCAGCCCCCCAAAAAACTATAAAAATCAGCTATCAAAATTGAAAAAGGTTTTCAGAAACATTGTTTTTGTTGGTATATGTTATTAGGGGCAAGGTTCTGACGTAAGTCCTCCTCTCCTGCATAAGCTCTGCGTTTGATGCACCACAATCACAGAGATTGAATTATAGACGAAAGAACACCAAATTGAACAATCGATGTTGGCTAAAGTCTGAATCAGACTAATTGCCGAAGAGGTGGGTTAATTTTCAATTTATCTAAAATGAGTGGATCAAGCCCAAAGTGGGAACAAGTGAAGCATACTTCGCATTTGAGCCGTATCATACTGACACTGACCAACGCGAAGTTGCTACGGTAAAGAGGCTCCGGCCTTCTATGGAGTCTGTGCAAGGCACCATTTCCCATACCTTTGTCCTCCAGAACACTTCTTGGGAACACATAGCACACCTCGCACTACATCAATCACGTAACTTAAGTCACCGCTCTGCGGCTAACACCAACATTCTCGCATGATCCAGATCGAGCCTAAAATGATCTGTTCGCCGTCATTCACACAGTTTTATCTTCAATGGCTGGGTAATATGCGAATTAATCGGCCACTCCTATATTACGCCTATTTTGAACGTTAGTCGTTGCGGATACACTATCATCAAGAAAAATCGATGCAATTGGCTGAAGCTTTGACAAGTTACGCACTATAAATGTCACCTCTATTAAACAACAAAAAGGCAGAAATAAAAAACGACTGCCATTGTATAGATGTTAACTTGAAGTCGGCAACGTAAGAAAAACGTGGGAATGTGTAAAAGGCAATAAATAAAAGACGGTTTTATAATAGTGATAATAACGAACACCGCCTGCGTCGTCGTGTGCTTGGAGCAAGCGCCCACTGCGCCCGCCGCCTCGTGAATGCAGCGCGAGCGACGTGGGCGACCAGCGGAAGTGGGGCGCCACTGCGTTTTCATTCACTCCGCTCATGATTGAAGGCATTCTTAAAGCGTGACGGCGCTAGCGACAGCGGTGGAGGTCGTGGCAGCGACTGTAGTGGTGGTGGCGGCGGTGGCGGTGGCGGTGGCGGTGGCGGTGGCGGTGACGGTGACGGTGACGGTGACGGTGACGGTGGCGGTGGCGGTGGCGGTGGCGGTGGCGGTGACGGTGACGGTGACGGTGGCGGTGGCGGTGGCGGTGGCGGTGACGGTGACGGTGACGGTGACGGTGGCGGTGGCGGTGGCGGTGGCGGTGGCGGTGGCGGTGGCGGTGGCGGTGGCGGTGGCGGTGGCGGTGGCGGTGGCGGTGGCGGTGGCGGTGGCGGTGGCGGTGGCGGTGGCGGTGGCGGTGACGGTGGCGGTGACGGTGGCGGTGACGGTGGCGGCGGCAACGGCGCGGCTGAGAAGCGGCAACGGCTGACGGCTCAAGAATGTTTCATGCATGCTCTGGGCCACCAGCGCTTGAAAACACTTAAGAGGCTTATCTGCTGCTTAACTCTCGATAGATAAGTCAAGAAAATGTGGGGTGAGGAGAGGATATCCGGTTGTTCATTGCTATTCTGATTTGGACCCTCCAGGATGGAGTTTGAGATGCAACGTTGATGGACATTAGATGAAGCATTGGCAGCCGCTCTTCTTTTCGAGTCGACATTACTTGTCTCTTCTTAGCTAAAGCAACGTGCAACTAGTAAACAACAAATCGTAATTTCAATGAACTAAGTATTATGAAAGCTAAATATAAATTTTAAAAGATATTTTACATTTCTTTGGGGTGTATATAAGGCAGACGGCAGGTAGAAAAGTTCAAGGAAAGCAGTCAATGAACTCTGAATCTCGGCGCTAGGTCAAAAATGGGGACTGGCCCCAGCGAGGTCTGCATTTAAGCAGGCACTCCAGTTGTCATTATTTAGGCTGAAATGGAAAGGCAAAGGTTAAAGCCACGAACATTAACTGTGAACTTTAATTTCTCAGAATGGGAAAGGTGTCACTTGTTCTCCCGATGCCTCATGTGTTTGGAGTGAGAAAGAGGCAATGGGGAAGCCCCTCGTAGAGGAGCGTCGTCGCTTCCGCGGCTGGATGTGGGCCAGGCCGCGGGGCGCGTGCGCGAAAAGAAACGCCAGGCAGCCGCCCATTTGCACAGCTGCGGTTCCTCAGGGGCGCGCCCCGCCCCCGCAGGCAGCTTCCGAGCGCCGAAGGAGGATGCGGTCAAAGCACAAACTAGTCTTCGTTGTTCTTATGTTAGAGCAAACTGAAAGAATGACGATCCCCGCGAACTTAAAGCATATATAAAGAAGAAAACAAATCTATCAGAAATAGTCGCAATATCAAATGACTCTTCAGCTATTTGTGACATATGCTGGTCTACAGAAGGTTAATATCCCAAATACGAACGTACACATAGAGAAAATACACGAAAAAAATGTGCATCTCATGTTGAGACACGTTCGCCACTCGTTTTATACTTGATCAAAAATTAAAATTTTACGACCTTCGAACACACACACACGCACACACACACACACACACACACACACACACACACACACACACATTGCGGACACCTCCTAACTTGTTTCTTTATCTGAATTTCATCTATTATTGTAAATCACGAACTGTAAAACTACTCCGTATTAATTACTAGTATTCTGTTATTCCCTTAATGCTGACTTGGCGTCCTCAAAGTTTTGACAGACTTAAAGCATATAAAAAAATTGTACAGTGTGGTTATATTTGAACTTTTCCTACTAAGTCGTCGTTTTATGAAAACAGGCGATACCACGGACAGGAAATGCCAACTTTCTCAATTTCCTGGGGAAAACCGGAAAAGAAATAATGAATAACAGGAATTCCATTGAAACACTCTCGACCCCTCGTTATATCATTCTATATGTGGCGTCCGTTAGACTATAAAATGTGCTCAAAACGACGGCCTTGTTAGTCAATGTCTTCAGATAAGCCTGAAAGTTCAGCATACGACAACATGGCAGGAAACTTCATGGGTTCGACTGATAATTACTAGTTTAAGCTTTCTTTCCGATCGACCCATGTGGAAACGTTCCTCCTGATAAAACGGAGTCATTCAGTTAGCCAAATATAGTACATACATTACGGGAATTGCGATCGTGTAGTTGGGATGTCCCACCATTTGGGAAAAATGGCTAGCAGGTGCGATTTTCATTAAAGTATTTATTTCAGAATCGGACGAGCAATGCTAAAGATGATATTTCGACGATTCTAAGTCGAGTCGGTACCCGTCCACTAAACAATTTGTCTGCCCAGGAGCACTCTAGTGGCAATGATCGCCACCCTTTTCACTGATTTAAAAATAGGGTAAATTTACGTTTGATTAGGCAAGAACGCGGTCATCCAATCGAAAGGTTCAATTTCAGAAACTAAGTCGTAACGAATTCCCCAATTGGATAACCGCGCCAGGCTGATCAAACGTCAATTCACCTTACTAGATTTAAATCGGACAATAGTCACGGGCAGTGGCGTAGGTGAGTGAGGGCGGCAGGGACGGCCCGCCCCGGGCAGCACTTTTAGGGAGCGACAAAATTTCACAATAAATAATACCTTGTACAAATTTGAACTATTTTATTTCATATTTCTGTCGCACCTACGATACCGACCGATTGAAATGAGCACAGAATCGTTCATTATTCTGTAACGACCTTTTTTTAAATGCATGTGTAAAAATGACATCTTGTTCATTGTAGAGACTGGAAACACTGTCTGTACTCACTTGTAGAGATTCACCGTATTTTATTTTGTACTTGGATTGTTTGTAACTAATATTCAGCGAGAATGACTATCATATAAAGTACAGGGTTCCATATTGAATAATAACACCCGGAAATTAGAATACAATACGGATAAGTATCTTCAAGGAAGTCCTAGTGTGATGCTTTGACGATTAAAAAAGTTTCATTGATGGGTCGTCAGTCGTCCAATTTATATTAATCGTGTATACGTGTATGAATGCGCTTTCCAAATGGAGATTTTATAAGTACATGTAGTAATTGTTAAATTATTGAACTTTGTTGGAAAATTGTATTGTTCACGTACGGTAAATTGGACTATGTGAGTATTAAATATTTTATTTACGTTTTTATTTATGTAATTGTGCGTTTGCCAATCTACTACGTACCGGGAGAGGTGTCTCAGTGCATCAACTGATGGTCTCTGCAGCGCCTCTGAGCTTGCTCACTAGCTTGTCAGGTAGGTCGAATTCAGTCGCTGTCTGGAGAATTCTAGCGGCCAGTTGCTCTGATCCAGAGTTTTCCTTGGTTTCTCCGATCAACGACAGGCGAAGCAGTATCGTAATAAAAGTGCCACGGACCGAACGCGATCTTACAACCACTAACATGCACTACAATACCACACATATCGGGAGACCGGTCGGGGACTTCGAGCTTGTTCCGGCTGGGGCGGTGCCCCGCTGTAGGGAGATACCCGGTTCAGGGAATCCCGGCTAGCCGACGGGAGGTCGGCGCCGGATCTCGCTATCACCTCCCGATGAAAAAACATGCACTACACTTACAGGACTGAATGACCTCACTAGTTGTGCCCGGAATCACTAACAACCAATTATCTATTATGTTGTTCAAACTTTAATTTATTACAAGAGAAGGAATCAGAGCATGTGAATTTCAGTAAAGTAGGTATATTTTTTTAAAATGAGTAATTATTGTGGAATACTGTACGATAATTCCGTTTACGAATGAAAGTCGTACTTTTCTTCTTCTATAGAACTTTAGTCTTTGAAATTGAAATCCCCAAGGCGAAATGTTCCTCTGACAGCCACTCCGCGCCACCGGTCACGGACGCGTCCCTCTTGTGTCCCCCGAGATCCGGCCGCCCGCCTTATCGCTGCGCTTCCGTGCAGCGTCCCCCGGAATAGACGCCACTGTTTTATCTCCGCCGCCGCCGCCGCCAAGGCAACAGCGCTGGCTGCCAACGGCGCAGCGAATGAATGAGCTCCCCCGGTGACCTCTGGGCTGGCCCTGCCCGCGCGCCGCGCCGCCGGGGAAACGAGCGCATCGGCCGCTCACGCGAGCGGAGACCGCCTCACGGCCAACAGAGAAATCGGGAGAAGCGGACACGAAAACGACGGAGCATGACGATAAAACGAGGCGGTGGTGGGGGACTCATTCAGAGCGCGAGGCAGCTGGAGGCGGCGGCGGCGGCGGCGACGCGTGCGTGCGTGTGTGTGTGCGCGGGCGCATAGCCGCTGCGTGCGCCTCCCATTGACGAGGAGCTCGCCGGGGGCTCCCCGCGCCAGGTGCCGCGCGGCTCACGCGACTGAACGCCCCTCCGCCTCCGCTCAATGGAAAGTCGGCTGCCGCTGCGCGCCGTTCCCGCTGCCTTTATTGCGCGACCCGCTACAAGGCGCTGGCGCGGCACGCGGCCGGGCTGGGCCAAGCGGTACCCCGCGGCCCGCGCGCCCGCGCTCCGCCACGCTTACAGCGCTTCTTGCGAGGAGCGTGGTGCACACGGTGCGCTGGCAACGATCTAGCATTATGGCAATTTCTTTTTAAACTTGCAATTGTTGTTGCTATCAACGATGCAGAGAGATTACATAATAAAGATACGAGTTTTATTAAGATGCTATTTTGCAACTAATAAGATGTTATGATGTTATAGTTTTGAACATTTCAATACTGTTTTCTCAAATATAGTTGGACCATTCGTTCGACAGGAACCAATGCACATAATTTATTTTTTTTAATAATATGTATAAGAGTCACAACGAGTAATGTCTTTTCTACAATAAAATACTCCTAGAGATCATTACTTTTCTACCACATATTATGTAGAAACTGATTCTGGATAAATATCGTACAATCAAGTTCCATTTGACGATATAATTTCGTTTGTCTAAATTCGTACTTCCCTTCTACTTACGTGCCAAACATCCTTCTTCATTCATATTTTCTCCTTTACTTGGAAATTTACTAACATTCTGACTGCGAGGAAAACATTGCGTTCTAAGTGGGGAAATGCTACAGCTATCTCCATCCAATTTCTTATCGCCCGGTTACTTTTGCCACGAATTTTTTCCGTTTTCTGTTTCATGACACCTTCCTGGAAATTGTCCCCTTGCGTTTCTGGAGGAGTAATTCCTGGCGGCGGCGCGGCGCTTTCGGGACGCCGTCGCCCACTCCTCCGCGACGTGCGAGGAATCTCCACGCAGGCAAGGCCGCCCATTCGGAAACACGCAGGGCGCGGCGCGGCGCGGTGAAATACTACCCGCTCACGCCGAAAGGTCGCGCAGAAGGGGATTCGTGGAGTGTTTGCACGGCTTAGCGTACAGCAATTGACTGCAAGCACGGTCTTCTGCGCTTTCGCAGATGTACAAAAGTGAGGCGAAACTCGACTTGCGCATGCGCAGCAGATCGATAGTGCTGTCGGTTGGTGTAACTCATCGACGTGCAAAAACTCCCTATTGTAAACAATACTCGAGCAAACTGCAAGAGCGCGGGAAAGAGTTGAGCCAAACTGCAATAGTATTACTACGAAATGCATGCAGTTATGTGAGCTACGAAAAGAATCCCGTGTAACGTCAAAGGGTCGTACGGTGTTTCATTCGTGGCGGAGCATTATTAAAAACGTGTGCTCTCCTGCCCATCGGCGTCAGCCAATTCCGCGAGCTCAGTTATATTTGTGCCCGCCAGCCAGAGCGCAGCCTTTGAGTTGGCAGAGTGCATCAAAGAACAGGAAGCGGTTCGCGGGCGGCGCTGGTGCAAGCGCTGCGTCCTCCGCCAGCGCCTGCATCGGCCACGCCCACTCGCACCCCTCGCCCCCCCACATCCGCTCGCCCGCCGCTTCCTCCTGCCGAAAGCGCGCCGCGCCGCACTGCGACCGCCTGGCCCCGGGTCAACGTCACTAGCACAGAAGAAGGGAGACCGGCACACGAACTTCCGACGCCAACGAAAATGAAGGGGAAGAATTCATGAACTCTTCAAGGGATGGTGAAACACGATGCGGGAATTGGTGGTAATGTTACTGGGGAAGTAGGAGTGAGCAGAATTCAAGTTGTTCGTGATGAGTGGTGATAGTGGGGGTGGGGGTTGTGGTGGCGGGTGGCTAAGATGTGTGGCAAAGGCAGGTGGCGAAGGAGGGTGGAGGTGGCAGTGGAATGTGGCGGTGGTAATGGTGGCGATAGTTGTGCTGGAGGTGCAGGAGGGGCTGTGGCAATCGGGACGAACGGGAGCGATCCATCCTGAGGTGTGTGCGGGCGGACGGGCGGGCGGGCGGGCGGGCGGGCGGGCGGGCGGGCGGGTGGGCGGGCGGAGGGCGGGTGGGCGGGCGGGCGGACAGGCAGGCAGGCAGGAGGGAGGGCGGGGCGGGGCGGGGCGGGCAGGAGGGAGGGCGGGCGGTTGCAAGTGCAGCGACGGCGCCTGCCAACGGCCACTTGGGCGGTGGCCGCTCGTTAGTATTCGAAGCCGCCCCGATGGCGAAAGCGGATGTGGCGTCCGCGCGCCGGCGCCGGGCGCTGCGTGCGCGCTGGGCCCAACCCCACGCCCCTGCGCTCAAATTACCGCTGCGCGACGCCGCTCTGCAAGTTGCACTTCCGATAACGAACCCCTTAACACTCGTAAATTGTCAGGAATTTTGTAAGTTTTTCAGTGCTCGCCATATAAATGACCGTGATACCTTTTCATACAAAGTAGCGTGAAAGTAGGTGTGGCCCAGGACATCAGTTTCTAAATCCCGTAATTGAAATGATTGAAGGCGTTGTCATTGTCAACAATATTACTCATCACTAAACCAATATTCTAAATCCTAATAAATACTACTCACCACTAAACGAATATTCTAAATCCCGACCAATGTAGTGCTAGTTGTGGAGAGCTCAATTCACTAATTGCAGGGTTAATGCATTCCAGAAGGCAAAGCACTAGTAAGAACGCATCCTATGAGAAGGGAGCGTGGGGGCGGGATCGGGGCTCCCTGCCGCCCGCGCACTCGTGCCTCTTGCGCAAGGCCCTCGGCTGGAGCCGGGCGGGCGGGCGGCAGCCGGACGCCGCTCCGCGTCGAGCAGGCGGCTATTCTTAGCCTTCCGGCCGCGCGCGCGCGCGGTGGAGGGCGGGGGCGGGGCGGCCGCCTCTCCGAGAAGCGCCGTTTCCTGTCCGCGCGGCGCGTCCCGCCCACCAACTCCGTGTCCCCGCTGCCCCGCCAACGCGGCGCCGCCACTGTCCACGCCCGATCCAGACTATTGCGACCCGCGACGGGGCTACAAGACCGAGAATTTTCTAAACGAAGGGGCGCAAATGGCGCGTGCGGGGCGGGAAAGGGGCGTGCCTGGCGGTGACCACGAGGTGCCCGCAGGAGACCTACGGGCCATTGGAAACGCTAACCCGGTTGCGCTGTCTGTCGGCGTCACCCACGTCGTTAGTGCCAGGGGAGGGGCACCCCAGGGAGTTTCCGCCCCTCCGGGTGGCCGCGGTGGTTCGAATTGCGCCTGGCAGAGACCTCCCACACGGGTTCCACCTTCGAGTGATCTGTAAACTGAATTATGTCTGTCATATATTGTCGAACACATGCATCAAACATGTTTCTTTTGCCCACATCATGTAAGTTCCATTTTTCCATTAATGAATGTTTTACTATTAGTATATCCGTTTCTTCATTTTTCCACTCTTTCTAGTTCTTTTCTTTACACAGAAAATTACATATTAAAACAATAAACCACATCGTTAATTGAGAAAAGAAGTTCTTAACGTCGAAATGGTTATGTCACAGGTCAACTTTAATTTTCTGTTCGATTGCTTTTGAAAATTTCATCGCCAAGATAGAAATATATCTATGAAATTCCATATTATTTAATTTACAATGAAAATACAGTTATATGTTGATACTTGAATAATTCTGTTTCTTGTACTCACATCGAATACTCGTTTACACATCTTCTATTCGATTCTAGGGACACTTACCTGAAACAAAATAAAAGCCATGTTAGTTAATTATACAAATTACAGACAATAATAAACAGCAGTTCACCATGCAGTAAACTGAAGATATAACATCCAACAACATTTTCGTACACGTAATAGATTAAAACTGAGTTAGCAGTAGCTTATACTTCTGCCCTATTCGTCAAAAATTTGTTTCTACCGTGGTCTGACGATAACTATATTACAGAAGTGTCAAAACTCATTAAATATCAACTCTAGAAAGCAACTAATACAAAATGAAGGAAAAAATTAAAAAACACACATTTCCTTCCGGTCTCTGAAGCAGTGAGAACATTTTATCTCTATCATAACTTTCGCAGTAATCCTTGTAATTCTGTACTATTTTCTAATTCCGTCTTCAACCGTAGATGTGATTCATTCTCTCATCATTCTCTTTAACGTAGGTTGAATACGTCATTCATTCTCCAATCATTATCTTCAACGAAGTTTGTAGATGTCATTCATTCTCGCATCATTCTCTTCAACGTAGGTTGTAGATGTCATTCGTTCCTCGTTCATACTCTTCAACGTAGGTTGTAGATGTCATTCATTCTCACATCATTCTCGGTGGGCTCACAACTTACCATGTATGAATGAAACTTCCTGACAAGCTTTTCCGTCAGTAATCTGCAGGTGCATCAATATGATAAAAAGCGAATGCACAGCACCAAACTTGGACGTACGGTGGTTCGGGAAGCGCTAAAGCGATGATCTTAATCCAGCCAAGTATCTCGGAATGGACGTGTGAATTCGTGCGCAGATTTAGACAAAGATTCTCAGAGCAGATGTCACACGTATCATTACATCATCTAACCATCGTTTTACCTTTATCACATTCTAATAACAGAACTTGATCATCCTACCAATGGAAGATGAATGGACAAAACGTCCAAGTAAAATCGACGACATTAGATCGATGAAAATAGGAGTTCAAGCACCTATTAAAAAAACAAGCACCTATTAATATTGATACATTTTAATTCATTTTGTTTTAATACGCCTTTTACTGCTCCGCAATTTTTGTTGTAACAGGAAATGGAATTTCAAACATACCAATTTCCTTGCTTGTCTTCTCGACCTTTTTTCCTTTTCTTCACGAGGTCCCTATAATCAACGAGACTCTGGGTTCTAGCTCCTACAAGAATCATGATTTAACCTGGGTTTATCACCATGAAAAATTGGAACAGGACGTAACACTTTACATGGTTAAACAAGTTTATGAAATTCACGAGTACACGTCCGTTTGAAATGCTGAACTTAAAGCGCAGATGCTCGGACCGACCTACGCAAATATCTTATGTATATAAGACTGTAAAAAGTTAACTTCCATCGCAGCATGCCCCACATGCTAGAAAGTTATATTCTGGTAACTATTTTCATTGTGCAGACGTGCGCCTCTGCTGCCTGGGCATGACCGCATCGTCAGTTGGTTGGGCAACGTTTCCGCCATCCTTCCGTGGCCTTTTTCAGGCCTGAACGTCACCAAACTAGACGCACATCGTTCAAACTGGCGGAGTAAAGACAAAGTGAAACATCTTCACGAAACCACTGTTGGTTGCGGTGAAAATAGGTATTTGCAATTATGTAAATAATTCTTCATTTCTTAACACCATTTTAATTACAGATTATCTAGAAAATATCGGATGTTTCTTGCATTTTTGCGTTTAAAGTACAAAAATCATTCACCGACTCGTATTTACAAATATCTTTTTCTTTTCAGAGTCGTTCTTGTTTTATTTGTGTTTACTTACAATTTCCCATTAGCTTTTAATAAGGTTTTTTTTTGTGTGTGTGTTATCCCTCCTTAAAAACGTTGGAACTTTTGAATAGCATTTCTGAATTATTTTCTTCCTCTTGCCCACGGTATTCTTACTCACCGAACCGATTCACAATTGGTATTCAGTCGAAACTATATGGGGTGTGATGAAAATCTATTAAGCAGAAATGAATCCTCTACAACAGAAACGACACTAGATGAGTTTGTTGGGAGCGTCCCGACGCAGAAAGATACTGAATCAACTGTTATCACCTTATCTAGCACCTTTCTGCTTATTTTGTCACAGTTGAAAAGCGCCAGAGAAATTTATTACCGTCAAATACAATGTCTTAGGAAACTGTTCCGTACGAAGACCCCTTAAAAGAGGAGGTGCCTGGCGGAAAAACCAGCCGGTAGCTCGGAAAACCGACCTTGAAGCGGAGTCGCCCGGGCCGCAGAGCGCTGGTCGCAGGCCGCTTGTTATGAATGGCGCGCGTGATTGCGCATGCGCCGCGCCGGGGGATCCACCCGCGCTGTTTACGCGCTGCAGCGGCGCGAGGGCGAGGGCGAGGGCGGGGGCGGGGGCGGGAGCGGCTATTTCTGGAGGAGCCGGGCGACGGAGGGGAGGCGCACCGGCCGCCCCGCCCCCGCGTCGCTTCGCCACAGCGCGGCGCGCGCACGCGCAAGCGCATTCTGTCAGGATTCAACGCACAACTCGGCGGTTTTTTAGGTTTTGCCCTCTCCAGTTACACTGGAGAGGCGGGAATTTATTCATCTTAGGGTGATACACATATATGCTGCAGCCTTATCGGCTTCTGCAGCTTCGGGAGGGCGGATATCTTAAAAATACTACTTAAAACTAGCTTCTAATTAACTTATAACTAAACAGAGAGAGAGCCAATTTGGGCTCATTAGTTATGTACATATGTTCGTTAGGATTTTATTTTTCGAAGTTCTTAGTAAAGTTCATGTTTCTTCAGTTTGTTTTTTTCTTATTTCATTCACACTCACTTTCATTCTTAAACTATATATACAAACACATTCACTCACTCATTCATATTCACATTCACTCGGCGGTGGAACACGTGACCGTATTTAAGAAAGGGTCTGGAGAAGAAATTGGTGGTGCGAGAGGTCAAAATTGAGGAACCGGATTCGATTGGTTGACTGATGTTTCCGGCCAGGGCAAACGTCAAGGGCCACCTGATCTTCCGGTTTGGGTGGAAGGGTAATGAACGTAAGTGTAAGGGGAGAGGATAAGGCAAAGAAGAGGACGGAAAGATCGTGCGCTGTCTTTGGCCCATTTGTTAGGGTGCTGCTCCGGCATTCGAAAACCATAAATCCAATAACTTCCAGAATTTCCATATTCTTCTTGCGCAACATCCTGTTCGATTGCAACCAATACTTGTAAGTTCCAGAGCACTTATCGTTTCATTTAAAGAGAATTTCACAATTATATTTATGAGACACAATTGCTCCCCAAACCTCTCTGTACAATCTCCTTTCCGCAAAAAAAACAAACAAATGTGTTTATTTTCATTCGCACACTCCCCGGCAGCTAAAAGAGAAGACAGTCCACCAAATACAACTCATCCTTCCAGATTGAGAGCAAACACGTGATACGGACGTGACCACGCAGCAACTCTTCCTTCTTGCTGCGCGTCTTACTCCTTCATTTACAAGATGATGCGAGTTCCTTTCCAGCCCCCCCAGCCGGGTCACGAACCGGTTTACGAGCGCACTGAAGCGGTGGGACCGTCGCTGCGGCGGGCGGGCGGGCGGGCGGGCGGGGCCGGCTCGCCGCGCAGAGGGAAATCCAGGGGCGAGACGCGACGCGGTCTACGGGCCGGCCAACAAGGCACCGCTGGCCCGGTGCGACAAATTGCCCGGAAGAATTCATTTAGAAACGCGATTAAAAGACTGTTTAATTGATTAATTAGTGGTTCCGGACGCGTCAACTGCTAAGGCCATTAGTCCCGTCAGTATAGTGCACGTTGTATCGTGGGATATCTTTCCTCGCTGGATCACGTGATCCGGTGCCGACCCACCTATCGGCTTGCGAGGTTTTCCGCAATCAGGTATTTACCATCAGCAAGACACCGTTCTAGCCTGGACAATAGTGTAAATGTGTGTAAGTAAGGGATGAGAATAAGACAAGAAAGAGGAAAGAAAGATCACACGTGGTACGCGGCCCGTTTGTTAGGGTACCGCGCCAGCATTCCTCTTCTGAATCTACTTAAACTTCTCACAGAATTGACAATCATCAAAACATGTAAAAGTACAATCCTCGAAACCGCTTCTTGACATTTTCATTTTATCAAATGCAGAAGTGACGCACGGTTAAAGGCAAAACGGATGCAGACATGACCAAGAAACAAGGCTTGGCTTGTAGAATCACAAAATAGTGGAAGTAATAATAAAATCCCTGATGAAGTCTCATGATGTTTAGCAGGAACGAGTAAATTTCTCTGCTTCATTCTCCGACCTAAGTGCAATTGATTTTACTTATTTTTGTATAACATCTTTGAGACACGCATGTGAAGCCCAGTGGGATGGTCGACCGCCTTGCGTGTGGTGATAGGCTCCACTGTGCGGGGACGTGCCCGGGCCCCACAATGGCGGAGGGGGAGGGGGCGGGGGAGGGGCTCGCGCGGCGCGGCGCGGCACAGGAAGCGCGTGGGCGGGGCGCGGCAGATGCACTGACCGACCGCCCGCGCCCCCGCCCCCTGAACCCTTGCCAGGCGCTGCCTGCGCAAGCGGAACGCCTGCCTGGCGAGGTCGCTCGGCGCGGCCCGTCCCGGCCGCCGCTCCTCTCTTCAACGCGCACTGCAAGTCTTCGTTCGCGAACACATAATCTTCACTTTTCCGACGTTTCTCCGAGCAATACCGGACTGATGCAAGAGAAGTACTTTATAGAACGATTTTCCTAAGGATGAGCCAACGTGACAGCTAGTGCTGGCAACATAACTGAAGGTTCTGTGGTCGTTGTGCCCTGGAGCCCAATAGACTCCCTTCCTGCATTCGTTCGTTAGCAGTTGGCCAACTTGTAAATGGCTTCGACGCTTCCTTTTCTGATGTCCTCGTCCGACAAAAATATAGTGCGCCACGAGAAATAATTGAAATTAGGAAGTGCAGTGTTATGTTCTGTAAAAAATCTTTTTTCTTCATATATTACACTGAATTTACTTTTTGTGTGATAAATATTGTATATATTTTAAAACCGATACATGAATGCGACATGCGTACCGATGCACGTGGTTCCGGCCTTTGTGCTGTTGTATGGCGAGCTGCAATTGAGAGCTTTCTATTTACATTCGTGGCAGTTTTTTTTACTGATTGTGAGAGCATGTTAAGAGATTTTCCACATACGAAATTAAATTTAAATATTTCCCGGACTCGCGTACGTGCATATATATACCTCAGTGAAACTCTTAGACTTCTGCATAGGGATGTTTTCACAGGAGCCATTCACTTTACGAAGGGGCGTAGCTGAACATGTCTCGCGGCGGAGGGATACTTTTCAGAAATACATGTGATGTTCACTTGTTTTCGCGAACTGTCACTTTGGCTCATCCTTCGGAAAATCCTCCTATAACGAATGGGCAAAGAACGATCCTTCCTATCCCTGACCCCTCCTCCCTTAAAAAACCACATACACGCACCCTTTCAGGCATTACACTACCACTCACGTCGGGAGAGCTGTTGGGACATTAGAACTCGTTCCAGCGGAGGCGTGACTCGCTGTGGAAGATTCCTGGAGGGGACAATACGGCGAGCCCACGTGTGGATCAGCGCCGGATGTCACGTTCCGACGAACACAGCGAACCCTCGGCTACAACATGCACTACTCTTACGGGACTTATGAGCAAAGTAGTTGACGCGCCCTGATACACGAAATACGCGCGATAAACAGCCAATGTACGTATGAAAACGGTCGATCAGAATGAATTATATTACACACACTTTCACCAATACAATTTACTTTAACGTCAATTTTCTTCTATGCATTTATTTTTATTCCCCTGGTGACGTACTTCATAGCAAGTTGACGATCAAGCTTCTTCCCTTTCCTACGATATTATGAAATTACGAGTTGTGTATAAAACGCTGCTGTAGAAAAGTATGGCTAGCCATCCGACTCTCAACCAAAAGGAGGAAGTAATATATATATATATATATATATATATATATATATATATATATATATATATATATAATACACATCCTCCACCGTAGCGGATAACTGTTGGCGCCCGTGCCATTTGCATCGTTCAGGTCGGCCCTTCCAGCTCAATCAGCACGAAATCTACAATTTACAACAATTGACTCACTTGACTGAGAATAAAACATGTAGAAACGCTGCAAAAACTCAAATCTCGATAACTGAAACAACAGCATACAAGGAGGAGACAAGATAAACAAGCGCACTGGGATGGGTTTTCATGTTTCATTGTTTACTTCTTGAAAAACTGTTGTTTAAGACCTTGTAGTAAGCATCTTAAGTGTCCCCAAAACGCATCCTCACGCCTGCCAGCTGTCTTCGGGGCTCGCCTCTCAAACGGGCTCCGCTTTCATTGATGATTTCGGCCACGTCAACTGCGAAGGTCATTAGTCCCGTAAAGTGGTGCAACTCGAGATGGCGATGTTTCTCCTCCCTGTACAAGGTTAGATCCGGCGCCGATGTACACGTTACCTTGCGGGTATCTCCCCCAGCGGGGCAACGCACCACGCGGGACACGCTCCCAGCTCCAGGCATGTGTGGTAGAGTAGTGCATGTGTAAGGGGAGGAACGAAAGATCGCGCACGGTCTGCGGCCCGTTTGTAAGGGTGCTGCTCCGGCATTCTCCTGGTATTGATCGGAGAAACCACAGAAAACCACCGATCAGAGCAGCCGGCCGCTAGAATTCTCCTCCAGATAGCGACTGAATTCGACCTAGCTGAGAAGCTAGTGTCGAAAATACCGCCACCGTCGGGACTCGAACCTAGTCGGTCAGAGTCGCTGCAGAGACAGCGGCAAAGCTGGCTCTCGGTATGCTAACTCAGCCGCTATGGGCTTCGCGCTCATTCATTGCTCGAAGGAGTCTGTAAAGCGGATTTGTAAAACCAGTCCCACGTACCCCAGGCATTGAAAGATGCCCACAAAGGCGCGGTTTAGTCCTGAATGAGTAACACAGCTAGTCACCTCACCAAAGAGGTGGCGTCCTCTCTACTTCCTCTGCAAGGGAAGGATACTAAGGAGCGGCTATCTGTCATCAGATATTGTTAGTTTTTCAAATACAAACACGAAATTGGAAGATGCAAGCAAGATCGAAACACACTGACAATGAACAGCAATGTAAGTAACGCTGTAGAGATAAGGATCAAAATGCCACAGGAACTCACTGTTCATTCGTTGTTTAATGTTTTGATTTGACTACAAAACACAAAACTAAATAATAAACAAAACATTACAAGGTCAAAAAGTTATATCAGAATTACGAAACGCCTCTTTTATTTCAAATTACCATTCTTGTCTCAAATACTGTGGACCCAGTAACTTCCAAAAATAAATTGTCTTGCAAATCTGTCACGTGTAAAATCTATAAAGAATTGTAGGACACGTAATAATTTTCAAACATGTATTTTCATTCTATTCACAAATTTCAAACATACTTCCAATATCACTCATGTTTGTTTCAATACACGCACTTCGCTGGTAATTTTCTGGAATTTAATACAGAGATATTTTTCACCCCTGTAATCGAAAGCTGGGCATCAAACCAACGGTAATTCGACTCCAGGTGCGGTCAAGTGGCGTTAGCATTCAATGTCAGGTGCGCGTGCGTCACTTCCGCTCGTGCCGGCCGGCACGTAGACCCGCCTCCCAATCCGCCGCGCACAGGACACTTTCTTACGGTTTACGTCACGATTTCTCCTGACAACCTCTCGGCTCATCCAATCAACCTTGGGGAATGGCTCGCTTGCGAATTGGAGGCGGAATGCGCAGTCCGTTTCAGGAATGACTACGACACCCAACGATCCGCGCATGAACGAACAGGTCGGAACAGCTTCAGCAACCCTATGAGAGGCGGGGGTCACCAGGGATGTTCGCTCTAGAGCGCGGACTAAAGAGGAACCACAAATTTAGTTGTATTCAGTACTGCAAAGGAGAACTACAAGAACTAAAAGAAATAAAAAATAAAGACAGTTCTTAAAAATTGTTAATTTTTAATTTTATTTTGCAACTGGCCAACGTTTCGGTCCTGATTCATGCCTCTCATTCTCTGATCTACATATTTAGGGTTACTGGTATTTTATTCTAAATAAAATAATGGCAAAGAAACTAGAACACCATAAAACTAATCGTTTAATCCATCACATCGTTTTTATATTTCCTCTGTACGCTGTAGTATAGGGAAAAGTATTGGAATTACCTCTACACTACGATCTCGAATTTTTGGTCGGCAATTATGAGTTTACGATTCATTTTAGATGTTAACTCGTCAGGATTAAGATCTGTTAACTCGTCATGCACACACGTGAGGATTAAGCTCTGTTAGTCACGTTCTAACGATGGCTGCGATTGGTGCAAGTGGAGAGGAGATTCAAGTAATTTCGAGCCAGAAAATCGGATATCGGTTGCTAGTATTATGGTCGAAGAATTTACAAACAAATTTATATATTTTATTGTAACAGAAAATAATTACTGTTTAGTTTCAAGATGGGTAAACTCTGTACTCGAAATGTAGCAGGTATGTACTTCTGAGAACAATATGTAACCAAATAAGCATGTTGTTTTACAGTTTTACAATAAGAAGTGTTAATTATATACGTAAACTTGTCTGTCAAAAAAGCGAATGCCAATGAAAACGTTGATTGAATAACAGGCAAAAATAAATATATTAATTTGATTTTTTCTGCGTGACTTCATTTAATTGTAGATCTTTAAACGCCAGGAACTTTTTTAAATGTAGATCTTAGTAACTGTTGAGTAATAACACTAAAAGAAGAAGTAGTGTCTGTAAGCCGCATATTCCCACCATTTTTCAATAACATGAAAGAAGCAGACGTGTCACTTAATCGTTCTTCTTTTGCTCTCATACTTCTGTTGTAATCCTTTTCACACCATGTGAGCTAATACGTCCGCTGCAGCGCTTCAGAATCCCCACCCACTCGCAAGTTCCGTTTCCACGAGTTTCCTGAAAACCGTCGCTCTTGCGGATGTTTAAAAACACTCCACGTACTGACTCAGTGAGCGCACGATGAAAAAGCTGAGCGATGAGTCTCGATGGCATCAACAGTACATCACAGCGCACGTGCTTCGCAAACAGCGATCTCCCGCGCCTCGCTTGTGGCGTCATGGAGAAAAACACAGACATTTACAAGTATGTACAATAACCAACTTCTGCTCCGAAACTACACACTTATGAGTATTTCCCTGTGGATACCCCACATAGCTAGGGAGGCCCCGCCTCCTCTGACGCTACTCCCGTGCCACTACCGTGACCTCGTCACCCGTGCAATAGGCACGACACGCTCCAGCCAGGCCGTAAAGTTTTGCGCATCGCGCAAGGTTTCCAGAATACAAAAAACCCCCGTGTGAGCTCGTCGGCTCGATTTTATACCAGAGTGAAGCCGTCACGTGACCGTCCTAGGTGTAGAGAGAGGCTCGCGTCTACCACGTGACCTTCCCGGTCAAGCTGGCGTCCCCTTTGTCTAAATGTATCCCAACGCCGGAGCGCCAAGCTATTCATGCCCGCAGGTATGGGATACTTCCGCTCCTCCTCCCACCCACGGTCGCCAACGTGACGCAACACGCTTTCAACATGTTCCGAGAACTGTGATCTGCATCCCGCCATCAAACTGCCGCAACCCAAGATGTGCGAGGCAAAGCGCAAAAACCCACGCGTCCTTCTTTTTTTTTCTTATTTACGCCTCATCGACAAGAGAAAAAAAAAATAAAAAAATAAAAAAAAGTGGCAGCCGCCCGCTGAGAGCATCTCCGTGTCGAAACCGGAAGCCTTTCAACTTCGATTTTATTGCGCGTTCGGAGAGAACATGGCCGGGACAAATCGCTTGAAGCGAGTTGGGAAAACTGGCGAAGGTCTCGATGGCAGAGCACCGACTAACAAGCTACAAGTTTATTGTTGCTCAGTTTACTTGAGAGGTTCCGTAATTGCTTTCAACATCAGGAACACACAAGAATGGCCTCATTAGAAACATTTTTGAGCAGATTTAACATTATTATAAAAGGATAATATGAGACAAATAACGAGCTAATATTAATGCAAATCGTACTATTATTATAAAACAATTAAATCAGTGACAAATCAAGAAAAATTTAGTAATTAGAACAAAATATAAGGGAGGGAATAGTTATAAAAAGTCATTTTAATTTCTCCTCTTACAAGTACAAACGATTTCGATGTCCTTGTACCTGTATGATCCGAACATGAACATGTGAGCAAGCACTTTTTCTTAACGAGAGTTATAGGCCCACCATAAAACGTACAGGCCACAACGTTTTTGGTGGAGGTCAAGAGCTGGTGCTTTTGAACACACGAACTTACTTTTGTTTCTCGCTTCTCCCCGACCCGTGACGTTTGGTGCTCGCCCACGGAGCGCCCCGGCGCCCTTTCCTTACCCTTCCACACCCGCGCTAAAGGGCATTCCACGCACCTCTTCACAGATCCTTGCCTCGTCTCGTCCCGCCCCGCCCCGCCCCGCCTCGCTGCCCCCCTCTTCCTGCATTCCCCACTCCGAATCGTTGTGGCACACTCCGTCCACACTGGAATGTACTGCATTGCATTGCTCAGCGCAGAATAGTACAGTACAGTACAGTTCAGCACAGTATTGCATTGCACTTTCGAACATCACACTGCTCCAGCCTGGACTTCCGATGTGCATTTGCAATGCATCGCTTAATAGTTGCCTATACCACTCGCTTTCTTTTGACAACCAGCTAAAGCAAGTAAATGGATGAAACACGAGCGGAATGCGCGTATGGAAGTAGAAATACTTCAATAGGAGTTACACAAGTCAGGTAAGTTCACATAATGCGGTGTGTAACCTGTGTTTTGGAGTAAAAGACTAGGCGTTGGCTTCATAAAAAAATAATAAAATTAAAAAAAAAAACTAAGGAAATTCCACGCTAGTCATGGAGGGCGAAGGCCGGAACTTCGCCGTCGACTTGGAAATGCGCGAGCGAAGGTGTTAAACTGACCGCACCAAACTGAACATTGTTTTGCTTAACTAACAGAACCCAACTACCATTACATGTACAACTTTTTGAATCACTTTCCATTAAACAGCGCCGTCCACACCTGTTTCATTCTTTCCATTTGCGCGAGGTGTTAACGAAGAACCTCGCTCGTCGCCAGCGACAAGGCCCCGCGCAGCATCCCGGTGCACCTCCGTGTCCTGCCCCGAACCACCTCCCTCCCTCCCTCCCTGCTTCGTCGCCCCGGTGGCGCGGTGCCTGCGAGGCAGGCGGCCGTGAATCCGCGGCGCAGTCTCCTCTCCAAATATTTGCGCGCGGCGGTGGGGGCGGCGGCTCCCGGCCCCCCGCGCTCGGCGGCGGCGGCGGCGACACAATCGTCAGCTTAACGCCGCGTGGGCTTCCTGCTAGCGGCGGGACTCGGCACGGTCGGCAGCACTTCTAAAGCCTGTTTTACACGCTCATTTTTTCATCATTCTTCTGTACAGAAACTGGACGTTCGGTTCTAGGCTTACCGAAACTGGATGAACGTGGTTCCACCGTTTTACACGGTCATTTCTGGTCTGTACGCTGTCTGTACGTAATCGTCATGAAAATACTTCCTCCGAACGCCGCAAAAAGCGCTGGAAGTTTAACAATTCAACATCGAGTTTACGGAAACAAATGAAATTAGCGGGAAGAATGATCATAGTTAGGAATTCGCAGTGTAAGGAGTAGAAAGACGAGTGAGGTATTGTGGTTTTATTTGCGAGATGGAAAGGAAAACAATAATCGCTACGGCGGCAGCTAGCAGAAAAATGAAGCATGCATCATTTTTTCGTACAAATTACATCCAGTCTGCTCAGTAACTTGTCTGTATCGACGGGAAATGATGAAAACATGACCGTGTAAAACAGGCTTAACAGGCAATTCCATTTTCCAGAGTGTAACTTCATTTCTGATTGTTTCAAATCATTATTCTTTGATATACATCTCCTGTAATAATAATATAAGACCTGTGGAAGTCACTCACAAATGGGTCAATAAAAAAAGCAATTTTCTCTCTGGCAGGATAACATCTGATTGTCTTGATCCCATGATTTGTATGTGTTCGCCAAATATTAAAAGACATGTATGCCCAAACTGCAAGATGGTGCCTTATTTTATTGGTCACAGACCCAATCATAAACAAAATAAACTCTGCAGTTCGACACTCCTTACGAATTCAATTCTTTGACTGGGAGATGAATGTACATTTGTACGACCCTACCCTTAATGAAAGACTAAATCAAGTGTCCGATCAATTGCATGCAATGTTATTGCCAAATGTCCTTCATATATCCTTGTCATTTTGTATCATCTCATTTTCAAAGCAAACAGCACTTCTGTCGGCATTCGGACGTACTCATAGTCACCACATGTTTATGGTTACAAAACAACACACAAAGCTCATATGGACTGCAAAGATAAAGCAGTTCTAGCAGGAAACGACAATAACTGACATGCCAGAACGACAACATTATCTGTCAATAAAAAACTGCTGACCACTGTTCATGTTCACTCATCCTCGGCGCACTTCTTAAGTTAAATGATCCATGCACAGACAGCGGACCGCTTCACGCGCTGCAAGAGTAAACATGGAATATATTATACATTAATAGAATATTTTAATAAAATACTTTTAACTATATTGCAATACGTTTTCTGAGTGCGTGTTTTTATTAATTTATAAACAACTGACTTTCTAAATAATATCTGCACAAAACCCTATGAAATAAATGTTTCTACATTTTCGTTTTTTATGAGTCGATTTGACCCGCTTCCGAAGTATTCAAGAGCCTTCTTGACTTTTCTTCGTTTCTGTGATCATTTTAACACGAACTCGAATATTTAAACGCCTCTACGATTCATTTCTTCACCTAAATTTTGAATCCGTGCAAAACACAAATACGTCATTGGCTCGGTTAATGCCTGTAATGGCGAAGGATACACAGGTCCCGAAAAACTGCACAGATGATACAAAGACACGCTACTATGCTTTGTGGGTAGGCAACTACAAAGACGAAATAATTTAAAAAATCTTTGAAAAAATGTATACTCCTGTCATCAAGTTACATCAGTTTAAAAGAATCATTGAACATTCACTGGGCATCAAATTGTTAATTTTCACTATATTCGTTGCCTCTTATTGTGGTGTGAGCGATATAAAAGCTCTGGGTCACTCGGAAATCTCATTGTAAGGATCTTGACCCTAGTTAATACCGTAGTTGCGACCGGAGAGAGTAGCCGCTCTTAAGCGGTCGAATAAACTCAAGAAAATGAAGAAAAGAAGAAAACTGATTTTCTGATTGACCAAGGGTAACATTGACAGCAGCTTACGCTTGGCTAGTACGGGAAATACTAAAATTATTTTTTGTTCAAGATCAATACAACTTTAAATTTAATATGACGTATTTTATTGTAGAAGAGCGTACTAAGTTGAATATTTATCGAGTAGGTACCCAAACTCATAATTAACCTGCCTAACTTTATCATTTGTATCGCTCATCTGGAACCTCTGGAGGAAAGCAAAGTCACTGTAACAAGGCCCATCTCCATTTCTATCCCTTTATGGGCACGCATCCCGAGTAGATCGAATTTTTCCAGCGCTGCGAGCAACTTCACGACGGAAGTTTCGAGGGGCGTAGCGGAGTACCTTCTCGCGGTGGAGGACCTGCACGTGGGCGAGGGCAGGTGTAACTGCTCAACGGCAAAATTTCGGAGAAGCGCAAAAGGAGGAAGTCGCTGAGAAGGGGACGAGGACGTCCTCAACGAAGTTTCTCCGCGAGAGAGCGCACCGACCACCCGGGGCGCTGCCAACTTACGAAAAAGTTCCAAGTTGTCTGAAGCAAGAAGTCAGTGCTCTCTGGCTTTCGGAATCTAACTTACGTCTAGCGAAAACAAGACAATGCTCTGAGCTAAAAAAATAACGAGTTTCTTTCAGCAGCAAAACAACTTTAATAATATAATACTTCACAAAAATACGTCAATTAGAAGCAGTTACTACAATCTTGGTAAATTGAAATTGTTCACTCTAAACTGGACCACTCATTAGGAGTTTTCACCGCAAGTAGGAAGACAAAAGAATAAGACTACTTTCATAATTATTTCTTCTCTTTATAAACTTGAAGTAATAATGAAGAAACGAGAATAAAACAAGTTAATTAGCTCACAAAAGCAGAAAATTAATAATAAAATCATATAATATGCCATTTTAATTACACAATCTAGAAGGTAATGGACTGAACAATCGCCTCACACCTTTCTTATATTGAAATATGCACGTAGAATATTGAATACGTTTCACACAGTACATGATAAGTCATGTTCCGCAACGAAAATAATCATTACCAAACGTACTTATTATTATTATTATTATTATTATTATTATTATTATTATTATTATTATTATTATTCAGTTATTTTAGACGTCGCACCGGTTACGAAGCATCATCTCATCACTCTCAGTGTCTCAATTGTGGGTTCATCGGCTGAAGATAATCAAACGCGAAACCCACAACACAAACCCCACGAAATATAAAGAGAACATCATTTTTACAATGAACGATGTGTAATCCGCACTCTCTCAAAAACAAAGCGCTGGCTATACCCGTAGCAGCTTCGGCCATCCTAGGAGAAATATTCTGTACAAGTGCAGCAATTTCAATTACAATGAACAAACACAAAAGCGAGATGACGTATTTTCGTAACCGGCAATGAAGGAATAATGAAACTTTGCTGTCCAAGAGCAGTATCTATAACCAGCTGATCTTTTGTGATGCGCCCTTGTTGCCAGTAAAACAAGTTACGATAGCGTGCAAACACTCGTCAGGAATGACGTCAGCCCTTGTAGAAACGTGTTCTTCGATAAAATCGCGCAGTGTACTCAGTGTGGGAGGGTTTGCATGAAGAGCCTCGACATAGATACTTCAAATTGGGAAACATGACCTAACATCCAAGCCATAGAATACAACAACAACAGCACGATTCACAATTCAACACACATCCCAATGCCGTCCCTACCTTTACCTTCAATAAACGTACATTGCCGTACTTGTAATTTCAAAATTATATAAGCATTTAATTATCATTCCTTTCCCAAAAATTTAAGAATTATTTCCAATTTCTTCGAACTAGGACAATTGATTATTTAGAGTTTCCAGGATCGTTAACTGCTACAGTCATTAGCCCCGTAAGTGTAATGCATGTTTTAGCAGACGATGTAGCAATGGTGTTCTCTCTCTCTCTCTCTCTCTCTCTCTCTCTCTCTCTCTCTCTCTCTCTCTCTCTCTCTGGTAATATCCGGCGCAGACCTATACGTCACTTTTTCTGTTTCCCCATTCAGGTGTCACCTACCAGCGGGGCTCCGCCCCAGCCGGGACAAGCTCTGTACATCGATTTATTTATGGTGTCCTTTGACGGTTCATCAGCTGTTACAGTGTCATCCAATCGAGAGCTATGTTTAAAATCGAAGTATAAACTCCCGACAAGTGTGGTAGTATAGACCATAGAGCGTATTCAACTGTGTTTGTAAGAAAGTGGAGAGGATAGGAAGAGGAAGGCAATATCGCTAACAGCTCGTAATCCTTTTGTCAGAGACTGCTGCTGTATTCGCCTTGTGTTGAAGGGAGAAATCACGAAAATCTACTGATCAGCAGACGGCCGCTCAAATTCTCCTCCAGACAGAGTCTGAATTCGACCAAGGTCTCCAGCTATTGTGGAAATCTAGGACTTCCCGGTCCTAGATGTCGTCAATCCTAGCATTTCGTCAATGCTCCCTAGACTTCGTCACAATCCTCCCATCGTCGAGACTCGAACTCTAGGACGTCTCGGAAAGAAGCACTGCAGTAACATTCGAAGCCCCGAGCCACCTCAAGTCGGTGCATTGGGTCAATATTTTTATGAATCTTACTTTTGACTACTCTCGAACTGTGTACCCCAGGTTTTAAAAATAATATTACATTATTAAACGAACAGGTAAATAATAATACAAAAAATAATACTAGTTCTCGACCTCAGGTACGTCACAACAGATTATGAAAATGAAAACGGAACACGAAAAAAGTGCAAACTACACGTAATGAGTAAAAATAATGGAAGAACGATCCGGTAGACGAATCCCACAGACATAAGTACTCAGACCTAATTGGGCCAATATTGTTACTACTTAGAATTCATTCCATGCGTCTTTACACGATTATTTTCGAATGTGGACAGCAAAGCAATATTCTATTTTGCCACGTCAATATTAATTAGAGTTCCCTTGGCGAGTAAAGCTAAATTACAAAATAACGTGTAAGTTGGAAATTTTATTTGTAGTATATCAATATTATGAGCGTACTTGCTCCCATCCTTGGTTTCTGAGGGAAAGGATTATCGAAAAGGGTTGTTTTTAGTTGTGATTCAACCTCATATTTCCATTCATTGCGTTTCTGCAGACGTTTCAGGAAAGAGAGCGGCGCATTTCCTTGCACAGCGAAACCCGAGCGCGGGCGTCTTCCTCGCGCGCACCGCGTCCGGTGGCGTCCGCCGTCAGCTGCACTTTCCCCGCGCACCGCAGCGCACAGTGGGTCGAACGAGAGGAAGCATGCATTTTCAGGCACGGCCTCGTGATCCGGAACTACAAATGTTTGTCTTACCGAAATCAAGATTATAGCCGGTATTCTTCTTGTATATACGTTGTAATATGGATCCCACAATTTAAGATAACGAGATTTTCTTACCATAGTACGTCACTCACAGTATTCAACTGTTTTTGACGTTGAGGGAAGAAATGTGTCGTTTTGAAAATATTGTTGCGGTGATTATCAGCTATTGTGATAGTGCGCTTTCATTAAAATGTCCGTTGAATAGAACAACAAACGGTTACACATTCACAGAAAAAAAAAACACCATAATGTTCGTGCAAAACATGTAAATTGAAGAAAAGAATTAAAAAAAGGAAGACCGTTATTAATTTTGCTAACTTCTCGCATATTCGCGAATATTGTTCATATTCGAATTTCGTTGCTCGGAAACATGATGCGCTGCCTCATGGAGTTCGCACGTGCATCTCTGCTCGGTGCAGGGCAGCGGACGGTGATTTTGGAAGGTTCTTAAACAGAAAATAGATTTTATTACATGGGAGTTTTTTTTCTCCCTTTCAAAAATTCAAAAATTCAAAATTTAAGTAGTATATGACTTAGTGTAGGGATCACAGAATTTTGAAAATGTGCACACAATTCACTTTTCCCCATAGCACGTCATACGCAGTTTTTAACTGTTTTTTGACGTAAAAATAAAATAAAAAAAATAAATAAAAAAGTGTGCATCGGCGATGGGCGCATCGCAACCGCCTGCCAAATGTGTTCCTCCGCCAGCCAGAGGAGTCGCGCGCCGGATGACGACGCATCCAAAGAGTCAGTTCCGGGCGTGCCAACCCATTAAGGATGGTTTTATGACGGATTTTGATTACTAAATATTATAAGATACCAATTACGACGAAAAGCATTTGAGAATTTAGTATGATTTCTTCGATAGAAATCTCCAAGTGAGGCCTTACACTTGGAATGTAAACGGTTAGCCCACGAACACCAAATATCAAGCACCCTGCATTATTCTCTCCAACACACTTTCTCTTTAATTCTCAACCGACTCTCAATCAAAGAATATTCTGCCGATCCTGTGACCGAGATCATTAAGGCAGTACTGTAGTAGAGATCTCGGACGGAAGGATCGCGGATTTGAATCCCGCCTCGGGCATGGTTGTGTTCGTTTTCGTCCTTTCACCCATCATCATCATATCGTTTCATCTTCACAGTTACCGTAACGTTAACTCCAATAGTGGTCGCTAATGATCTAGTAGTTGATGCGACCTTAAATTTAAAAATAATTTTTTAAAAAAGCGTTCTTCAAATAGGTGATTGGAAGTGTACTTTTCTGGCTTAAATGAATGCGAATTTTTTCTACATGTCACTCGCCGGCCACGCCCACAATATGATTTGTCAAAAAAGAGTGTGAAAATAATATCTGACTGAACAGAGGTATAAGCAAGGTATAAGCAAAAAATACAAAGCGCGGCGTTCGTTTAATTTGCGCCAGGATCCAGTGGGCGGCGGCCACTGTCCAGCGGCGGCTGCGCGAGGGTCGTTTCGTAACCAGCGGCCGGCGATGCCGCCGCCGCCCCGCCCACCTGCCCTGGCTCCATCGCGGGGCTTTTCGTAACGCGGAAGTTTCCAAAGAGGCGCCAACGCCGGCGCCGCCCCCGTCCTTACGGCGCTAACGTCGCAGACGGCGCGGCGCGGCGCGGCGCGGCGGTTCAGATTCCGAGCGCAACAAGAGCGCTCGCAGCGACGGAGCGGAGCACAGGGGAATTACTTTACACGTCGCAATCGGGGAGAGGCGTAAGAAGCGTGTTCCGACTGCGGGAAAAAACGGATCGGCGGTTTGGAAAAGCCTCCAAGGAGCTTTAAGCAGCAGTATGGCGTTGACAAGACGGCCTGTCTCTCGAATCTCTTTATACGTTTTAGAAACAATACTCTGAAACTCAAATTACACCACCATACGGCCACGGGGGAGGGGTTGGGGTGGGGAGGGGGTATGGGTTATACCAGCCATTATCGAAGGTTTTGGAAAGTTCTTCTCAGTTCTGCTCAATTTGCATCGTCTCCTCATATTTATCAAAATGTCTCCTGGAGGTAGAATCCAGCTCTTGCCCCTTAATTCGTCACTGAAATCTCCCTCTTCACAGATGTCCTAAAAAGTGTTGAAAAATTGGGCTTCAAAATTCAGACACACAGCAAAAATCAGCTAATCACATAAAACACTTAAACAGCAATTAAATACGTTTTGAAAATTTTAAACGAACCCACGATAAATATATTGGATAAAAAATTTAATAAACCGACGTTGAAATAGCTTTCTCTCCTGAAGATCAAACCATTCAGTTTCTTATTTTGCACAGTGTTTCTCCGCTTATCGGCCAACGACTGTAAATTCATTACACTTTCTCAGGAAAAAAAACAACTTCCATTGTGGTTATGCGTGCACAAGGATTATAAAGTAAATTCCTTCTTTCACAGCTGACAATGACTTTCTTTTTCCGTTCGACCGTGCTGAAGCACTACTTCACGCAATGAAGCAACGTCACGTTGTAAGCACACGTTCCTTTCCTAGCAAGAGCCAGCACAGGCGTCGCTGGCGGGAGAGCCGACGCCCCCCCCCATTCTCACGTACATCCACTAGTTCTATTCTAATTTCATTTTTTTACTGAAGTCAGTTTCAGCATAAACTCTTATAACAATCTTAATGATTGGTTTAATAGCATTAAGACCGTGAAACGATATTATAAACACAAACATGCCGGCCGCTGGTATTCTCCTTCAGGCTGCGCCTGAATCCGACTTAGCTATTCTGCTAGTGTGGAAAATCTGGCCCCATCGAAACTCGAACCCTCGGTCCTCGCGGCCAGAGGCGCTGCGGAACCAGAGGAAATGCTGGCTCTTAGCTACCTCAGCCAGTCTCTTGCTCTGATGGGAACGCATGTCACTGTCAGGGTGGGATTAGATGAATCTCTGAGAAAAGTCTTCATTCGACGATCTCTTCGTACTACATTGACTTGAATCTTGTCGCGTGGAAAAACAAATGTGCGCTAAGCATTATTAATTTTCAAATGTTAAAGAACCAAACCAGCGCAGATATTGAAGTCAGTCATCAGTCTTTTTTGTTTGTCTGTTATTTAAGGTCACATTAACATCTACGTCATTAGCGACCACTATTGGCATTAACATTAAGGTAACTATAAAGGTGAAATGAAATGGTGATGATAAAGGGTGAAAGGACAAACACAAATACAACCATGCCCGAGGCGGGACTCGAACCCGCGACCCTTCGGTCCGCGATCACTACGACACTATTACCTTGGCGATCTCGGCCACCGGACTGACAGTCATCAGTATTTATTATATAGTTTATATATATATATATATATATATATATATATATATATATATTATACTATATTATTATATATAGTAGGTCATGTATTACAGGTACAGTATCATTAGCAGATCTAGGTCTCTGGTTCGAAATCAGAATAGCGCGGATTCTCATTACAATTCGAAGGCCAGTTAAAAAAAAAGACATAAATATTTCTCCACACATTTGCAAGTAAAATGAAAGATACCTTTTATGTAACTTGACCAAAAGAGAAAAGGAGAAGTGCAGAGGGAGGCCGGGTGCGTGGGCGGAAAGGCCTCCCTGTCACGCGACCCAGCGGGGCGGAGGAAGGGAAGGGGCAGCGCAGGTGGCCCGGTGCGTGTCGGGGCGGGCGGCGGAAGTGAGTCACAGCGCCGGCTCAAGAGCTCCTGCCTTCGAAACCATCAGAAAATCTGCTCCAGAGCTCCCACGCACGATTTCAAGGGCTCTCGTTCTGCCACATGCGACGGGGCAGAGCGGTTGGGTGTACGTATCCAGGGTGCCATCGAATCCAATCTGTAGCTAGTTTACCGATAGAAATGATTTCTATTTCACGGGAACGATAGTTCCGTTTTGCAAATATCATCGAAACGCTAGTTGATAATTCTTATTCATAAATTAGGTGTAGTCTAAGAGCAGCGACAGAGATAACTGTGCAAAAGAAAACATGCACGTAGTATTAAATCCTGGAAATGTTGAGCGAGTTAATCAGAACTTTGATGATATGGCACCTTTGGTGCTTCTTATATGTAGACAGAAGGGTCGTGTTCCCCACCCTGCGAATTTCGAAAGAGACCCGTTAGAAAATCAGCAGAATCTTTGTAAAAAAGAATAATCACCATGTAGTATTAGTAGCTGTGGCTAAGTTACGGGCAGAGCTCAGCACACGTAGCGATCAACTCTAGCGCCGCGGCCTTGGTCATGGTCATGGTCATGGTCACCGGATCAATTACTTTATATAATCTATTGATTGACAACGACAGAGAATAGAAGCAATTAAGAGGATATTTGTGGTCAGAAAGTAGGTGTACTTTGTATTACTAACACTGAATAATCATATAGTTATTCCTGAATAACTGTATTATATTACTAATGTTCATGACATCGTTTTTTTAGCAGTACAACCAATACATGATTAATAAAAGTAGAAATAAAGCAATCGATATAGTGTTAAATTTAGGCTCCACCCAGGAACGCTTCATAACGTTTTTTGTATATTAAATTATCTCTTCACAAGTTTCCGCCAAGTAGAATCGATGGTATGCTATTAAAAAATGCTTCGATGGTAGGCTGTTGGTTTGAAATTGAAACCGAAGAAAGGTCTGCGCGCAGGCCTCGTAGGCCCTTCGCGTGTAGGGGCGTGCCAACTACTTTTGTCATTAGTCTCGATGTTTTTGCCCGGAAGGGGATGACGTTCCTCCTACGCTGGAACGTGCGATCCCGCCACGACCTACACGTCGGCTTTCGGGGTTTCCTTCTCCAGGTATCTCCCACCAGCGGGGCACCGCCCAAACCGGGACAAGCTCTAAGCTCTCGACTGGTCTCCCAACATGTATGATAGCGTAGAGCACGCAAGTGTGTGGGGGACGTTTGTTAAGGCCCCAGCACGGGCATTCGTCTGATATTTTTAGGAGATAGGAAAAGTTCCGATCAGAGTAGAATTGTGCAGTCTGCAACGTCTACACTTCCTGCAGGCAGTGCATACAACCTGCGCGGCGCAGCGCCGGCGCCGCGGGGCGGAAGGGGGGGGGCGCATTTACAAGCCGTGACATTTCCGGAGGCGCACGTATCGGTGGGCGGATCTCGCTCGCTCGCAGCTGCTGGGCGGCGCGCGGTCAGCCGCGTGTCGCTGGTCGCCGCCAGGCGCCTCCGCAGGTGTCCTTGGGGCGTCCTTGGCTGCAGGCAGTCACCGGATCACAAACGCACGCCTCCGCCACCGCACCTGCCGCGGCGAGGAAATGGGAGGTGACGCACAAAGAAGCGCGTTTGTTGACTTCCTTTTCTCCTCTTTTCTTTTCTCGGCTGCACGGGCTTTGTTTGAGCGCGCGGCGGAAGATCGAGAACAGGTAGCCGGTGGGGCGGGCGGGGGCGGGGGCGGGATTTACGAGCGCGGGAGCAGCGGGTCACAATTAGCCTGCGCCCCGACGCGCACGCGGGAGCGCGAGGACACGATCCTGCACGGGCACGAGATAAATGGGGAACATACCACCACATGATTGATCTTGAACCGGAGGTGCCGGGTTCGGATCCGGTTGAAGGGAGGGGAAAGGGGAGGGGGGGCTTCAATGCCTGTTCGTAAAGGGGCATTGGTCAAACATCACGACCGTAATTGGTTGCCCACACACTTTTGGTATACTGCTGTTTCTCAACACGTATATGGCCAATCCGATTTTGAAAAAAATTCCACAACTTTTGATTTGGGTAATTAGTTGCGGCGTAAATGTTACCAGATATATTATGAAAAAAGAGGAAAAAATTGTGTCAAAACATACTAGTGGTTCTATATAAAATCGCAGGTTACTTTCCACACTGTCTATCAGGTAATTTCTCCTAAACAACTTCAATCTTCGTCAAAAGAAAGATCATTTCAATCTTCAGCAAAAACAATACGCCTGAGAGTTCTGAAAGTTGAACAGTGCTGTTTTCAACGCCTCACTTGCCAACTTTAGAAGCAATACACATTCTGAGCTCCAGCAAAACACAGTAACAGTTACTAAGTAGTAAATTAGAAATGCAGAGGTGGCGATAAAAATGTTATCAAAGCACACTAAAAATCCAGCCCGAGCATAAATCAATGGATGTATACACATATGTTCCTTAATTAATGCCTTGTGCTTAATACTTAATAATTCCTAATGCTCAATGACGGCACAAAGCTTGCCGCAGTCTCTACAATGAAGAACTTAAATGTGTGTTTGAGTGGTTAATGATACATTTACTGCCGTTCTGAACGGCAGATGAACGAAACATTCCCATTGTCGAGCACTACGAAGTCGGATGCCAAAAAGGGATTCGCTAAATAAAAATGCTCCGACTCACGCTGATCATTTGAATTCGGAGCCCGATGTCGCTGCCAACCCAGCAGTGAATTTGTTTGATTTACACACAGCTAAACTGAATGGATAAATGGGTCTTTTGTAGGGCGTGCGTATTAAATTAAGTAGAAATACTTTATTACTGCTTACGCGATGGAAGCACGTCAATGTATGACGTATGTGTAATTCCGATGTAGAACACATTGGAAATTTTTACATGGACTGAACTCAAGGATATATTACGTTTATTGACGTGGCCAAAAGCAGGATCCTTGACGCCCCCTGGAAATGTGCGAGGGTAGAGAGTCAAATTGCCCGTATCAAATTAGCACCATTTTTAGTTTCATTATTATTATTTTTACCCTAACGCAACTACCTCAAAATGTACAACTTTTTGAATCCCCGTTCAGTCTACACGTATTCAACACGTTTCCCAATTATAGTGTTCCTTAGATACTTATCAAAAAAAACCTTCGCAGGCTGCGGGAAGCAGCAAAGAAAGCGTGCCGTGCAGTGCCGTGGAGTGCTGTGCCATGCTGTGCCGTGGCGTGCCGCGCCGGGGTGTGCTGGGCTGCGGCGGCGTCCGCGCCAAATGGGCGAGTGGGCGTCGCGGGCGTCGATCGGCATAAGGAATCAATAGGGCTCGTTAGGCCGGTGGCAGAGGTCGGGCGGGTGGGCGGGGCCGTGGGTGCCTCAATGGCCGCGGCCACCGCCCACTCTCTCCCCAACAGGCCCCGCCCCCCCTCGCAACCAATCACGTCGGAGAGACTCAGTCATTTATTACTACCGCCGGAGATTTCTGCTAATCACACCTGGCGAGTTCTGTTATTGGGTCTTCAACATTGAATTGCTCAGATTCTCTCCGACACCCGAACACATATTTTGGTCGAGAATTAGTGATGGGTCGATACCTGAATTTCTCGATGCACGATACCGTTACCTGCCTGAGAGCTTCGATACTTGATACCATTTTACTTTAAAGAAAACAACAAAGTGGTTCAAACAGAATTGGGAGGATATATTTTGTTCTTCATACATACACGCATTTACTATTTTAATTTTTGAAAACTATCGAGATGAACCAAGAGATGGTGACAGGCGCGAGTGCAATAAAGAGTGGGGCACGGTGCCCGGACAGACTGACATTTCCTCGTGGCTGACAGAAGAAACATAGGACACAGGGGAATGTTAGGAAGAGTCTGTAAAATCAAAAGAGATGGGGAATGGCATAAACAATTGAAAGTATCGAGTCAATTTTCGAAAGTATCGATTGCTATCGATACCACCCCAGTAACGAGGTTATTGAAGTACCTCGGTTGTAAATTCCTTACAACCGAAGATTCACTCGTACAGGTCCAGAGAAAGATGACGTGGTATAGGTTTCCACGTCGTTCACATTGTACGGCATCTTGTGGATGATTTGGGGTTACGCCTTTAAGCAACTCGGGTGATATTGAGATATATAAAGTTCATTGACAGGCAGATAGTGATTTTCTATTGTCTTCCCACACAATGCGCGAGCAATGGAAACACCCACGCGTTACAACATACGCGGTCATGCAACCTTGAGTTCCGGGTACCGACAACCGATGCAACTGTCCGATCCAACCTCAACCAGACTACGTTGGATTATTCATAATGGAAATAAATGTAATAGCGTCGTAAACAAAAGGCAGACTTCCTGTTATTCAAGAGAACCGTTCACAATGGTTCGTGATTTTCGTAAGCGTAAACTCTTACGCAAACCCATCCATGAACTCCGGAGTTTCGCAAGGTTCAATTTCTTGTACTTACTAATGGCATAGAGAAAACGAAGGGGCGCGTGGAAGAATACAAGTAGGAAGAAAAATGCGCATGCTCGAACCCAAACATGTACGTACATGTATGAAAATAATGTTCAGTAAAGCAACGTTTTACTGATTTTTTTTCTTACGGCGTTTTTGTCGAAAATATTAATTTCCTGAGTACACAAATAAAATAAAATCTTGCAAGTGTCGTGTAGAACTTTAAACACCGTTTCGTTCATAGGACGACCATACGAGTGTTCGTAGTTAAATCTAACTTAGTGATAATGACTTATGATAACTTAGTAATAATAGTCGAGAATGACTATTATTGCGTTTGTACTGTCGCCTTGACGAATTAAATTCGATACCGTACAGACATCGACAACAGCTTGTACGGTACCTAAAATCGGGAATATTTGAGTAAATTCCTACAAGAAGCTCCTATGAAGTGTATTCTGCCGGCTTCTCGTGTTAGGCTAACTTTACGTCGATAGATGTGTGACGCGCATCATTTGGAAGTACGAAATCAAAACCTTGAAAACTTTTCGCGAAATCCAGAGACTAGTGTCGATAACCTTGTAGTAGGTTGTAGAGAGTAGTTTACAACGATACTAAAAATGTTATAAAAATGTCTATTAAAAAGCAATGGCATCTTCTGCGAAGTGGGTGCATACTTGTAAACAATTTTTTAGAAGAAATGTCATCAAAATTTTAATACGGTGCTTGTAAAGTACTTCAGTCAACGACGATTGTATTGAACGTAAACGCGAAAATAAAACTACAGACAACTAATACAAATTACATGAAATCTTCATCTTGTTATAAACCAGATAAGCAGTGAAAATTGGAAGAATGTTCAAATACACATTTTAATTTCAACAGAATAGTTTTTTGGGGTGTAGTAATTCTAGATAATGAAGCAGCCTTAGAAGCTATAGCAAACTCAACAAAATTCTACTTTAAATTAACTAATTTCTACAATAGCTAGTATTTTAAGATAATCACAGAACTCGAATTAAAGACTTTTATGAATCATTATAATTTTTAGAGAGAAATTTCCATTTAATTACCAAATGTTAGGGGAAAAATGAAACGTTTTCCGGCGATTCTTTCGCAAACAGCTGCGCGAGCCCGCGAGCGCACGCCGCTGTTGGAAATCGCTGACGCGATCGCAACCACTTGCCGCCGCGCTGCGTCGCGTCGCGCGGGGAGGGCCTGCCCCGGCAGCGGCTCATTCGCCGGCGTCCGGCGGCAGCGCTGGCGGCGGCGGCGGCGACGGCGGCGGCGCGGGGGCGGGCGCGAGGACGACGAGGACGGAGAGGACGGCACGGACGCGACGATCTCGGCCGCCAATTAGCGGCCGGGGGAGGGGGCGGCTAATTGGCGATGCAGGCGGGCCCCGCTTCCGGTGGCGTGCGGCCGCGCGGCCGGGGGAACGGCGGCGGACGACCAGGGAATGCGCCGGGGGCTTCATCACGAGATGGACGAAGAATGGCGGCGGGGCGACGGGGAACGAGGAGAGCGAGGGGCGACGACGGGAGGTGGAATACTGGGTGGACGGTGAACGAGGGAGAGTTGCCAACGCTCACGGAGGCAGGCTCCGCCGCGATGAAGACTGGTTGGGTGTGGACGGACGGCCAGCGGCGGGCTCCCTGATCGGCCCAAGGCGGAAGCGCAGGAGTGGCGGTGGCGGTGGCAGCGGACAGAACCGCAGCGCGGCTCTGCGGTCGCCTCCGCCCTGGCAGCAGCTAATAAGACCGGGACCACCGTCGCCTCTCCTCGCCTCGCGTCACGTGGCTCCGCTCGCATTAGCCCTCCCTCAACCACTCGTCCGGCGGTCACGAAAGAACTAATGCCGTAAGGAGGCAATGATACCGCAATGTGGTCGGCGCGGGGCAATGCACATCCGGCACCACCTTAAGATATGCGCTCGACGAAAACTACTACCTACCTTAGGTTGAACGCTTTCTATGAAAAGTACTTCCGTTCTGCTTTCTTTTCGAGATATTTATCGACAATTTACGAGTTCACTCTAAATTTTCAAAAGCACTTTGCTTCGCCACATTCATCAGCAATACTATTTTCGGAGCCACAGATCCTGAAATTTATTTTTGTGAAAAGCGCATTCAGATATTCATCTGAAAGTTTTTTTATCACTGGGAATTTAGTTTGTACCTTCGGCATTCGCTCGTGAATTACTTATTCAAACTAAGATAAATGCAAACTCTGTCAATATAAAATTCGAATATATTCGAATAAGGTCTTCACAAATTGCACTTGTTCTTTGTTACTCCTTAATATAGAATAGAACAAGACTTCTTATTCTAGTAAAAACCTGTTGAAACCATAATATTGTTTAAATACAATGTTGCCTGTTACATTACGGGGTTAAAGTATAATCGAATTCAAACCGAGATGAGCTTTGTTAAAAATTCACCCTATGAACTTTACGATGTAATATTCTGCAGACTTGATAATCAATGTTTCTCTTCAGCAAACAATAAATCATGTGGAGCTTTAACTGTGAATGGAGCTTTCACTGTGAATGGATCTTGTACCGCAAATGTCCCAAAGCTTGTCGGTTTTACTTTATTTTCCAAACAAATGCTAAAACCACTAAAATAGTGGAAGAGTGAACTCAGCGCCAGAAGAAAAAAAAACGTACAGAAAAACAATGCACCATGGCGCACAGTTCGAGAACCACCGCTCTATTCGATTGATTTCCCAACCACTGATCGGCTTATATGCCCGAGTGAGTCGAAAACCAAACACAAACGCGGGCATCCGGCTCCACGAACAGGAGAGCACAGGGCAGGAAAGCCTGCGACAGGAAACGGGAGGGGGGGGAAGGGCGCCGGGCAACCGGATTTACAACCTCCCCTCCGCCGGAATCCTCTCCACCACGAGCTGCGTTAAACCGCGTGGACAACGCCGCTCCCCTTTCCCCCACCCTCTCGAGGTGCGGCGGCCAGCGCTGGAGGGAAGCTACAGCAGCACGCCGCGCGGCCGGCTCGGATGCTCGCCGCAGGGGCTGCAAGGCGGAAACGCCACAGGACGAACGAAGAAATCCGGCACAAAAAGTAGATTATTACACGCCTTATTTGACGCTAATAAGCGCTGAACGAAAGGGAACTTTATTCACGAGATACTACAGACGTGGCGGCCATTCGTGGATAACCGCACACGGTTGATGGGATGCGTCAGTCGTAAAGAGAACTCCCATCACCAAAAAATAAATTATAAACACAGATAGCTCTTTGAAGCTGTATTTTCAATACGCTTTGACGTACACATTTGCCGACATACACAAAAATGACGTAACGCATGCGTACAAAATTACCATTACTGTTCTTTCCCACACCTCTCAACGGCAATCGGTCATGTAATTATCTCTCTCATCTATAGACGCGTTCGAAGAACTCCGTTTCCAGCATAAACCACGAAATGTGTTGACGCAATACCATTTCTACTGTTGGTAGAAAAGCAATACAATGTTCATGTTACATGTTACAATGTTCATGTTGCAAGCGCAGTAATATTTTTGACACTACGCGCCGTTTCAAAGCACGATTCTTACTGGAATAAACAACAGCATCACTCTGCTCTCCCCCTCCTCCCAACTAACACCCCCACAGCCACCGGCACTAATATTACTCCCCCCACGCGCCGTCACGTTCACAGGCGCTCCGCAAGCCTCGTCGTCACCATCGCAGGGTATCATTCAGCGCCCTCTCGTGAACGCCCCACCCCACCCCACCCCCGCCCCGAAATGACTACCGTCTCCTCCGCCCGCCCGCCCTCGCTCGCTTCCTTCCCCGCCCCGCCCCCTCGCCGGCGGCGGCTGCGCCACCTGCGCCGCAGCACCTGCGCCAAGCGCAGCCAAGCGCAGCCCCCGCCCCGCCCCCGCATTAGATCCTAATCGCTGCGGAGGAAGCGTCCTCGGCCGCGGAAGCGACGCAGGCCCCGGCGGAGGCAGCCGCGCTATAGAGCGATTTTCCTAAGGATGAGCCAAAGTGACAGCTAGTGCTGGCAACAGAACTGGGGTCTGTGGTTGTTTTGACCTCGAGCCCATTAGACTCCCTTCGCGCATTCGTTCGTTTGCAGTTGACTAACTTGTAAATGGCTTCGACGCTTCCTTTTGTGATGTCCTTGTCCGACAAAAATATAGTGCGCCACGAAAAATAATTGAAATTAGGAAGGGCAGTATCATGTGTTCTTCTGTAAAAATTCTTTTTTCCTTTATATATTACATTGAATTTACTTTTTGTGTGATTAATATTATGTTTATTTTAAAACCGAGACTTGAATGCGAAATGCGTACCGGTGCACATGTCTTAAAATAAGTTTTCTATTTACATTCGTGGCAGTTTTCTTTTAGTGATTGTGAGAGCATGTTAAGAGACTTTCCACATACGTAATTAAATTTAAATATTTCCCGGACTCCTGTACGTGCATATACCCCAGTGAAACTCTTAGACTTCTTCATAGGGATGTTTTCATAGGAGCCATTAGCACTTTACGAAGGGGCGTGGCTAAACAGCTGTCGCGGCGGAGGGATACTTCTCTGAAATACATGTGATGTTCACTTGTTTTCGCGAACTGTCGCTTTGGCTCATCCTTAGGAAAATCGTTCTGTAGCAGCGGGAGCACCATGCAGAAAGCGGCGGCGCCAGCGAACTGCGTGCTCAAATCACCACGCGCTCCGCGTCCCAATAACTTACATGCGTAATGAAATTGAGGATATTTCCCTGACAACTCCACGACATTTCCCTTGCGAAATTCCCCGTTCGCTCTTTCCTTACAGCTGTGAACTTCTATAACGACGCATTGAGACATATTTCTGAATTTTAATGAGCAAACTCGCTTGGTGCAATTCTATCGATACTTTCACGGTTTAAAAATACAGCATTGGCACAAACACATTCGATGAACACGTTGGCAGAGAACTGAGACTTCACTTTCATTCTCGTACCATTTTTGATCACGTATACAGTTCCACAGCATTATAAATATAAACATCGCGTCGCGCGTATACACGCACATAAAATGAAGAAATGTCCATAAATAAAAGAATTCCATGACTTTTGCAAGAAATTCCATTCTTTGACATTTTCGTGATTCCACATTGTCAGCGACATCTTTTTTTTATTTCGAAACCATACTAAGGTAGTAGTATGCATTAAAATAAGGTACAAAATTGTCGTTGGTGCTGTTCAGTACAGTTCATCACACCACTCTTGATGACAATGCACTTCTATTTTCATGGTGAGTTTTAGAAATGTCACATACAAAAATATTTTTCATTTCCACACAGTGAATCACGATAACGAGATTATTCATCTTCGTTTAGTAAACGCTTTCATGTAATTTCACAAATTTGTTTCCATTTTATTTAACGAATTTATCGCCTTAATATCATTTCGTGAAATGCAAATTATTAGATTTGAAATTGCACTGATTTATCAATTACAATATACAGTACTTACTTCCACAGATCCTTTTTTTTTTACCCATAAAAAATTACCGCATTTTCAGAACAGACGTTGCCCGTCTTTTCCTTTTCCTTCGGGCACTTTGCGCGGCGGGGGCGGGGCGGGCCGTGCGCTGCTTTTTCAATTCGCCCTTCTCCCCGCGCCGCCCATTACCATAATCGCCCGGTGGAAACAGGGGCGGCCAGAAAACGGCAGGCGCCTCCTGTCATTAGTTCGCGTCGGGCGCGGCGGCGCGCGGGGACAGGGCCACGGCGGAGGTGGCTCGGGCGCTGGAGGCGGGCGCGGGCGCAGACGGCAACGCGAGACGGACGGCCGAGGTGGGTGTGGCAAGGAAGCTCACGACTGCGGCTCCACGTACAAAATAGTTCCTGGTGACTAGTCCACTCGTCAAATCAAATCTTTAACACTAATAGTGTTTAAATATACATATAAAACGCCACAATCAGGGCGGTGCATCTCAAAAATATTATCGTTTTTTCTATCCAATTTTTCTTACCACCCCTCCCTACTGGCCTACAATACGCAGAGACTCTTCTATCTTAGAAGGCGGTATGTAACGATCGCTGTGGTCATGTGCAATAACCCGCGTATGTGCTACTATAATATAACCTTCAGTTATTTTCAATATTCGGCGCATTTTGAAACACTGTTGGACATAATTTCGTTCGTGGAATAGTTCTATTAAATACCACTCGTGCTTTGGAAATTCTCAGATAAATCCCCTCCTTTGTTGGTGAGTCTGGACTCATTGACAATTTCCAAAGCAGTCGAGGTATTAACAATGATTAAGGTGTTCGTAGCAAATATGCCTGCAGCAGCGAAAATGCTACTGGAAAACAAAACAAAAAAATAACACAAAATAGGTTTTCCGAAAAGTAAGACACTCACAGCTCAAGAACGACAGATAAAATACTAGCATATAAATTATATAATTGCTATAATAAAAAAAACATATTGAGAAAAACAGTATGAGAAATTGTATTCTTACAATCAAATATTTGCATTTTCAGTTGAAATCGAAACTGTTTAATGGTTTTTTTTATTTCTCCCGAGTTCCTGGGTATCTAACCTCACATCATGGATACCTTACATGACGGGAGGCTGCGTAGTTTTCTTTCAATTTCTGCGCGCATTGGAAATTAGTAACACAGATGCCATGACAACAGTTAAGGGGAAGGTTTTGTTAAGATAGATGAAGGAGATGAAGACTCGACAGCAGCCACAGCTGCAAAGGTGAAGGAACATAATGACTCCCCAAGACCAATCTCTCACAATTCCGAGGCCACGATTCAAGATTAACATACTATAAATGTCAAAAATGGACTTATGTAGTTCGAGATAATAGAATTTCAAATAATTTAGATGCGTCGTGCGATGATTAAAAAAGGTAGAAATATTTATTTATGAGCAATTCTCGAAATAAGATTCACAGGCAAATGCTTGAGATAGGAAGGCGTGAGATGGGAATCCGTCCAGCAATCGCCGACATGGGGTGGACTGAAATCACGAGAACAGTGCGAGTGGCCGATGAGAGAGAGAGAGAGAGAGAGAGAGAGAGAGAGAGAGAGAAAGAGAGAGAGAGCGAGAGAGAGAGGAGAGAGCGCGAGAGGAGAGAGAGAGCGAGAGAGAGAGCGAGAGAGAGAGGAGGGTAAAAACCGTATTTAACTGAGAATTTCGTACATGTTACAGAAACAAGCCCCAATTTTAATACAAAGGGCATTCATTTTTTAGGTAATTTTGCAAAGGAAATCCCTAAAGTATTTACGAGAAATTCTAAGCAAATACCAGTGTAGAGATAATAATAGGTTTCATTGAACAGTCATTCTGGATCCCTATAATGTGCAATTTCCAACACAATGACATTTTAATTTAGGGTATAACTAATTAACATTTACGAAAGAAGTCCAACAAATAGTGGGTAGTTTGAACAACCTATAATTTTCCTCTTTGTAAGATTAACATAACTATGTCATCTATAGTATGCACTTGTATTAGCAGAGGATATTTTCGTCACGCATAGGTTAAGGGATTGTAGCGAGATTGCATTTCCATTTCACACAACTTACGCCGAAATGCAGATGCCATTTATTATGTTTACGGAATAATGGGGATTTTGTTTACGGGATAATGAGAGTGCGTCCTATAAATTACCACCCCACCACTAACCATAAAAGCTCGGACAGTAAACGTCTGTGCCCCGTCGTCGACTGAATTGCGTGGTGCGCGGGGATGTGCCGGTGACAAGTGACAGGCAGCGACGCGGGGTGGGTTGGGGTGAAGTGGAGGGGGCGCGGGGATGGGGGCAGGGCGGGGCGGGGGCGGGGCGGGGGCGGGGGCGAGGCGGGGCGGCGCGGTCGCCGTGCACCACGCCCCTCCCTCGACCTCGCGGCTCCGGCTCTAGCTCCGGTTCCGGAGACCCCGTCCGCCTGCTCGCGCCCCAGATACGACCGCCGCGCCGCACACTGGGCCGCAACCACAGCAACGCGCAAAAAATCAATAACATATGCAACGTGTAATAAACAATATTAGCACTAAACTTTTACACCTTAAGTACCAACTAAATACGCATGTTTTCTTTTGTGTTTCGTTATTATAATAGGTTATTATCCTTTGTTGTATTGAGTTGTTAAATAATTTATTATTCCACAACTGCGTGCAGATGTTTCAACTACTGTGGGGTCCATAAAAAGCAAATAATGGTCTCTGACTGAGTAAATTACTGTAGCAATGTAATGTAAGAATTAGTACTTAAATCTTGTAAAACTTGTTTATGGAATAAAGAATAGCAATATTGTTAAATAACTTTTTCATATAATTTTCCACGTTCTTACGTTTGTTTTCCTAATGAGATGTTTAGTCTTCATTCACAGACTTTACGAAAGAGTTTGTAAGGGAGAATTAAAAAATTAGCCAAAGCATTTTTCTCGGTTGTGAAATAAAGAAATGCAATTTACCTTCCGCATTTTTACAGGTTCCTTTGCATTATTCCATTAACAAATAAATGCAATAACGAACTGCACTTTTTTATGAGGTCCAATTAGTGCACTGACTTGTCAAGAAATTCATAACTCAAACTCTTTGCAAAAAGATGTGAACATTTAAGGTAAAATATTTTACCCTCATAATGTTAGGGTTTAATTTACGTGATATTTAATAAGAACGCACGTAGGTATTAAGCACCACCCCTCCCACACACACACACCAAAAGCGTGTGCTAGTTCGCTCACCTCCTGCCAGTCGGTCCAGCATCTTTGAGTGAGGGTCACAGTGGAGCCCATTTTCGCCGAAATTCCGATCGGCCGACGTCGGACTTTTCATCCGATGTGCCGGTTTCGTCCCAACAAGAGCCGATGAACGGAAAGGGTCATAGTGAATCGGAATGACCGCTTCGGACAGGGTCCGAAAACATTGGATGTCGGACAGAGATCGGTTTCGGTTGATTTTGTCCGTCCGACGTCGGTCGATGAAAATTTCGGCCAAAATTGGCTCCACTGTGACCGCCGCCGCCGCCCGCTCTGCTTTCCCGCTTCGTTTTTTGTTGTACTTTCGACGCGCATTATTCAGCCAATTTCGGCCCAGTGCGCGGCGGCGGTGGCGACGGCGACGGCGACGGCGACGGCGGCAGCGGCAGCGCCGGCGCCCGCGCGCCGCTCGGCGCATAACGGGCCGGCAAAAAAGGTCCGAAAAAACCACGGCGGCGCACCGGCAGCGGCGGCGGCGGCGGCGTGGCCTTCCAGGTTATCACGCTATCGTGGAAGCGGCGGGGCGGGGCGGGGCGGGGCGGGGTGGAGTGGGCTTGGGTGGGGGCGCGGACGGGTAGCTGCGCCACGCCAGATACAGCGGCCCTGCGCCAGCACCTCCGGTCGACTTCCACGTGCTATTAACGAGACCGTGGGCGCTCGTGAAATATTAAGGCGGGAACGGCGTTTTAGTTGACAGAAAATACATTTACTGTGTTCTCCGACCGTTTTTGTACTACGTATCTCTGTAACTAAGGCTTTTCCATTTTCAGCCTACAGATAAATATGACATTACACAATAGTATTTAAGAGACACATACTAAGTGTTTTTATCTTTCTAAAACAAAGGGCAAGCATACTGACTTGACTAAAATGTAGAAAAGTAATAAGTTTTTGGAAGTTAAATATCGTTTACATATATTCTCGAGATCCTTTCCAACTTCATCCAATTTTGTGAAATGTAATTTTCGTATATTTCATTTACAACTTTATATTCCAGTTTACACGACACTATTGTCACTTTTAAAATCATGACTTTTGTTTTATGATTTTGTACCAACCTCCTTTCCTTTTATTTTATCCACTGATATTCATGATGGCATTAAAATACAAGTACATTCTTCAGAAATATAAGAACAATTTTGGACAAAAAATTCTCGCACAAAGTACCAGAGAGAAAAGTTTCAGCTCTTGAAAAAAACAACGAAACTGATCTCTGAATTGCATCAGACAATAAGCCGCTTTAAAACACCACATTGATGTGGCTTGAAGGCACAGTGAAACTCCTCTCCGTTCCGCAGAGCGCAACCCAATTAGCGCCCGATCACCCCCGCGCAAACGGGTCCAGCGCCAGTCGAGTTCCGGCTCGGCCGCGGCGCCGTGGGCGCGCGCGAGGCGCTGCTGCCCCCGCAACCCCCGTCGGCCGGGTCGCCGCCAGCCCCAGGGGCGTCGGCGGAGGCGGCGTCTGCGTCGGCGTCCGCGTCGCGACGCGACCGCGCGCGGGCGACCGACCGACCGGCCGTCCGGCCGTCCGGGTTGGCCGGCGGCGCGGAGGGCGAGCAGGCGGGCGGCCGCGGGTGAATAACCTGGCAGGCCGCCCGGGCAGCGCGGAGGGGGGCGGGGCGGGGAGGGGAGGGGCTTGGGCGCGCACGTTCGGCGGCCGCGCGCGCGTTCCATTCACAACGCGCCGCCCGCACTGCCGCCGCCGCCGCCGCCGCCGCCGCCACGCCTGCTGACGTGACGCCGCCTCCGCCGCCGCCGCCGCCAAGGCAGAAGTAGGTGACGGCTCACAGACCGGCCGGCAGACTGGTTGCCGGCCGGCGCTTCTCCTCGATATCGACGGAGCAGAGATTCAAGCACGAAGGACGGAGGTGTGATGAGACTCGCCGCCTGTAAAACGTCGCATCGCGTTCGATGCTTCGTTCCAACCTCATATCACTATCTCCACGGCGAAAATAATATTACAATAAATAGATTTTTAGCGAACCAGTCTACGTTGTGGTGACTCTTAGAGGGCAAAACGCTTCAACAAATTGCTAGTATCTCCTGCAAGACGGTTCACAAGATTGGGACGTCTTGATAAACGCGGAACTCGACGGGTACAAACTTCGTAAAAGTACGAACGTTGTTCAGTTGCCCATACAGGCGAAAGAAATGGCGTTCAATATCCAAATTCAACCAACAGTCATTACACTTTGCAGATCACGATATTACTGTACCAAGGGACCAATTTCTTTCCACCTTCGAGAAAACCTGAGGTAGTGTACGATACTGTAAATTGAAAATTAACAATTACATTCAGAATGGCAATTTTTACTATTCCGTAAAGTGCGTTCTTTTGTTGCATTCGTAATTCACAAGTTCGTCTTTTCCTGTCTAATACACGAATTGGGCTTTTCAACCAGTGAAACGATCAGTCGCCAATTGCTTCGCTTTTCGCGCATCATGCCTACGATATGCCATGCTTTCTCACACACTTCTTTGACATCTCTGTTTTTCCTTTCTAGTTGTCCACAACGAAAGTGTTCTTGGAACAGTTTGGTTTAAAAGTTCCTATTGAGCCATTTTCTGTTCTCTCTTTCGGTAACCGATTTATGAAGAAATTAATTTCGAATTGTCCTTCAGGTATATAATTGAAATTTCTCTGCTCCTAAACTTTCAAAATGACGTTTAATTTTTGATGCTTTGGTCATTGTATCTGTGCATTAGCTTAGGTCCAATAACATCAATTTATTTTTCCTCATTCACGCTGCCGAATAGAAAATGGCACTTTTGCTCGTTCTCATTATATAGTTATCAAAGTTTCCACTAATATTCGTTTAATTTCAACTCAGTGTGCAGCTTCCGTTCTTACACACAATAATTTGTTCTTTTCACTTTACATTCAATAATGTGTGACAAACATAACATTTCGAACATATTGCATGATATATGCGTTTTGATGATGGAAAAAGTGAATGATGATGAACTTCGATGGTGAATTTTGATGATGATCTCCTTCATTTTCTGAAAATGATTTAATTTACAAGATGAGTACATAATTCTTATGATGCCGGTAATTATCCTCTTGGTAGCACCATAAAATTATGATCGGGTGCTTATTTATAGAGAAATTGATCGAAATGTAGTGTATTTCGTGAGAAAGTATTGCTCTTCGGTTAATGTTTCACTATGCTTCGACTTGCTGTCTCGGTTTAACAACAGTTTCCCTTCTCTCGCTTCGTAATCCGGTTTCTGAGGATTTCCCTTCATTGTATTGAGGCTGCCTCGACACGAATACTTTGCTGATTTTTGTTGTCGCGCTATAACGGAATCTTCACAGGTGAAAACATGTAGCGTTTGGAAATCAAGGCGGGTGAATTGCCATGCTTAGGACAAGTAATGACTGCCGAACAAAACGACCTGTTTTCAATCTCTGAACCATGAAAATCTATTAGCTACGTTAGTTATCAACAGGAAAAGTTTTACTACTTAAAATGTGAGCAACAGTTTCTGGCAATATGGCATTTGTTTTATATAATATTGAAATTCAAAATAATGGTAGCAGAACAAAATTCGTTCAGAATGGAAAACTATCCCAATAACATTTATAGTCGCGAATTGTCTGTGTATTTTACACTTAACAACTCGAATTGTTCAGCTGTGTGAATCAACAGGTTAAAGCAGTACGCTGTACACAAAAAATGTAAACGGTTTTATAAAAAAAGTTCGATTGGCCTGATGGTTTCGTTTGTTTTCATTAGTTCTAAAATGTTTTAATTATATGTCTGGATTTTCTTTTTCAGAACTTTCTAATGTATCTCATGGAGTACTTTACACCGGATGCATGATAAAGTACGTTATGTCAAAATCCTTGTCTTCTAGAAATTTCTGGGGAAGTAAGAGAATACTGGATCTACATTCATTCTCAGAGAATGTACCAATGAAATATACCAATCGTTTTAAGCTAAAAGTAATTTATTTTGACTCGAAAAGTGTGACATTCCAATTATTTTGATAATCTAATTCTCATATTTACTAATTAAAGATCTCTTGTTACTAATTAACTGACTGGAAAGTTTATATTTATTATCAATTAATGGAAACGTTTAGATCATTAAAATCTATAAATAATAATGTGCATCTCTTTAAATAGCTGCCGACACTTTCCGCTTGAGTTGAACTTTATCGCGCACTGGTGAATGATTTCAATAAAAGGCACTAATGTATTCATCATTGCCTCAACCCACAATCAAGGTGAGTTTACCACGACGCTAAATCAAATTTTCATTCCACATAATTTTAATAACAGGTACGTTACCATGCAATAGAAAACGTACGTCTCATTGACAATTAGTCTGAATAAATAAATGAATACGGAGATTGAATAATAGATGAAGCAGTCTGAAAGAATGCAAGAAAATTCCTTCTTAAAATACTACGAAATTTACAATTGCAAGTTCACAGAAGGAAAGACACTTACACACCTTGCAAGTTAAGATTTCGCTTGACGACTCTGAGACTGCGAAACGTATCACTACGACAGAATGAATCCGCATGCCTGGTCATTTTTCATTCAGCACATTCACAATCTGCCATCGGCGATTTGCAAACCTCCAAGAACATCGATGTGTCAGCCGACCAGCAATGCGGTACTACAGTAAGTACGAAATACCGCATATCGAGCGAATGCCAGACGACCATCTGCCAGCTTCGCGCATACGGATTCGCCGATGTGGATGCACTTCCCCAACGAAAATTTACCCAGCCATGACAGTTGAATGACAAGGAAATTCCCAGATGCCGACGACAATCGCCATCAGTAATAGTTCTGAGCAACGTAACACATTAATTTCCACCTCCTCCCAGGAAACATTGGACGGCACACACGTCCCGTGCAACTCCTAGCGAAAGCGGGGAGGCGGCTGGCGCAACGTGGCTACTTACGTCGTGCGGCAGCGAGGCGGCGGGTGCGCGCGTGGAGGCGTGTGGCCGGGGGCGGCGTGGAGGCGGCGCAGGGCGGGCGGACGCGCGCGCCAATCTTCCAATCAAGGCGTCCGCGCGGGGTGCAAGCAGCGCTGGCGGCGGAGTGGCCGCGACGCTGCCTTCGGTGGGGCTGCCACCTCGCGACTGGCGACGGCGGCGGCGGCGGGAGCCCGCGCCACGCGGCGCACGGAGGGAGGGGGCGATCGGTTGTAGGCCGGCGGTGGAGGCGGAGGCAGCAATGGGATGCGGAGAGGGAGTGCGGGCGGCGGGGGAGTGGGGGCGCAGCGTAGTCCGCTCATTCACAGCTCGCGGCGCGGGCGGGCAGCCCGGCCCGGCCTTGCCTTGCCTTTGCCTCGCCAGGGCTGTCCACGCGCGCGCTCGCTCGCGGGCGACCAGCGCCGCGAAGGGGGCGAGGCGAGGCGGGGAGGAGCGGGGAGGGACGGGGCGAGGCGGGGCGGTGCGAGGCGGTGCGAGGCGGTGCGGGGCGGTGCGGTGCGGGGCGGGGCGGTGTGGGCGGTGCGGGCAGGGCGTGCGGGCGGCGGGCGTGAGCGGGGCGGTGCGGGGCGTGGGCGGTGCGGACTGGTGCGGGATCTGCGCGGATCTGGTGCGGGACGGTGCGGGACGGTGCGGGGCGGTGCGGGGCGGTGCGGGGCGGTGCGGGGCGGTGCGGGGCGGTGGGGGGCGAGGCGGTGCGGGGTGGTGCGGGGCGGTGCGGGGCGGTGCGGGGCTGTGCGGTGCGGGGCGGGGCGGGGCGGGGCGGGGCACGCAGAACGCCGACGAGCCACGCACCCATACATTGCACGCAGCACGCCCAACAATGACGGCGAGCCCGGCAGGATCCGCCCACCGAAGGAAAACACGAACAAGCGCAGCGACGAAACACAAACGACAAGTCCATCACACGAAGGGACTACAGCAGGTGGGTCACAACCCCACATTCACAATTCGGTAGAGGGAGGAGACGCTGGTTGAAACAAAGTAGATAAATGGTTATTGAATATGACGAAGAGCCACAAGAAATAAATACGTCGTGAATTAACATACTTCAATATTGCAAATCAAATTACATGGCATGTTATAGTTTTTCCAACGTATCGTAATTATTTTCCTAGTAGTTTTGAAGTTTGAATGTATGGTATTATACAAGAAATTACACATTCTGATAATCATAAATATTTCCCCATGAACCACGAAATCGCGGAATGCACCTTATATCGGGTTGGCTAAGCGGGCTCCAGTGAGAACAGTAAAAATAACGCACTCTGCTTTCTGGTACTAACATCCACAAACTGAATCGATCTGTGGTGGATGAAGGAACATACTTGTATCAACACGCGTATTACGCGTCTAGCATTATGTATTATCCCCACCAATGCATATATTTTCCGGCGCACGTCAATGAAGTTACGAGGCATCACATTTTACATTGCCTCTGCGTGAAGCAAAAGTTATTTGAATGTACTTTTATTATACACAGACCTGGGGATTTCCATCAATGATATCGATTCTCAACCCTAACATATTTCGTAAAATAACAAATAAGGAAAGCGTATGAAAATATCAAAAGTTCTCTTCATACATTTCAACGAGGAAAATAACGAAATATTCATATTTATATTTTCAATCTTCAATATTCTCTAATTGCGAGCATCCCTCGGTATTTCTTTAGGGGGAGGGTATATAGTGCAGCCGACATTATATATTCTCAGACAAAAAAAATTAATTTATGCTGAATATAAAAAAATATTTTTCTTTGTTAATTTATGATTAATATTTACAACGTTAACAATAAAATACTGAACAATTTTCGTAAGTAGAGAAAAATAGTGGATGTATATTTCTGAATATGAATTGATATGAATATATCATTGGTTTTCTGGGTGAGGGGGGCACTGAAGCCCCATGAGCTCCCTCTGCCCTTGAGAGCGCCTCTGCTCTAACTGCATGACATCTCAATTTCATTGTTTCAGCGACTATTTCCGTTAACATCCAAGACACAAGAATATCTATATTATTAGCAAACTAGTTTAAGATTTTCTTTCTCTTGAAATTTGTTCTCGGTATTGCCTATACTTCAATTTGCTTAATTAACTGTTATCTGGTGTAATGATAGTACTCAGAAGGTTACAAGTCGATGCACATACGACTTTTACTTGCACATTTTGCTATCTGAGTCCTTTGGGAGTTCCGAAGACATATCACATCTCTGGTTGAACAAACCACTTGAACAAGAACTTACTTCCAGATGTGCCAAGTTAACTTAAGGTAAGCATCTTAGACCATCACAATTCAAGTCCACTCACTCTAATTATATTATTTTAATTATTATCCAATTATTGTGCTTGTCTTTTTATTAACGAACTGACAACAGATATAACTGTCGCAAATTCATACGTATAGTGTCAGCACATACAAGTGCGATCAATATTTCTGCAGGATATCGTCTCGATTTCAGTAACTCGAAGAGAGAGGCGGGGCTGTCGCCGTGTTCCATCAAATAAAGCATCTTTTCTGTTCAATAGACTCTTGAGATTACTTTCCCTAGAGTAAGGGACGACCTTTCCGGATTACCGTATAGTTTTGCAGAATTCCATTCCGCGTGAGAGATAAGCGGCTGTGGCATGAGAGACAATGTGAAATCACGAATACCATTACGCAAGATATTATATAAGATTTATTACAACAATCTCATCTCTTAGAGCTGCCTTAGTGCACGTCAAGTGAAAATACGTTGAGACGCCTAAAACGAATTCTGGGAAGCACAGAATCATAGCAGGCTGGTTTTTGAGATACCACCTGCGAAAGGAGCGGAAATGCGAGAAAAACTTCCCGCTCGGAGTAGCCAGGATATCCCAGCGCAAGACATCCGGCGCCCCGCACCCGCGCTCGCCAGCCATCTCCGAACGTCCAGTTTCCTTGACCCATTGAGCAAATGCTGAGATGGCCCCTTGTGTTGCTTCTGGGCATAAATGCAACTTCATTATCTGTGCATGTCTTCTAGAATTCAGTGGGAAATATAGTTATTCAATTTATCGTTTCCATGTTGTTGCGGCAGGAAGTATTATTCCTTCACGAAGGACATCATGGATAAGAGCCCAAAATTTATCGCTTTTATATCCTTGAAAATAGATTTTATTACATGAGATTTTTCTTCTTTCTTTTTCTTTAAATTTAAATTTCAAAATTCATGTAGTATATGACTTAGTGTAGGGATCACACAATTTTGAAAATGTGCACACAATTCACTTTTCCCCATAGCACGTCATACGCAGTTGTAACTGTTTTTTGACGTTAAATAAATAAATAAACGCGCCCGGAAGGCCCCGACTCGGCGCCAGGCGGCGCGGCGGAGCGGGCGCGGTGGCGGTGGGGGTGGGGCTGAGGGAGCTGGCGCAGGGCGATCAGTGCAATTCACGCTTAGTGATGACAGGGAGCACTTACGGGTTCCAGGTGCATCACATACTTTGGACATTAGTCCCGTAAGTGTGGAGCATGTGATATCCGCGAAGGGGCAGTGATCCTCCCTAGCTGGAACGTGACATCCGGCGCCGACCTATACATCGCCTTGCGGGATCACCCTCCAGCTATCACAGATAATCCCACGATTGCTTTGGAAATTGTCGAGATTAATTCACGATTCGCAAAGCGACGAGGAAATTTGTCCGAGGATGTCCAAAATACCAGTGAGATTTGCTAAGACTATTCCAAGAGAAAAATTTAATAAATGTAACGCAATATAATATTTTTCAGATAGATTATTGATAATGACTTATTAGTAAGTTACGTAATATTTCAAAAATATGTAAACCTAACACAAAAGGCAAACAAGAAACAATGTACACAAAAAAGGTGCAATCTCTTAGAAGGTGATAATATCTGAAACTTTTGCATGAATAGGTCGCCACTCATATTGGCTGATATGGTCTTCATTCTTGCACGCCTTTGGCAAAAATTTCGTGGGTGGAATAGCCTCAAGTGGGGCACCACCCTAGCAGGTGTGTTCGAAGATCCAGACATGTGTACGTACTAATCGCGCAATTTTTCTTGATACTCCACAGCGGGGGGTGCGGTGAGAGGCAGGTTCTGTCTACGCCACGGCAGTGCAGGGCTGTCAACTTTATTGATAGATAACTCGGAGTAATAACTCGTCTTGGACTAGATAGCTATGAGAAACAACGGGATTTTTTTTAATTATGAAGAAATAATTAATAGTTATAGAAATAATTGAGTAACAAGAAGGAACAGGGTATGCACAGGTCGATTGAAAGAGAGACCGAAAACTAGGAATTCGGCATTGGGAAGGAAGAAGGTGGGCAGCACTGCAAACTGAGCCGTGACGTTCCGAGTGGAGTTCATATTTTCTACCGGGCCGTGCTATGCCGGGCTGAGCGAGGACTAGGAAGCTCGAGGATCAAGAAAAAGTGCGAGCATAGTACTGTGTTGTAAATGGTGTTCCCAGTGTTTAGAGCACAAAACGTAGGTGCCCAGCAAAATAAGTGAAGGGCAGAAACCGAGAGCAAAGTTCACTTTCTGTACAGATACTTGCCACCAGAGAAATCTTCACTCAAAAATATTTCTACGGGGATCATTTTCACAAAACATTTCCTACGCGAATCTACGCTTTTGAGTTCAAAACAACAAAAGAATGCCAATGATATGAGGAACACCTTCGTGTTTTTATAACCTGAAATGACTCATCCTGTACGCTCGCTTCCTTTTACATCGTATTCAAAAATATTGCGATTGTATTCATTTTAATAGAAATATTTATGCAACAAATAACGTATTCTTAATTTATACCCTTTATATGATCAAACTTATACAATCAAACTTAAAAAATAAATGGTTAAAAATGTACTTCCTGCTCCAAACGAGGTAATTAATCTCTGATTTAGAGACTGAGAGATCAAACGGTTTGTTTTAAACCAATTAAGTTCTTCGGCAGGTTTATTTATACTTCCAGGAGGTATTTCAGCTGTAGTGAATTTGTACTGAGCGGGAGTACCTGACCAATCACAAGCGATGAATGTAATATTTTATCCCTCTATTCGCTGCGATTTCAGCTCTTCCAGCGAAGGCAGGTGGTTCCCAGCGATTAGAAGAGCCATCCCTGGGACCGGTTCTGCCCCTTCTCGAAGTCTCATCAGATAAGCCGTGGGGGCGCGACATCCAATGCCCCAAATTGGAGGCGCAGGCACGGGTGGGGGAGGCGATGGACGCAGCGACGGCACCTCCAACGGCCACAGCGTTTGCTAGGGCATGCGCCGTTCCTGGCCTGGTGCACCAAGAAGCTCAGTAGTAGTCTTGACAACTAATATTTCCAAAAAAATATCCCGTGTGGAATATTCGTATAAAACCGGGTGAAACAATTTACCTACAAACATACAGGCGTGAGCGGACTAAGACAAAAGGGGGGACAGATTTGTGCCCCCTCCCCTTTCTACTAAACTTTTTTTTATTTTCATATGACATATTTGTCTACTACATAAACTAAAGGTGCTACAGATTGGCACCGAGTTTCTCGTATAAGTTAAGTTTCCTATTCCCTTCAATTTGGGCTTGCTTTTTGGTTTGGCCTTACCTTCTTTCCAGTAACTATTTATCGCCACCAAGATCTACCAGAGCCTCTTGTGGTACCTAACGTTCCTCGGGCGACATTCCGTTTTTGATAGAATGTCGTTTGAGCTTTCTGAAAATGCGTGATTTTGAGCTCAGTTTCACAGAAAACTTGATTTTGCGGGAAACCATCAGAAATCATTCGAAGCACTTGAATTCACAAATCTCAAAAAATATGTGGAAATATTCAAACACCTGTGATGAAAAGAATAAGGATGTGAGATATTTAAAAAAATTCAATTGTGAAATTTTTGAAAAATCAAAAGGATACATCAAAAAGGAATTTATTTCCTGTTTTATGGACAGCAGATTTTTTTTAATTTTTGAGAAATTTAAATGAAGAATCGTATTATACTTATTTTTCTTAATTTTCTGCAATCTACTTCCTTTTGGTAGCAATAAATTAAAACCTACTTCATTACTATTATAACAACTTATTTATTACGTTTACTGAAATCATGCAATATCACTTGGCTTTCGTTTAACAGACATATCATTTCGTTCGTACATCAATTCTCTCATAATAGACTCTGGTAATATACTATTTTATATTATTTCACGAAAACATGCGACTAGCACAATACTCCTTACTACCAAACCACCAAAACACGTGTTTTCGAGAATTCTTCCACAATATCCTTGAGGGAACTGGCTAATAATTGTGCCAATCGATTTAGCTTGTCGACAGGAATCAAATGGACTACTGATTACCTCTGAAGGTATCTCAAGCTACACAAAACGCGTTTTAGTTTCCTAAAAAAAACACCAAAACACAGTTTTAGAAAAAAATCTTAGAATATTCTGTATGGTTCTGCAAATAAATTATCAGTTTCCCACCAGGAAAACGAGAAGCGTCGAATCATTAGTCTCGATTGGTGGATCGCAAGGGATCTAATCGTGAATGGCGGACGACGTAGACGGTCGGACGGACGAACGATCTCAGATTATTCGATTACTATAAATAAATTATATTTTACAATCTGGGACCCTAAAAATTTTGCCCTGAGCTCTCTGGCCGTATATCCATCCGAGGACTCCATTCAGGAAATCATAAAGAAATAAATGAATCTGTCTGAGGTTTCCCCAATAGTTGGGAAAGGAAAGAAGAAAATTCAGCAAAACCTCATCACCATTATTTTTATTTTTTTTTACTCGCGGGTAAGATAAATGATCACATAACTTGGTCGACCGTTATAAACGTTCTCATCGTCCATAAAGTATTGTGAATAGGTATTTTTTTCTGTCTTCTTCGTTGTTCTTAATTCCTAGGGTTCTATGAAAGTTGTACGCATCCGTGTTCGCGCATTTCATGTCAAACCGTATTCCCCATGAGCCCTTAGAGACCTAGATTTACTCGTCAGAGTTTATCACGGTGCGTCCTCTGAGCTCGTCGGTCATCTGACTTAAACTAAAGCTTCGGCTTGACTTCAGCCTTTGGGCGAGCGAGTGTGCCTTTGTCTGAGCAAAGGCGTGCCACTATTTGTCGAGTAGAGTATCGCAATCGAGACAGGGCTAGTGGCTCATTCACTATGAAGCGTAAACGTAACATGGACGCAAAAGCCTGCTGCCATGTTATTCGAAAGATCCAGCCAGAACAGCGAACGTAAACATATAAACCGTGAAAGTTCGCAAACTCGGAACTTTCACGTTTACGTAAATGTGGTTTGAGAACAACACACTATCGGGTGCCAAGGAATGTGTAGCGTTTTCATTGAATAGAGGTCAAGGCAAAGCGTAAACTATCACTCATCATCATCATCGTCACTATCACGAAAACTATCACGAAAAATTCCATCGAATCATTAATGCTTTAAGAAAGAACATCATTTTAGTTGTATCGCGTCCCTTTTACTAATTACCATTATATCGTAGGAACTTTGCAGGATTTCTGTGCGAGATAACATTTGCCTCGATACTTTATTATATCGACGAGTGGCTGTTTTCACGTTTGCGTTTACTTTCCTTGCAAGTTATAGGTTCATGTTTGCGTCAAAAGTACTCGTCCACGTGAACATTTCCCCTGTGAACGGCACAGTACTCGAACCGACCACGAGCACGTATCCACAAGAAAACCACGCGCCGAAAGGTGTCGTTCGTGAAATTTTACACATAGGATTGCGACCAAAGACGCTCGTGTTTGCCCAAACGGGCGAAACAGAACGGATAAACCGTCACTTAACCCCCGCGTGTGTGGAACCCTACATTCACAGTCTTCTTTTTTTTTTCTTGTATCTTCCCCACCGTCGCCTTGATCCTCAGCTTTTGTTAATCGCTCGGCGTCGCAGATGACCGGCTTCATTGGTTGCAGGTCCCACGGCCAGGCGCCTGGGCGAGTTTCATCAAATACTTAATATTTTATTGCCCTCCAGAGTCGTAAAAAGCACGAAGGAAATTTACGACATCCTGTCCAGAACGAGCCCTTCCCGCAGCGCGCCGGGCGGGCGGGCGGGCTTTCGGGCGGGCGGGCGATCGCCTCTCTTTTCTGCCCCTCGCGGAGATTTACACACTGGCCCTCGGGGGCGGCTCTCAGCTCTTCGGCGGCAGACGCCATCACCGCGGTGAACACGTAATTAGGGACAGAATAAAACATACCAGTCTTATCTCCACGCGCTTTTAAACGGCGGCGGGACTTCTTAAGGATGTCCGATAGCTTCTGACCTTTGCTTCAATAAACGAGGAAAAGACAAATTAACGAATTGCGGAAAGCGATTCTCCCAAATGTACGCGATTCTTTCCGTCGCAATGTCCATATAAGTAAACAATGGTAAGAACGATTTAGGCAGCATACAAATGGCGTAATTTACGTAACATTGATAGTTCACAACATTATCTCTTTGGGGGAAAACAAAACTGTGAATCGACCTCCATCTTGTTTGCATTCCTTCCTCCCTTCTTTATTATAATTTGCATTATTTTTTATAGATCACAATTAAATGCAGTCGAGAATTTGAAATGAATACAGAATGAACTGGTGAAAAATGTTGAGTTCTGTTGATAAATCAATTTACGTGATTAGTTATATTGAATAAAAGTACGAGCATTAACCTTAGCTGTCAGATCACCAATCATCCAAACAGCCATCAGCTCATGGATTGGACTCTTTGTAAGCTTCAATGAACAAAGGAAATAAAGTCTGTACGTTGTTATCTTGTATTAATATGCAACGCCTTTTCACTCCATTGCCCGCGATTTTGTTTGATTTCTTTTGAACACGTAATATTTTGACAACGACTGCACCCGACGTTCAGCAGGTTCCCCCTGCCCCCCAGGGCACCAAAGGGGTCCGGGGCGCGTGAATGGAGCGACGAAGGCGCTGGAGTAAGCAGGTGCCACGGTACGCGCATTCCGACCGGCGCGGCCGACCCCGCTCCGTAAAAGGCGAATGAAGCGCCGCGCCGCGCCGCGCCGCGCCGCGCCGGCGAGAGGCAAAGCAAGAATGGCCTGCGGGTTGTGCACAGACGACGCACACGCACAGGACTGAATGATACACAAAATTTCCCGCCTGCATTCTCTACAGTGAAGATATCAGGTTCGAATTTTACACGATGTTTCACTGACTATGCAGGCGCGGATACAGAAAGGACCTGCCTACAGAGAGGGCAGATGTAAGACTAAATGTGGATTACGGTTAAGGTTCGTTTGCGATTATTATATAAATGATCTCTTGTAATATATAATAAACGTAATAATGTTATAATATGTTAAACATAGAGTTTGAGAACAAATCTTACAAACTTCTAGGGATGACGGACAAATGTCACTCATAATGTACATAATGTTAAGTTACATACAAGTTTCAGTTCCATAAATGTAACACTGTGTTCGTTATACGAGTTGTCCCATCCCAGGATATTTGCTATAAGCGGTCATCTTCGACCCTTCTACATGCCCTAGAAGTGTGTAACATTTATTTTGAGAGACATCTTGAATTTCTTTGTACATTGTGGAGAGAAATTAAGCGACAAAACTATTAATGGGCAGCATGAAACTAATAATGGACTGCATGATAATTCATTGACGGTACTCACATAAATTAGCAATCATGTGGCACATCTTGATGCAACACTCGGGTCAGTTAGTTTGATACTACTTACCTGAAACAGAAAAAGACGCGAATTATAAAAATGATACAAACAAGAATAAAGCATTTTAACATCACTCTTAAAATAACACTACACATCAATATTTACAATTCATTTATCAAAATGGAGACGAAACATAGCCATAAGGACAAGTCAGAATAATTAACCCATTCTTAATATCATTCTCCAAGTGTGACACTATTGAATAGAACACGAAAATAAGGCGCCAGGCTTTCATCGCCACCCTTACTCAATTTGATCCAAATGACTTGTATCTACAGATGTCACGACAAACGCATATTCAGCATAATGACGACGATAAGTTCTTTACTTCAATCATCATTTCATTTGCACGATTTGGGGCTTTGGGTGCGCAGATGCTTATGCAAGCGAATCGCCAATAATTCTAGTTCTTGCTAGTACCCTCTAGAGCAAAACCGTCAGACGGAGAAATAGAGACAAGCAACACTGAATACAAAAAAAAGCGTTCGTCCCAAGACGAAGAATACGAATGCATTACGGAACAGCAAGAAACTTTCTTTTCTAGGCTTCGACGAGACCTCGCCAGACAAGACAGCGATAACGCATTCATCATTAGTGAATGAAAGCAGCTGCCAGATGATCTTTGACCTCCCATTAACGCTAAGCGAACAGACACGCTCTCTTTGAGATTAAAGGCTTCTTTATCGTCTGGGAGTCTCAAAAAAGTGGTTTCGTAAGAATATCTCAAGCTACAAGACTAAATTATAATACGCACGCAGTATCTTAGCATTTTAATAGATACAATTCATTTTAACAATAACAACACATTACGTTAATGTGAATTCAAAATGCGAGGAAATTAAATAGCAATCTATTAAAATAAAACGTATTTTTTGGCGTGTCCTTTATGTAAATCTGGACATCTAAAAGTGGCCTGGGCGATATTTTGCATGAATATACCTTCGATGCCAGAAAAGTCACCAAGATGTACGAATGTAAGTACTTTGGCGTAGAAGCCTCTGACGAAGCCTGGGTCTGCCAGCGGCGTCGCGGTCTTGTGGCCATGGGTTAAGGAGTACGTGTGGTTGGCACGTCATCATACCTATGCCGTATGCTGGTCTCCTCAACCAGAGATGTGATTTTTCTCATCGTCACCCAGCAACACATACTGGGACATTGCAAGGAAAACTCACACTATAAACTTGCGCGACAGGGAATCGAACCCGGGATCGCGTCATGGAAAGCGAGCAGGCTGATCAATGAGCTATCTGCGAGGGCACAAAGATGTATAAAAAGATTAAAGTAATCTAATGTACTGCATAAATGTAATAAATTTGAGATCTTAATACTGAAATCAGGCAGGATGGATGCTGATTACATCCAGTACCTCCTGCATCAATTCCGTGGTTACTTTTCAAAACTGTTTAGCGGGAACCCTGCAGCTTTTGTTGTTGTTGTTGTTGTTGTTGTTATTGTTTGGCGAGAGCGAATTTCCAATAAAACTATTATTTTTTGGAGGGAGAATCCCACTTGGACTTGCGGCGTTTCTATTTCAGCAGCATTTTATCTACTTTTTTAGTTCTAACAGAATGGAAGTTAATCGTCAGCTCTCTACATAAGCAAGGCTAATAAGCAAATTCCAGTCGAAACTTTCTTCTTTCACTTTTGTTTCATACGACCAATATTATAATACGATGATACTTTTAATAAATTATAAGTTAATTTCTTTTTGTATTTACTTTATATTTTTCAATGCTGACAGGTAGTCACTTCTCGAATACTAATTAGGGGTATTTTAAACGATATCAATATTCAATAAGCACTATTTCTGTTTATTTTCGAACATCATACATCAAAATTAAGTAGATAAATATTTGAGTTACCGTAAATCATAATCACTTTCTTTTCTTTTTAATCGACCAAGAGCTCCATGTAAAGGTCTTGCACTCAACAAGAACAGCAAATCCTTGAAGCAATGTTGCAAGCAGGATGTTAGGACCTGTATTTATACATATTTCTCCATCGATGCATTTATAGTACATATTTCTCCATCGACTGACAATGTGACATTACAGTGACATTACACTTCTTTATTTCGATTTCATAACTCTATTTGTTCAGAGTGAATAACTGCAAACATAGTCATTTAAAAGATTTGTTTACCAAAAACAAAATGAATTGCTATTTTAAAAAAAATACTATGAGTTGCATTAAAATAATTCATCAAAACAAATTAACGTTGGAAATATTAGAGCAGAACCATAAATCTAAAATATTACCTACAACCAATATATACGTACGAATTATTCGAAAATATGAACTTGAAGGAATGAATCAATGTTATCTTGTCAAAAATTCTAAAATAGCTTCCGTTCACGTCAGTAAGATTTAGATCTAAAACAACTGCACCGTGTAATGAGTATTAAGAACTATTCACAATAAAGAGATACATTACCTAGATGGAACAAGAAATGGCAAAAAACATAAAAAATTAGCCAGATGGAGATTCTCATCCAATATCTGCATTTCTCATTGTGTGGTGAGCAATTTCATTGTCAGAACACAGGTCATGGCAAAAACTGAACTACCGGTGCTACAGATTGGCACAGACTTTCTTGGAGAAAATTTTTCTAATTTCCTTGGTGTGGACTGACTATAAGGTCTTGCTCCATTCTCTCGCCAGCTGCCATCTATCGTCGCCCAAAGTACATTTTTTTTGACATTTACTCAACTTTTCGGTTTCTTAATAGTAGAACCAAAATATTACTTCAAGAATATTAAAGAAGATTAAAACCTCGTCCTAAACAGAAATTTTTATAAAAAATTTGAAGCCGCTTTTAAGAAAATTGTGATTAAGCATTACTGTAAATGCAAAATTTTAAGCTCTTTTTTGAAGCACTTCCACTCGCAAGTGCAATAATGTATACACATCGATGGAAATGTGCATATTAAGGACGTGAGACATATTTCAAAAAAATTACATTCGTGTAATTTTTGGAAAAAATAAAAGAATGCATCAAAATGAACTTTATGTCATATTAAACAGCGTCATTACCACTATCCGTTGGAAAAGTTTGAAAAACAAATTTGGAGTCATTTTTGAAAAAATGGCGTTTGAGCGTTTCTGAAAATGTGGAATTTTGAGCTCACTTTAGCAGAAAACTGTTGAGTTTTTTAAAACTTTATTGGACATTATTTAAAGCACATGTACTCATAAATTCAATAATGTGAAGAAATCCTTTCAAATCTCGAAATCGATTTTCGAGCATTACATAACTCTGTAAATTTCTCCGTATATACGTGCGCGTACGTATGTAATGAAATTTTCAACGCATTTCATACCAAAAAAATGTACGGCTCATCTTCACTCACATGCCTCGCGTCGCACCTCCTTAAGTATACGAGAAAGTAAAAGGAGCATGCAGCTCTTGAGTGAAAGAAAGGAGACTTTTGCTTGGAACATACGTGTAATCCAAGCATAAACACACTTTCTGGGTTCTACATTAAGAACCCATTATACCAAAATATCTGAAAGACACACTCGTCTGTCCGCTTCAAAGTTAATATCAACAGCGTCAAAATGAGCAGCTGGCTGAACCGACATTTGTATCGGATCCTGCCGAGCTGTCGAGGACGAGCGCTCCTCCACAGTGCTCTTGTTTGGCAATCACCAAAAGCTAATGCAAAAGTACAAAAGTTGTGGAATGCACTGTACGAGGGGCGGTGGCTTAAAGATTGTACTGTTAATATACTCCAGTAAGATTTTTGAGAAAAGGAGAATTGATAAAGCAAATTTCACTTAATTTGCTCGCGTTCCTGCAAATCGACGACGAGGCTCCGTTTAGGGAAATAAGTGAAAACATCCTTGAATTCAGGCAACGAAAGAATTTTCAACGCATTTCATACCAAAAAAATGTACGGCTCATCTTCACTCACATGCCTCGCGTCGCACCTCCTTAAGTATTTCAACTTATGAAAATACGCACATTCCATGCCAGTTCCATAAATTCGTATGCTTTAGCTCTTTGTAAAAAAAATATACTGATCTGGGAGGGGGGGGCATCTGTGGCAACATGGAGCGAAGGATGCTGTATTGCACGGAGGCAAAGCGGGGAGGCATCGTTAGGGCGAGGATGCTGCATTGCTTGCGCGATAGGGAATCGATTATCACTACATGTGACACGTATTTCATTACATGCATTAGGTAAAAACAAAACACCGGCCGGGCGCAGCGAATGCTTGGTCCTTAACATCATGACGAGCGCGCGGGGCGGCGCGGGGCGGCGCGGGGCGGCGCGGGGCGGCGCGGGGCGGCGCGGGGCGGCGCGGGGCGGCGCGGGGCGGCGCGGGGCGGCGCGGGGCGGCGCGGGGCGGCGCGGCGTGGGGCGGCGCGGCGTGGGGCGGCGCGGCGTGGGGCGCGGCGCAGCACGGGTGCTTCCCCGGCGCCGGCTGTGCGGAAGACGTCGTCTTCTCGCCAGTCATCTGAGGCCCCGTGGGTCACAGCACAATGCTACAGCATAGGCTGCGACAAACAATTGGTTGCGAGAAGAGCGTGTTGAGGTTTTATGGAGCGTAAATCTCAGGAATGCTAGTCACTTATCAGAACGGAGATGTCCCGTGACCTTCTTTCTGTCGCTCTTGACGCGGAGGTGGCCTGATTCGATAAAGGTAGCATGCAACTCTCACTACAGTTAGCGGCAGGCTGACAATGATTAAAATCGAAAAAACTTCAAGCCGATCTAAGGTTACATTTACTGTACGTGCAAATGGGCAGAGCAGGCAGTACACGAGAACGTGCGGGTGAAGTACGTTATTGTACTCACCTGAGAATTAGAGAGCCTTTGCACTTAACCGAAACGTCTAACGTTAACGGTTATAAATAACGTAACGTTGAATCTAGTGTGAAGCTCAAAGATATTGTTTTATGCACAACGCTTACGCTTATGAGGTGCTGGCATCTGGTAGCAACTCTAATAAGTAACAGATAAGTTTGGCGGCCTTCCGATTTCGTTTATCGATTTATCCATTTTATGTACAGTGGTTTCGATTTAATACTTCGATTATTTACATCGTAATCATTTGTTTCCGCAAAAGCAACGCCGAAAAGCGAATGCAATGTGTGGACAGGTGTTCACTTGTTTTTACTCTCTGGATGTGTTGTTCCCTGCAACGAGAGAATTAATTGAAGCAGGTGTACTTATAAATATTGATATGAACGATGTTGAAAGTGTAATTCCGCATGAAATTTTAGAACCAAATCGACCTGGAATTATAAAGTCCGTAAAATTTGGAACGTTGAATTATTTTGAAGGGCTTCCCTGTTTGCGAAACCATAAAGAATTTCAATTTTCCTCCTTACTGGCTTCCATATTCATATAGAGTGGAAGCCAATTCTTCCTCACCCACAACAAGTACACCCGGCAACCGATTCGGTGAACGTCGGGAAGTCTCATTTACCGAACCTAGCCCGGTTCACGCTTATGTTTGCTGGAGAGACTTTCATTGGTGTTCCACGTGTCACGTGGCAATAGCGTAGCCAGGTCCGCTTATCTTTAACCGTTCACGTGAAAAAATTCTCTATTAAAACGTTTATGTGCAATACGAGTACAACAGCAGGAGAGAGATTAGCTCTTGCAAGCATATCAAGGTTCGTTGAAAAGTTATTTTACCACGTTTTCTTCGAACAAGGTAAGGCTTCACGACATCCTTTTCAAAAAGGTAAATACAAATGTTCCTTATTTAAATTTTTAGAAATTAAACTGATATTGCGAGAATGGAAAAACCTGGAAGAAAAATAAGCTCGCAAAGAATAGAAGAACAATGTATTTCTGAAATGCACAATTTTGTTTTACGTCAGTCGCAACATCCAGTGAGTCTCTTAATTGTCATTATTATGTGAACCAATAACTGTTGACGGCACGAGTCGCCTCCGTTCAGGAGGAGGTCGATGAGTAAACATTTTCGTAAAGAACATTCGTAGTTAAAAGTAGACCATCTGAGGTAACACTTCGCAAACGCGGTTACACATTTCGAATTCAATGAGATGTGAAGGAGATATATTATTCATTTACGACCTTTTTAAATTTTAAATGAAATATGTACTGTCAACTGAAAAAAAATTATAATATCAAACATCGATTAACAAAAGGCCCACTATTAATGTTTTTGTGGTTTTAGAACCACCAAACAACAACAAAAAATTATGACATCGAATATTTACCGAGTCCAAAAATGTGTTTTGAATCACCGCGCAAAAAGGAAATAATACAATGTATTGTAAACGATGCCAGTCCTACGAACATAGTTTTCGCTACTGTTAGCTTCCGTATTGCTGTCAAATGTGGAATCACGTTAGTCGGACCTGTACTAAAAAGAAAGATATACCAGCTACATGTGCTCTTTGTGGCGGTGACCATCCAGCAAATTGTAAAGGCTGCAAAGTCTATCAAAAACTTCGCAACCGCAAGTATCCTAGACAAAGGAAATACAGAAGAAATTCTCCGCAAAACAAAGTTCAAAGTAGCAAGTCAAATTCCCCAACGAGTAATCAACCTACAGGATCCTCAGCTCACTTATGCACAAGTGGCCTGTTATCCGCAATACAATAATCAAAATGCATTGAATGAAAATCTGATATACATAATACAAGAATTATTCAAAAAAGTACAGTCCATGTTAGAAAAGCAAGCTAAACAAATTTCCATTCTAATTAATATCATGACTGCAATAATGAAAAAATATGAGTAAAGTACCACGAATAGTCTCACGGAATGGCAACGGAATTCTCCAACACCGTAGTCCGTTAAAAGTGTTTCGACAACAAGAAAACATTGACAAACTTCTAGTGTTTCGAAACACATTTTACAGAAAGAAGCAATCTACATATACCTATAACTACATCGTTTATTGCACAAATCATCACCGATGCTCATCAGTCATCAGTAATAATTAAAACTAAAATCAAACATAATATTTAAGAAAGCAATGCTGAAGGCTACCTCCAAGCAACCTCTATACAAGTATATGACAAGCAATTTCAACAGTAAATCCCACACACTGGCCAACGGATAGTAACAAAGTTCATATTGTCACAGTGTACCATTGTGTGTATGTCGGTATTTGTATTATTGTTATTATAATTGTAATATATTTCTATTTTCTGTTTGGACAACTATTTAAAAAAGGATTTAGAATGAACCGTTAGTGAATGGTTTCTTTACAGGACAGAAATTTAAGCATCATAAAAAAAATAAAAAAGAAAGGATCAAGGAGAAAAACATGTTATAATATGCCACACAATTAAAAAAAAACTTTTTTCAAATCTACAATAAAAAAGCAGACTTCAGGATATAGATTTGAATTTTGGAAATTCAATCGTTAAATTCTAAAGTACTGGGGTAATACGGGTTGCATTGCCTCCAGTAACGACTGTTTTCAGTTTGTAATCATAGTCTGCCCTAGCAACGCAGGTTTTTGCTTCCGCCAAAAGGAGCTCGCGTAACGAACATTTAACAAGGTTTTGTCACATAGGAACACGCACTGCTTCAGTGTGAATTTCCAAACGTCAACTGGAATGGTTCCAATCTGCCAATACGTCAATACTAATATACATTGCCTGTTCCAAGCGAGCATGAGATAAAGCAATCACACCGCTTTATCTACCAATGAATAAAGAACAGCTACTCATTTAATTTATGCCGTTGCAAACGCAATATTATGTATTCATTGTGTCATTTTGATGCCAAGCAATTTTTGTAAATCAAAGAGAATTCTATATATACCATTTCTAAAATGCAACGAATTCAATATTCTGAAAACGAACCTCTGTTATTTGAAAGCCCGACAAACCAATTACGTCAAAGAACAAAAGCAACCAGTTGACCTAGAAGCGAGGCGTAAAAACTAAATGAAAATTCAAGAGGGGAAAAGGGCCGAAACCCACATCATAAACTAGGAACGGGCAGGAGGCAGAGAATGTAAAAAAAGAGGACGGGCGATGGGCCTGCGGAGAAAAGTGGAAAGAACCAAGCGTCGCGCCTGGGGGGCGGGGCGGCGCAGGGCGGCGCGGACCGGGGATGCACCTGGGAGCGGAAAAAAGGGCTGGAGGCGGCGGGCAATTAAGAGGCGCGCGGGGTGCCCCTCGGGTCGGCACGCTCTCCCACCCACCGCTCCCTCGCCGCGACCCTGTGGCGGCCCCCGCGCCCGTCTGTACACCCGCCCGCCCGTTGGTCCATCCATCCATTCGTCCGTCCGTCCGTCAGCATGCCCCTTCTCCCTTCCTATCGTGCGCCCTCGGTTCGCAACCTGGGTGTCCACACATCCACGCTTTCTTGTTACGAATTATTTTTTTAATGAAAGTGTAGAATGTTCAAAGCTTCTTCATTACCTTTTTCAAATTCAAAACAGTATATCGTAGTTTCGAACTTATCCAGGGAGTTTAACCATTGTCTTTCGTGGGAAAAAGACGCACGTAAAAAGAAAAACAAGTAATTACAGCCGATCCGGTGGCTGAGATCCTCGGGCAGCAGTGCCATAGCGGACCTAAGGATCGCGAGTTCGAGTCCCGCTTCCGGCATGGTTGTTTGTGATCGTCTTTTCACCCACCCATCACCAACTTATCATTTCATCTAGTTCACAGTTACCCATAACGTTAAAACCAACAGTGCTCACTAATGACTTAGACCTTGATGCGACCTTAAATAACAACAAAGAAAACTAATTACAATAAATCACGGATATTCAACAACCATGAAATATGTCCATTTTGATTACCTTATCTCTTTCAACATTGCACACTTTTGGCAGAACTGTATGATATATTAATACGTCATTTACGTCATACACATCTACGTCATTAACAGCATTATTTCGACTGAAATGGACGCGGCGTTAATTTATTTTATTTTTCTCTAGAGCCTAATCAGTCCAGCATCCAGGGATATTTATTACTTCATATTTCTCCTTAGTTTAATCATCTGAAACTGTAATACATTAAAACTTGTTATAAATCTTGCATTACCCATCCGCTCGCTGCTCGCCATTCTTCTAGTGGAAGAATTAAAATACTTTTCTTATAGAAAGGATTTGGAACAAATCTTACCTGATTGCTCTGAATCAATACATTTAACGAAATATTTCAAAACACACATTTCACTTTAAATCGTACAGTTTACATTCATTTTGTAACAAGTACACATTTTAATTTTCAAAATATATTTCATTTCCTAATAAGTCAATTAATCACTGTTTAAATGGATACAAGGACTTGCTGGCCAAGTTAAGTTTGAAATCTAATTCGTGCCTGTAATTGCATTTATCCAAATATTTGTTTGTAATATTGCTCGGCTGATAGAACGAAGTATAATTTTTAAGAGTATTTTTTTAGCAGCATAAAAGAAAAACATATTATCCACTTATGCACCACCTTTACCTCCTCACAAAGCATTTTGTCATGTAGCTTTCTCATTGTATCTTTTTGTACAACGATTCACAAAGAAATTTTATGATACTGCCAGCAATTATTCTAATCCTCCCTTCCCGCCGAAAAAAAAACAAAAAGAAAATAAGAAGTACTGAGATATGCGTTTCCAAATCGATAACTGCAGAATACGCGAAACGCTTTTCGGATAAGAACCCGTAAGTGTGGGCTTTGCCGCTAGCGCCAGTGCCACCTCCGCGGCGCGGCGAGGAAAGAAGGGAACGGCCGCCCCACAGCGCCGGTAGTACGGAAACCGTGACCTTATTTCGACACCACTGCATTACGCAACGGCGCGACGCCCCGTTGCGCGGCGGCGGCGGAGGGGGGAGGGGGGAGGGAGGAGGGGGCGCGGGTCAGGGGCAGTCGACACCTGCTCGCTCCGATCACGCTCGGCCGCCGCCGCCGCCGCCGCCCTCCCCCCTTCCCCTCCCAGCGAGGCGGCGGCGGCGGCGGCGGCGACGACGATGCGCTTCCGTGCGCAAGAGGAGGCGCCGCGAGGTGCATCGGCGACAGCTCTCCCAGCCACGCGGCGCGGCACGGCACGGCACGGCACGGCACGGCCACTCACTCCACAAGAGCATTTCGAGTCGATTTGTTATTCTTTTCTTTCGGAAATCGAACCCCGTCAATGGACGATGTGGTTTTAATGAATTTGAAATATTGAAATTTAATTATATTGTGAAGACGTACTAGTTTAATACATTTCATAATAATAATAATAATAATAATAATAATAATAATAATAATAATAATAATAATAATAATAATAATAATAATAAAACGAATAATTCTAACAATTTTTAATAAGGTGCAAGTATTATTCATCTGGAAATGCGTAATGAACATTTCATTATCGTGGCATATTTCTATTTCAAACCTTTGCTATTAGCCCCTGCGTTCTGTTCCAGCAGAGCCATTCGCCCGCTTGCACCTTGTAGAGCAGACCCCCTCCCCCCCCCGGGCGGTCTGGCTTCTCAACGTATTCTGCGAAAATGCCCAGTAGACAGCGAGCGAAAACAGTAGCACGCTGTGTCATACTTGACGCATGCGCCTTGTGCGTTGGCCGGCGACTTCTCTTGCTGCCTGCCCGCATGAAAGTCACCGACCTGCACTCACATGCAAGCCGCGAGGTGCGTGTCTACTGTTTTGTTGACGAGATCACAAGCAGAGAAAGTAATTATTATTTAGGAAGTATTTATTTTTGTATTCAAAACCAGCATGCTTATTAGTCTTATTTGATTATTTAATATATTTAAACCTGATTTTACGATAATATTACGGCAGATACAGTAAATGAACTACTACGTACACAGTTTTCTCGTCTTAACGATTCAGAAAAGAGACAAATTTTGGACAATGGTCGACCTACTCCTACGACTGTATATTGAGTACGTGCTGAAGTAAACACTAAGCTTTATTGTGAGCCATGTCTTTTATTGTCGATTAAGGAGAGTACTTGGAATAGAAATGGATATTTTCACATCAAAAATTTATCAAAAGTTAAATAAAAACATGTCACGTCAAAAATCCCATATGTAGTTCAGTGAATCTTAAACCATTAAAAAATAACTGGATCCCATTTCTGAATTATTGTCAGAGCAACACTTTTTTAGAATCTGAATATCTTGAAATCATGTCTGCGCGTGGTTCATGGAAATAATGCTTTGGAATGTAATGATAAAAGCGAGACACTGCATGATATTACAAAAAGATTGGACCGAGATGCGGCATGGCCCCCAAGGCCCATCCGCCGCTGTTCAGGAATCCGTTTTGCCTACTCAGAACATTTGTTTACGAGACGCCTCTGGAATATACGAACGTAAATTGCACTATGAACTAATTGTGCACAGAAATTGCACAACTCAGTTTAGTTTACATTGACTCTAAACTTTCTTCAACAATCCTTTTTTGATTCATTTGTTGTAGATGTTATAATACAATAAAGGTAAATCAGAAGCAATTTTCATTATTTCCATTAGCATTCCATCTATTTTTCTCGGACTTATATCGAGGTAATATTTATAATGGTTTACAATTCTTTGTATTATTCCTACTGAAAAAAAGAGAAAGGTAGTGGCTTCTAAACAATCCACTATAAATTTTTGTTTCCGCCTTCAGAGATTCTTAATTAAGCCGGTCTTCAAAAGCATTGACCAGAACCGAAATCTTGAAAAAAGAACCGATGGCACAAGAAACTGGCCGAAGGATGACGAACTGATTCTAGTTTCCCACTGATCTCCACAAGTGAAAAGACAGGAAACTCCGGCAAAAAACAGGCAGTTAACTGTGACGTTCTTCTGTGGCTTGACGGTCAACGGAGGAAGAGAAGTGGAAGGAGGTCGCTGATCTGAAAGTGAAACTGGTTCTTCGAACACATGACTCACAAAACACGAATTGTTCAATCACGGAGGTTATTAAACTCAGTTTTTCTTTCTCTGACTGTTGTCATGGAAAAGATATCGCAGAAGACTGGAAAAGGCTTCGTCTTCCTCAAACGAAAATTTTAACCTTTTAGGCATGGGAATTAAAATTAGTTTGTTTGTGATGGGAAAGTTAATTTGAGCATTAAAGCTAAATAAAAATACATTGCTACAAATATTTCATAACTATTTTCAAATATTGAGATTAAAAGTCATTCTTTCAAGTAACAAGCACGAAAAGTGTTACCTGAAAACAGTAAATAAAAAAATATAAATCAAATGCATTATATTTTTATAGTAACTCAATTGGATTTTAGAATTTGTAAACTGTACTTTCAATATTGAAACAAAAATAAATCGCCTTCCAATATTAGAACGAGAAAGTAAAAAGATTCCTTATTAGGCAAGTCAGCGCGTTCACGTGCGTGTATCTCCGAAGCACTCACTAGCATCCTTCACGCCCCGAACATCATTACCAACTTGAAAATATGAATTCGAAAATGGTATAAGAAATGTTTTCTAACAGCCATCACCATGTTTCTTATTTACTCAACAATCCTTGTTTGTCGATCGTCCTAGCGGTTTTATTACAGCTTCTCTCACACAGCGTCTTTCCTCCCCTACTGAAGTCTTGACCAGTTACCCTCGGAGCCTTGGAGGAACTCTCGAGACTCATCCGGACGCCGCAACAACACACACAAACACACACACACACACACACAAACACACACACACACAAACACACACACACACACACACACACTGCTCCGGATATGGTGCGGCCGCAAGGTACATTTCAGAGGGGGCGGTGGCGGCGGGTCGCCATCCACCCACCCCAGCCTTGAGCGACGGGCAGCGTGAGGTGTGGGGGGGGGGAGGCGTGAACGGGGAGAGGGTGGGCGGGGCGAGGCGAGGCGTTCCGGTCAGCGCGGCCGCCCTGACGCAGCAGTGCAACGCCGTCGCCCGCCACATCCTGTTCCGTTTTTTCCCCGGCGGCCGGAGGCGCCCGCTGGGCCCGGTGAGCGGGCTCCTGTGGGGGGCGGGGCCTTTACTGTAGCGAGCGTATCATTGTTTACCCGCTTTGGAGCAGCCACGTTAAGACTACCGCTCTACAGTGGGTAAAGGGCGGAGAAGCGACTGAAACAGGGGGAGGACCGGAAGCGGAAAGCAAAGCGGGCAAGAGGGCGGGTGACGCAGGTACGGGCGGGGCGGGGACATGGAGGCTGGAGGGGATGTGACCCATTTGCGAACTCCTCCCGCCCTTTCCTCTCCTCTCATCAAGGACGGATTCAAATCTCCCACGGACTCTTCAAGAATTCACTCTACCTACATTGAACCCCTTCGATGCATCATGAATTTACCTGCATCTTTACGAAGGTGAGTCAGATGGATTCCACAAATATCCAACACATTTTTCATTTCCCTGTTGAGGTGAATATTGCTGCTGCTTTTTCACACATTAAGTTTGATCATCTCATCAGAAATTTGATCCAAAAACAAACGACGTCTGTGAGAAACCTTGCTGTAGTAATTAGGATGCCGTTTTGTAAACAGTAAATGCAAGGTACAACTATTTTTGTCCATATTATCGACTCCGCTTTTTGAGGAATTGAACAGCTTTATAATGCCTGGGGGTTCTTCAACATTTGATTCACAGAGCACTCTGCTGATTAAAAACGTTATTACCACATCATTTGAAAAGACCTATACTTGAACCAAGTATTCCATTTTCGATATTCTTAAATTTTAGAGGAATTTCATGTTTTTTTGTGTGTTCATGCTAACATTTTTGAAAATTTATTTAATGTGACAGAAGGTCAACTACTAAGTAGTGGTTTGTGAAATTCAGGTCAGTTGTAAAGTTTCTGCCGGACTCACCTTATATTGTCTTCACTGAGTTCATCGTAAGATGATCTTCATCTTGCTCTCGGCCCCAATAAATAATGCCATGCTTAGTATATGATGTTACATCACAAAGCTAAAATATGTTTAGTTCATATTTGGCTGGTTTATGTCGAATGTACTGCACAAATTTACACCAGCGAAATAAAACCGAAACTTGGTCGTTCCCAGTCAGATATTCCGGAGGCTCATAACTGTTTCTGCAATTTTCAACAAAAAGATTTCATACTACCGAAATGCCGCAGTGCGACGTGTCTTCAGTCTTTCTGCAAGACATTTCTAGGCATCAGCACTACTCTAACAAACAGGTCATGGGCAGCGCGCGATCTTTCCTTCCTCTTCCTTGATCTATCCTCACCCCTTACTTACACTTTCATGCACTACACTACCACACATGCCGGGAGACCAGACGGGAGCTTAGAGCATATCCCGGTTGGGAAGGTGCGCCGCTCATGGGACATTTCTGGTCGTGGAAAGCCCCGTTGGCCGAAGGTACGTCGGCGCTTGATCTTACCATCCAGCGGTGGAAGATCAATGCCACCTCCCGAGGAGAAATCTTGCACTACACTTACGAGACTAATGACCTTAGGAGTTGACGCGGCCGAAATCATCAATCAATCAACCAACGAGGGTCGTAGAAGATATCCCTGCTATTTCCCTTTCATGTAGTCGTATTGATCAACGCTCACTATCAATTTGTGAGCGCCTTCCACCTCCGCTGGTTGTGCTCCGGCTGAGCGGCGGATGCGTCGGCGGTGCGGCGCGGCGCGGGCCGGGCGCGATCAGATTTAATTTTAATAATGAGCCATCGGCAAGGCACGAGCGCGGGCACCGCGTGCAGCGAGTGGCAACGAGCGCCATCTGCCGCACGGCGCCGCGCCGGTGGCGGGGCAGGGAAAGCGAGGCGCGCGGCGCGCGGCGGGCGAGGAGCGCACACGGCCTGCAGTGGCCCCAAACATGCAGTTGCGGCGCAACGCCTCAGACCGGGAGCGGTAGCTCAGTGCATCAACTGATGTCACTGCAGTGCCTCTGACCGGGAGGTCCTAGGTTCCCACTCCCCACGGCGGCAGGATTTTCGACACTAGCTTTTCAGCTAGGTCGGATTCAGTCACCGTCTGGAGGAGAATTCTAGCGTCCGGCTGCTCTGATAGGTAGTTTTCCGTGGTTTCTCCGATCAACACCATGCGAATGCCAGAGCAGTACCCTACCAAACGGGCCACGGACCGCGCGAGATCTGTCCTTCCTCTTCCTTGTTCTATCCTCTCCCCTTACACACACACTTACACTAACATGCACTACACTACCACATATTCTGGGAGACCGGTCGGGAGCTTAGAGCTTGTCCCGGCTGGGGCGGTGCCCCGCTGGTGGGAGAGCCCTGCTTAGGGGGAAGCCCCACTAGCCGACGGTAGGTCGGCGCCGGATCTCGCCAACAGTGGGGGAAGTTCACCGCCATCTCCCGAGGAAAAATATGCACTACACTAACGGGACTAATGACCAAAGCCGTTGACGCGCCCGGAAACACGATAAAATCAATCAATCAATAAAAGAAACCCCTCAGGTAGCGACGTTTGCACTAACACTCACGAGACGGACCATCAAGTCTTAACCAAAATACCTTAGGCCTAAGGTGCTACCTTCAATCTTGACAAATAGGGCACGCCTGGAGGAGTCTCTACGGTCACATTATAAACGGCAAAATGACCGCCTAAAAACAGGAAAGGTTGCTTTTGGTCAACTCTGATAAATCGATTCTCGAATGTGAGGCAGTTGCAATCATTCCTTACCGACTCCACAACGCTGGCAAAAATTAACGAAAAATGTTGGAGAAGTGACAGGTAAGAAATTCGCGAAAAAGAAGTTGAAATCATATCTTCGGGTTAGGTTATGTCTTATGCCCATAAACGAATGCTATTTTAAGATGTTTCCTATATTCTCAAAAAAGCCGATTCAAAATTCCAGACAGCGTACTCATCGCAGAGGGCCACAAAATCTAAAACTGCGTGCACAATGTAGATTTGACACGTATCGTGGTTTAAAAGACTCACCACTAGCCTACACTCTTTGATATATTATGCAACTTCTTTGTTCAACGCTTGAAATGCTTCTTTTGATACAACGCAAAGTCGCAATTGCTAAAACTCTTCTGAACGTTGTTCATTACGACCGTATAAAGTGGTTAGTCACGTGATCAATAGAGTTGAAGGATGTCCCCTACCGCCTGGCGCTAAAACTCCCTAGCAGCGGCCAAAGAGCGCGTGAAACACAAAAATGATTCGGAGAACGTTCCTTCAAAGCCAAAGCCCGCTGGAAGAAAATAAACGAGGAAGCATTTATTGAGTCCGCGCGTGTCAACTAGTTAGGTCATTAGAACCGTAAGTATAGTGCAACATATATTCCTGGATGTTACACATTTGCTAAGGTTATACACCGATTTTCGCCTTGTAATGATAAAAATGAACATGGAAAACTACCATTAGGCAGTACACTCGGCCGCTAGAATTCTCCTCCATTAGGTTTAGACGGGATTCCACTCGGCTATTTAGCTAGTTTTGGAAATCAGCTACAGTGGGGACTCGAATCTTAGGACCTCCCGGTCAACCATATAGTAGAGAACAGTGTTGTCGCTGATCTATCCCATCTCGTAAAACGCTGGTGAGGTATTGTACGAAGTAATGGATGTGCTAGTTAGGTCTATTTTCTGCAATTTACAGTAAATCTCGAAAGAGCACCTCCTCTCGTTTACTGACAAAATGACATTTAATTTAAACAAGGTTTATCCACATTTTCATTTCCAGAGGCCGTCATTAAGAGTTTTTCTGTCGAAAAATCGCCGTTTCCCGGCGCACAATTACAATACTTTCTCTTCACACGCAGTACGGCGAGAAAATAAAAAAGCAATTTTCTCGGTAGGAACCCACCGAAAAAATGCCACGGGTGCATTTCGCGTCATTTCGGAACACTGCGCGTCGCACAGAAAGCCAAGGAATGAGAGCAGAGAACAACGGCATGGCACGTGAGTGCGAGACAGCCATCTCGCCACAATGAAGGGCAGAGTCGACTCTGCACACAACCATCACCGCTCCGTATTTCGTTACTGGCGCTTTCTGTATCACCCTCGGTAAATGATACACTCGCACATATTGATAGCAGATACCGAAAGGTAACAGTATGTAATTGATTTAAACAATTCCGTAAAACTGTTTTAATATCGACTTAACGTAACCAAACAAGGAACGAAAAACCACTCTTAACAGGCGTTCAGTTAAGGATTTAACAGTCGAAACAAATGAGATTTAACTAACGTAAGTACACTTATTGAAAAAAATGATGTTTCTGATTCTATGACTTTCCCTTGTATGAAGATGGTTTTACGAAAGTACTGAAAGACACCGCCTATTAATATCACAGCAGACTCCGCTGGTTATTGTTTATAGGCCTAATGACCTGACTATGTAAAACGAGGAAATCAAGTTACAGAGAACAGACCTTTATGACTACACCTAACTACACAGTTCTACAACATAGATCACGCGAGAAAAAATATCTCTTATTCTGATGGAAACTTAATTCTATGGAGATGCGTGCAGTATGTTCTAAAGAGGTCACAATAGTTCACTTTCCAGATTTCCCACGATATATACATTTCATGTCGTATTTGACATTCCCACATAAGTGAATGAATGTCATGTGCACATGGTATGCATGAGTGTCATTCATTAATGAATTAACATTTTTCACAATGTGCAACAGAGCATAGGTCGTGTTATCGAGAACCTAAACGACCATTCATTTGAATCCAATAAAGAGACACATCGTGTGTCCTTCAATTTGAGGAAGTAAGTGATGCATGGAATATTTGCAAACATCATATTTACATCACGCTAACAACGTAACCGCAGTGCACGACGTTACATTCTCATTATGTGCAATTTAACGATCTCATCGTCTGTCACGTTGCATCAGACATAATAACCACATCGAGCCGTCTACGTCACTGAGAGGTAACAAAACTGTTCAGTGGAAAATATAGACCCTGAAAAAAGTTACTAGCGGGTGTAATAGTAGCTCGTTTGATGTGTCAATGGTTGTCATGGCAATCTCAAAAAAATCATTAGGTTTCTAGTCAAGCGAAATGAATTAAGATAAAATCATTTCAGATACACACTGCTAAATTTTGTTATTAAAAATTTTGATCCGTATTTGTTCGTTAATCGACGTAGTCCTTCTAATTAACGAAACATATTTAATTCAAAGTGTAGTATTCGAAAACAAAAGATGTTTTCCTTCTTTTTCGTATTAGCCACGATCGATGAAAGATGCAACATATCTACAAAGATCCACACCATTCTATCCAGCATTCCAAAACTTTCTTATACATCAAAAAGGAAGAGATACGGTCAACCCAGAAAATGCAAAAGGCTTGAAAATAAAGTCAATGACAGCAGATTGAATGCAGTATCATGAGGTGCGTCAATAAACAAAACCATAAATTTGATCTAAAATTTACTACTAAAAATTCTAATCAATTCAGTGATTATTCTTCGATTAATTTAGTGATTATTCGTCGAGGTTACGCCACAATCGTCATTTTTCACATTTAGATGCGATAATAAATTAGTTATGAATGGACAACTCATACTGCCTAAAATGAATACTTTCTTCTTCTCTATATCAAAAAGTTACGCACATCAATTTATTATCGCATAATAATGATCCTTAAGAAAAACGATACTTCATGCTGTCGAGAATGTCTAAACTAGTGCTTGCCAACTCCATGCTTTGTGACGTCAGAGAAATCTGCTCTCCTGCTCCGAACCCAACCGCTGAGCAAAGGCAGAGCCCGTCGCGGCGGCGGTCGAACAGGCTTCCAATGATGATTCAGAAGTGGGGGGAAAAGATTCGCTCGATAATTGCGTTTTTAAATTGTAATTATTATTTAAATGTATAGGGTTCAATAAAAATATGAAAAATTAAAAAGTAGACCATAGGTTATTATATAACTCAAAGCAATATCCGACTCTGTATACCGTAACCAGTACTGTAATTCCACTTCCATTCTTCTAATACATAACATTTTTGGAGAAGACAGTTTTAACATTCTAGTACAATAATATTGTATACAATGTTATACAATACAACAATTGTAGTTCGTCCAGAACCAATAGATGACAAATGCCAACAAATAGATACAATAGATACCCAGGAGGGGTCACGTGGGAGAATTTGGACTCTAGGCTTGATTATTTAATGTACAGTTTTGCTTAAGAATGTTGTAAATACCCGTGATTTTCAGAATATTTTTCATTATCTTCTATCCAGAAAACCTTTACTCATCTCATGATTGCAGGCTGCCGTCAATTCTCGGAAATTATTTCCATCTCGTGAGTTTCTCTGAGTTGCAAAGCTGCGTAATACCTCTGTAGGTTGAACTTTTTGACACACAGCAGTTCTCTCGAACACACTAAACACTTCGCGATTGCATCTACAAAGAGAAACATTTCTCCCCAATCGGAAGAAAATTAACGGTCGTAAATGTGCTCCTTGCCTGAAACACAGGCAATGAATGGCCCACTGCCAAGGCTGTCGATCTCTCCCTCTCTCCCTGCCCCCTTTCCTCGCACAGCTTCTCCGAGCGCCTTCTCGCGGAGGGAAACGTTGCACTAACGTCATTTCTTCTCCCGTGGGCACACGCTGGTCTAAAAATTATAGACCAAAAACGCTCTAATCTCAAATTTGACGTTCAATTCCAAACGCGTGACTACCTTGAATTATTTTGAAATTTAACTACCGAAATGCATATATTGCAATCCCCCAGACTTATTTGTTTTCAATATTACGGGAAGTTGCGCGAGAGCGCAGGGTGTGCGTTTGTTGGTCGTCGAGGCGCGCGAGGAGGAGAAGGGGGCGTGTGCCGGGCCCAAGTGCGTCCGCGAGCACAATTACCATTTTACGGCCCCGCGCAAAAAGCACTCCCGGCGCGCTGGCGCGTTTCCTTATTACTTCCTCTCGCTGGAAGCTCCATTCGGCGAAGGGACGGAGAGGAGAGGGGAGGGGAGGGGAGGGGAGGGGAGGGGAGGGGCTCGAGCGGCCAAGCCTCCCGGCAGGTGTTGCTTTGCCTAAACAGTTGCCGACAAATCGCAGATCACAACCACAAAACACCCGTGTTTTTTCTTTAAAGTAGAGACCGGGAACGGTAGCTCAGTGCATCAACAGATGTCACAGCAGCGCATCTGACCGGGAGGTCCTAGGTTCGAATCGTGACACTAGCTTTTCAGCTAGGTCGAATTCAGTCGCTGTCTGGAGGAGAATTCTAGCAGCCGGCTGCTCTGATCGGTAGTTTTCCGTGGTTTCTCCGATCAACACCAGGCTTCCTCTTCCTTTATCCTATCCTCTCCCTTTACACACACACACACACACACACAAACATGCACTACACTGCCACACATTCCGGGAGACCGGTCGGGAGCTTAGAGCTCGTCTCGGCTGGGGCGGTGCCCCGTTGGTGGGAGAGTCCGGCGCCGAATCTCGCCATCCAGCGGGGAAAGATTACCGCCATCTCACGAGAAAAAACATGCACTACACTAACGGGACTAATGGGCAAAGCAGTTGACGTGCACCGAAACACGAAAAAATCAATCAATCAATCTTTAAAATAGACAAGTGCAGGCGGGAATTTATTTATTTACACGAGGCGTACATACTTAAGCTATTGCAGCTGAAGTTAGAGCGAGTACTTTGTTTTAATTATTCTCGCTGAAACTAAATTAATTATACCTGGAATCTAATAGTTTCTCTTCGGCATCCCTAAATTGAAGTAATATATTTTCTTCATGCTTATCAAAATGTTTTCAACTCTGATGTTGGGTCGTTTTGAAACGTGAATGTACACACAAAAAATGACATTGCTTAGTCTACACATTTACTGGGCTTTAAATTGTTTTCCAGACTAACAAGCCATCATATTTTTTAAAACTATTTCACACTTTCAAATGAACTACAAATTGCCACTTGTACTGGCGGGGCAGAAAAACAAATGTTCACAGAAGTACTGAAAGGCAAATCGTACAAGGAAATTGTTCAAAAATCAAATTATCTAGTAAAATGTAAAAAGGATTTGAGAAAATATTAAAATTAAATTATCTTCCTCGCGTTTAGAGTACAGTACTCGATCAAGAAGAGTACATCTAGATTGATGAAATGGTAGTAACAGCGACCATTCGTTAGGCGTTCGTAAGTGTGCATTAACTGTTCTGTGCCTAGATACCTACCATCCTGGTTCGATTACGCACTCCCAACTGCACACAAAGAGAAAAGTCTAGATTTCTATTAGACGTAGGCGGGCTGGCTGGCTGGCAGAGGGGGCGGCTGGCGGCGAGTGCACAGCGCCTCCGCCTCCGCCAGCCCGGGGCGTCGCGTCGCCTGGCGTGGCGCGGCGCGCGCGCCTGATGTTTCAATTACGAGCTCCGCATTCCGACCGACCGCCGCAGGGGGGGTGGTATGGCGGACCGGAACGGGGGTGAGGCAGCGGAGAGGGGGAGGGTTGGGTGGCAGGGGAGTGGGCGGAGAGGACCTTGGCAATCGGAAGGTAGCGGGGCGGGGTGGAGCAGAAAGGGGCGGGGCTGAGGAGAGCGGGACGGAGCGGGGCAGGCCTGAGAGGGGCCGAGGTGGAGGGCGAGGAGAGGGTCGACTGGAGAGTGGGCAGAAATTGAAGATGTGGAAACGGGCGAGGCCCGAGGAAAGAGGTGCGACACCCGTGGTGTGTCCGGGAGGGGGGGAGTTAGGGCCGGGCGCGCGCCCAAGGCGAGAGGGCGCCTCCGGCACTAATTTCTGCGCGCACCATGAAATACGTCGGCGCCGGGGCGTGGGGCGGCGCCTGCGAGGAGAGCGCGAGGAAAGGGAAAGGTAGCGTCCGCGGCAAACGACGACCGCACGTCCACGCGCCAGGGCGGAGTAAGGCATCCACGAAGAGAAGCCCTGGAAGGGAAGAAAGAGCGGACAAGAACGTTAAGGACTGCAATTCAAGAACGGCGGACGTTTAATGAAAGAATGCAAGGCACGTGAATGGTAGATGGAGTACACGGAAAATTATGACATAAGGATGCAAAGGATGTGGTGATACATAATTGCCATCGTCTAGGGCAGGGAACGTTTAGAGCTTGAAGCATGTAAAGGGACAACGAACGCGAAAACACGGTAGAAGGGCAAGGTTCGTAAATGTCAGGTGAGTTGAAAACGTGTCGAAAGCAAACCCATTAGGAAGGACAAGAACGGCGCGAGCAGGTGGCGGGTGGGGTGGGGCGGGACGAGGGAGCAGCTGAGGATTCGCTTGTGGCGGGGTGTGAGAGCAAAGAGGGGGAGGGGCGGAACAATAGAAGTTCCGGGACGCGAGCCAAGCGCCGGGCCGGATGCCGATATCCAAAGTGGCGAACTCCAGCGCAAAGAACTGAAAGCTCGCATGAAATCCGTAGGTGAAGATCGCAACGAGCCAATAACCTTGGGTACAAGTTTGGAAGGAACGAGCGTCTTCTCAAATTTACGTTTCTATCATTTCACCAGGAACTCTCCATGCAAAGTTTTAAACAAGTTCATTCGACTTTCATTTCCACCAATCTGAGAAATGCTTTCGAAATGAATCGTGCGGCAATTTAAGCAACTACTAATAGTATTTTCAACACCACATTGCCACTTCCCACATCATAATGTCTACTCTTGTTTTTGTTTACATATTTTCTCATAATAAACTCTTGACACAAATGTCTTTTTATTTATTTATTTATTTATTTATTTATTTATTTATTTTACGTCAAAAAAACAGTTAAAAACTGCGTATGACGTGCTATGGGGAAAAGTGAATTGTGTGCACATTTTCAAAATTCTGTGATCCCTATACTACGTCATATACTACTTAAATTGTGACAAGAGGCGAATGTTTCTGTAATACACTGAAGAAGACACCTTCATTACTCCATGATCAGCATACGAGCACGAATTAATTTTATAAATGTTTATTCTTAATACGAAATTTAAATTTATAATAAGTCAATGATAATTCAGTTTCATTACCCATATGGACTGACAATGTTAGATAGATAGATGTCGTAGATAGATAGATAGATGTTGTCCATAAGGGTAAAGAAAAGCATACACGAGTATTAAAAAATCGCTCTAACGCGAATGGGATATTAAAAAAAAAGGTGTAATAAATATAATATAATCATGGATGCAATAATTTTATAATTTATATACAAACTATGCTTCATAGCTATAATATGCTACAGTGTGCATCTTAACAGATGACATAATACGCTTTTACGAGGCAGTTCGCGGTAACCCATCTCCGTGGCTTAATGCACGTGAGGCCACCGTGCGAGGGCAGCGCTGGCCGCGGTGTGACGTTTCCGGGGAAGGTGCGGCGGACGCTTCTGGAAGCGCAGGGGCGGAGGGAACTCCCACAACACATTACCTTAGCGGCGCGCGCCGTCCGCCACAGCACAGGGCCACAGCGCGCTGCGCTATGGTTAAATTAGCGCGGGCGAGCACGCGGCGAAGGGAGAGGGCGGGGGAGCGGGGACGACAAGGGCGGGGTGTGTGTGTGGAGGAGAGGATGGGGTGGAAAGCTTGGGGTAGGGTGGATTGAGGCGGGCTGAGTTGGAGAAGAGGACAGAAACGAGTGCGAACCAGAATGAGACAGTCTATGAGAGCGGAGTAAGAGCCACACATTTTTGCGGCTGAAATCCTCAAATTGGACTAAATGACTATCTCTTTGAAGAATTAGCGTCTTATTTTTTGTAAATATCTTGTTCTCGAGTTACGAATTTAACGTGCATTTTCTCCCCCATTTATGAAAAGGCTTCGTCGTGAATCTGTGGCCTGTGGCGCCGCTCGATTATTAGAACCCTTATAACGCCCTTGGAGCACAAAAAACTGTTGACGTTGACAACACAGAAGTCCTGATTGAAAGTAACATACGTCCCAGCAATCCCAGCAAGTAACTGTGACAATTTATAGATCGTGAGGATAACTTATACGACAAGAACGAAGGCGCTGGTTTGGTAAAACAAAGAGCTGCTGTAAGGTGTTCGTGTTTGTATTTTGTAATCTAGACATTCTTCTACATCTCTACCTGTTTACTTTCGTCTCTTCACATTATGGATATATGTAGTATCTCCTTAATACGAACCAAAAATTTCGTTTTTAATACCATGACCTTGATTTGAGTCGTTGTAAATATGTATGCAGACAATTGCACAGAGACGGATATTTGTAACAAAATGTGTATGATAACTCCCACAGTCTATATCCGATGCTTAGTAACTAAAAGAGTGATGCTCAGAGAATAAAAGAGTTTAACGCTCGATTCAGTAGACCTGATTGTGATTGATTGATTCGTGTTTCCGGGCATGCCAACTGCTTTGGTCATTCGTCCCGTTAGTGTAGTGCATGTTTTTCTCCGGAGATGGCGGTGATCTTCACCCGCTGGATGGCGAGATCCAGCGCCGACCTACCGTCGGCTAGTGGGGTTTCCCCCTGACCAGGACTCTCCCACCAGCGGGGCACCGCCCCAGCCGGGACAAGCTCTAAGCTCCCGACCGGTCTCCCGGAATATGTGGTAGTGTAGTGCATGTTAGTGTAAGTGTGTGTGTAAGGGGAGAGGATAGGACAAGGAAGAGGAAGGAAATATCGCGCGCGGTCCGTGGCCCGTTTGTTAGGGTACTGCTCCGACATTCGCCTGGTGTTGATCGGAGAAACCACGGTAAACTACCGATCAGAGCAGCCGGCCGCTAGAATTCTCCTCCAGACAGCGACTGAATTCGACCTAGCTGAAAAGCTAGCGTCGAAAATCCTGCCGCCATCAGGACTCGAACCTAGGACCTCCCAGTCATAGGCGCTGTAATGATTGAGAAATAAAGTAACTTACTTCCCAGCATTTGCAATGTGTAACCCCATAACACCACTGCCGAGACAGGCACAAAATATTTCAATGTAATTCTATTTTTTCTCCTACGAGCTCAACCTACAACAATCTGATTAGGAAGTTGCTAATCGCAGTGAGCGCTGAGCGCATTAGTCTCATGTTCCAGTTCGAAGCAAAATGCGACTCCGCCGGAGCACTGTAAATCCACGGACGGTGCACGACTTCTGCCATCCGGGGAGGACCACGCAGTCTCCCAACACTCAAAAGAAGCTGAATACTAGAAACATGTAACGCTTTAGCGAGGCAAGAGTACATTGACCACTTTAGTGCTCATGTCAGGAAATGCAAAGTAAAAAGCTGCTCGGGGCCGTCCACTTCTTCTCTTATTCCTTCTTACAGACCTAAAAGAATGACATTACATGGTATGTGATCACGCAAAACATAACATCCACCAAGACGAATATGACGGGATTTACCATTGGGATGAAGGCGGCGAGGAGAACGACGTCCACGTGCAGGAAGGTCAGGAAAACAATTATCAAATCCACGTCGCCAACCACCGTGACGTCGACTACGTCGGTGGCGGCAACGGCGATGGAAACGGGGTCGGAGACTGCGACAGCGACAGCGACGACAGCTACGCCAACGGCAGCGCCATGGCAATGGCAACCGGACGGAGCCGGCAACGGGGACAACGGCACAGGCAACAGAGACGGCGACTGCAACTGTGAGTGTGGGGTGAATGTGAGGATGGGGATGAGGGCGAGGTTGAGGGTGAGGGTGAGGATGAGGGTGAGGATGGCGGGAGGGTGAGGATGGCGGGAGGGTGAGAGTGAGGATGAGGATGAGGGCGAGATTGAGGGTGAGGGTGAGGATGAGGATGAGGGTGAGGATGGCGGGAGGGTGAGGGAGAGGACGGCGGAGAGGGTGAATGTGAGGATGAGGATGAGGGCGAGGTTGAGGACGAGGGTGAGGATGAGGGTGAGGGTGAGGATGGCGGGAGGGTGAGGGTAAGGGTGAGGGAGAGGATGGCGGAGAGGGTGAGTGTGAGGATGATGAGGGCGAGGGTGAGGATGAGGGTGAGGATGAGGGTGAGGGTGAGGGAGAGGATGGCGGAGAGAGTGAGTGTGAGGATGAGGATAAGGATAAGCGCGAGGTTGAGGGTGAGGGTGAGGACGAAGGTGAGGGTAAGGGTGAGGGTGAGGATAGCGGAGAGGGTGAGTGTGAGGGCGAGGTTGAGGGTGAGGATGAGGGTGAGGATAAGGGTGAGGGTGATGTTTAGGTCGGTGATGGTGAAAGAGACGATGACAATGACGATGGCGACGAGAGCAACGGCACAGGTAATCACGACAATGACGGTAATGACAACAGAACAGCAACAACGACGAAACGGTACAGGCAACGCCAACGGCCACGATGACATTGGCGCAGCATGGCAATGCAAAGACCGCCTGGCGGCAGTGGAACCTCGCCGGATCGAGTTCCTGGCGGACGCCAGCGGCGGCGGCCGTCTTGACGCCGGTGACTCGGAAGCTTTCGCAACGCGACACCTGAGACACCAAGGCCTCGGGTTCAGAATTATGTAAAAGACTTCACTAGCTTCGTAATAAAATGATGTCACCTGCGGGATGGTATTCTTGTTGGCCACGGAAGTACAGAAATCGCAAATATCGAACAGGCAATACGCATAGACGACCGCAATAATTTGCGTATGCTAACCTTACTAAAGATACTTTTGCAGATCGATGTGGTACATCACAAAGAGTCATGGGCTTGTTCTTGTTTCAATTTTAGGGTTCATGGCATTTCTTTTATTTTTCATACAGTATACGAGTATCCAATGCAAATTTTATTTCTGAATGCGTTTGCTCAATGTATATATACACATGTGGTCACAAATATATATATAAAAAAAAGATTTATACCTTGTGGATATGAAAGATATTTATAAAAAAAGGTTAGGACCCACAAAGAAATTTGCTGCTCCTCTGTCCCGTGGGCTCTGAGGATTCTTCACGCACGAATTCACTTGGAAGGCGACTTGGACAGCACGTGCACGCCCTCCAGACGCTGATAGGCCGTGAGCACGCCTTCGAGCCTTCTCTGCCCAGTATTCTCTGTACTATTAAGTCCATTGATAGAACCTGCCCGGGAGACTCCAGGTTACCGATGGACGGAGGACTCCTGTATTTGCAACACCACTGTGTACACTACTATATATATATATATATATATATATATATATATATATATATATATATATATATATATATATATATATATATATAGTATTGAAATAATCTTAATAATTTACTCAAACAAACTCGGTCGAGGAATCTGAAAAGCAAATATCTATCTATCTTGCTACTTTATTGCTAGAATTGGCTCAATGAAAAATCATATATTCATTTCACGAAAACATGGAAATTTATAACATAATTTATAACAATTTTTGGTATTGTTTAACTCTACCCAATATAAAATTAAATGTTTGTCATGACCGTTCCAACCTAATGTCTTCGCGCGCTTTTTCGGCCATCTTTATCCATCTCCGACGCCGCCGTCCTCAGGTCCAGACACTATCTTCTCTCTTTTCTCGGAAGCTCACTTCAATTACCGTTCATCAGATCAACAAACTATTTGCTGCTAACATTCCAGTCCAATCACTGACAACTTCGCCCAAGCCCTCAATGTCCCTCCAACTCGTTCACACGAAATATTTTAAGCTCCACTGTCACACTTAGAGTTCCAATTTTGATGTTCTCTCAATATCCATTCCCTAGTAGATGCTTACAAGTTCCCAAAGAAAAAAAAACTCCTAACATTAATTGGAACACGATCCGTTCATGAGCACGGAATCAGTCAGAATGAATGTCTCTCGTATTCTTTCAGCCCTGCAAAGCTCGGTTCATAAATTCGATTGTTTATTTGCAGATAACATTTGATGTACTTTCGTACCTAGCCAATCTCTAAATTTCTTGCAAAACGAACCAGCCATCTTCACGACTGTCACTGCTTTTTCGGCCAATCCCAGAATTCTATATAGAATTAACTAGCCGTCTCCGCGATTGTCACTGCATGAATATGTTGACCTTGACGACGGCTCGCTTACCGTTGCTATGCTAGCATATTCACATAATTTATCCCCTTTAATTGACGCCATTTATAATAAATATTGTCCCATATTCAGTGACATATTGATATGTCACAATATATATATATATATATATATATATATATATATATATATATATATATATATATTATTAGCGCAGTCGATAACTTATTTTGCTTTGCAAAAGGTGAGGTACAATATTTTATTTTTTTAGGTTAATATTGTTATTAGGAAGAAAACCCCACGTTTTCCACCTCGAAATACTTCGGGAAAACTTTTAGTAGCCAAAAGAACAAAAAAATGTCGGGCATTTTTTGGCTTTTGCGTAATAACTATTAAATGGTTCATCTTAGTGCAAAAGTAGTTTAGCACAATTTTAAACATCATAAAACTCGTTTCAAATTTGCTTTATAAATTATTTTTCTCAAACAAATAGTAGCAGCTATAATTTCGTTTTTATTAGGAAGTTGTCAAAATCTACTAATGGTCTCTCTAATATTATATTTTTGAATTCCTAAGGTCATTATAAATTAAAAGCGATTAAATATTAATGTTTTTAATACCTACTGAGGTTAAAACCGCGTTTGAAAGTTCAGGTAAGAGTATCAGTAGGCCTATACGTTCTGGCAACTAACACGATTTACTTGCATCAAAAGCATTTGAATAGAATAAAATGACGTTTGTGTCTTTTTATAATAATAAAAAGATAAAAATAAAAATTATCATTTAAATTTAATTTTTATTTATTTTTAAATACAAAAATTTAATAATTATTTACAATAACAAGAAAGACTGCCCTGCCTACAAAGAAATTTTGTCCGTAAATTTTTTTAAGTTTTCCATGAAACCATTAATAACACTGGTCAACACACATCTTGGTGCCTCAGATTTTAAACTTTTTCCTGGGTATTTCAATGTCACCGATTGCAAAAAACGCATTAGTTTTGCCCTATCAGTTCTAGTTTTGTAAATATAGAAGTATCATTACATACCCCACTTCCACTCAGCTTGAGTTAGAATTTGGGAACATCAATTTAAGAATATTGACAAAAAAAAAATGCAAAATAATTACCTATAAAAATGGGTATTTTCGTTTTGTGATAACATAAAATGAATTTCTATACTAATGGCAGTGTTCTAAAGTGAAAAGAAAAAAATGACATTTGTTTAAAATCCGCCCCTATTCATAACCTTGTGAACACAAGTTCTCAGTGTACGGGACAGTACGTTTTGCGATTCAACTAATTCAGTAGTATTCTCTTTCCCACCCTGGAAACAATAGATTTTGAAACTGAAATATCTATTATGTGATCAAAGAGCTGTTAATATACCTGGCTGAGACTGCACACTTTCAAGTTGATTCAGAAATCAATTTTGGATTAATATACTTCGCATGACAAGGTTGAGGTACAGTCACATCGTCCCACAACAATTTTTTAATTGACAAAGAGTTCTTTCTTCTTGACTACAACCACTTCACCTTCGTCCAAACTGTCACATATAAATCACACTCTCGACACACATACCTAAACGTTATTTACTGTGAACTCCGCAATCAAAAAAAGTGGAGTGTGAAAAGAGTGATATAGCAGTAATTTAGAAGCGCTAATGGCAGCGATAAAGAAGATTTCAAAATTGGTTGTAAATGATAATCGCTTTAATGTCCTTTCATAAGAAAATAATATATTTCGATAATTATGAAAGGCGACATAATATATAGTACACATTTTGTACTTTCTCGTATACGTACGTATATACGGAGTAATATACGTAGTATAGAGAAATTTACGTAACGCTGCGCGAAAAAACGGCAATTTTCGGCGGAAAAAAATTCACTGCCGGGCTCTGGTGAAGAAAAAGTGTACACAATCAGTTACTAAATTAAGAGAAAAAAAATCCTCTAGCACGTGGTGTAGCCAGAATCTCTGTTTGGTGGGCCCTTGATGCTGAAAAACAAATTGGAAGCAAAACGTTCGTCCGTCCGTCCGTGAACACTCCTAGCCCCTAAACCATTCGTACGATCTTCTCCAACTGAATAATCCCTTGTCTATGTGAATATAGTTGAAGCTTTGAAATTTTGAAAAACATTCTTTAAAACTTGGGGGTACTTTACATAAAGCCTCCCGGACATTTCCCAAATATTCTCAAAAACGGCTCCGAATTTTTTCTTAAAAGTTTCTTGTAAGAATAGAGTACAAGACACTTATAAATGTGGCATAGGTCACATTTTCACGGTTAACTATGAAGTTTCGAAAATTAAAAAAGTTTGAAAATTTTTCGGCTTCTTCCTACAATTATAAAATTGAAGAGAGATTTTTCCTTCAAATGAAATTTGTTGTACATAAATATTTCTTTCATTAAGGTCATGTAGATTTTTCTGAAAATTTTAGTAGTTTTCGCGCAATAGTGGGTGCAAGATTTGCAATTTTAAAAAATTACAAAAACGAGATTTTCTCAAAAACGGGTGTACATTTTTTCTTTAAATTTTTGGTATGGTTAGTGACAAACGAACGCTATACGACGACATAAACGCCAAATTACTCTATTCTTTTGCCTTTTCAAAAATTACAAAAAAATATTTTACTTGTCTCTCACGTCGATAATACTTACATTAGAGGCGATTTCATTCACATTATTTTATTAATGAGTACATGTGCTTTAAATAATCGCAAATAAAATTTCTCGAAAACTTCTTTGTGGAAACGAGCTCAAAATTCCACATTTTCAGAAACGCTTAAACGCCATTTTCTCAAAAATGTCGTATGCGGGACCGCATGCGACCCGCGAGCCGCCAGTTGGACAATCCTGTAATAAGTGATCTTGAATTTCATCAAAGGACATTTTTAAACAAAAGTACAGCTTTACATATGTACCTTCGGTCAAGAGGTTTAAACTATTTTTATCCGTGTTTTCATTATGATCATTACACCGCTTAAATGAAAGGGAAATCTAAAGTAACGGCACCTATTCAAACGAAAGAAAGAAACGAGCCTTTTAGTTCTAGCAAGTACGTGGTCTGACGATATCGCGTTGAGATAGCAACGTAATCCTGCTTCACGGCAAAGTACATATAACACGGCCAAAGTCCAATCGGAAATCGATCAGCTCCTCCTGCTGACGGCATCTCCTCTCGTTCCACTGCCTTCGCCAGGCGGCGTCCTCGTCGCCCACACTTGGGGCTCCCTTGCCATGAACACGCCTTCACAATTTGAAGAGCATTATGGAATGGGCATGCTCTTGCAAAGAATATGGAGGACTAGCGGAACCCGGCAGACGTTGTTCTGTCCTTCATCTCCCTCTTTCTTTCCCCTTCCCTTTCTCTTTCTTTCTACGTCTGTCTCTCTCATTTACATTTAGTTGCAGATTCTGCAGATATCTCTGAGCAGGTGAGGTAATATCGAGAAGCGACGGACCAGCAAAAAATTAAAACAATGTTCAAGATCTCATCCTGTAGATTAAGGTGTAAGAAACGTTTCTTTGAGGCCTTCCGGCTGAAAATTTTAGTTTTAAATACCGTAGAACGCTTAGATATTTAACGTTTTAGATTCAAAATTGGTGCCGAGCGTTACGAGTTGTATTTGACATGAATATTTAGTTTTGTTCTACAGTGCCATCTAGTGGAGTTACAACAAAATTAACAGCACATAAACATATATATATATATATATATATATATATATATATATATATATATATATATATATATATATATATATAGAGAGAGAGAGAGAGAGAGATTTGGAAGATTGATGGTAGAATATGGAGTTCAAAATGGTGTTTTTAAAAAATTAAGACAAAAATATATTATACTGTTTTCTCCTAATAACCTAAAAACTGGTTCGACATTTTATGTTTAGATAACATTTTCTGATCCAGGGTTGAAGAATTCGCTGCGGTATGGGTGTTAGGCAGGTAAGCGACCTGTGCCTTTTATTTTGTACATCAACAACAAACAAAATTCTTTTCAATTTTTCAATTAAAACGAATGTCAAGTAACACAACTAGAATTTTTCAGTGGGAGCCACAGGTGTAGTGTGCATCCGACTTCAGGAATAAAGATTATACGCAGAAATTAAAGATTTTTAAAATTTAAAATTAAAGTTTAATTATTAATTTGATTATTTAAAATGCATTAAATTGAAATTTTAAATGACTTTCGTGACTATAAAACCCCCGCTCTCCGAGACTGGGATCCGGTGATCGGATCGAAGGTGGATTCCCACGAAGTGAGATATTGGGCCCCACCGGGATCCAAGCTCGAGCACAGTGACGATACAATGACGTGGAATGAAGGATTTCCTCCACAGAGGAGCAAGGCGGCGACGAAGAACGGATGAGCGTAACGAAGAACGTCTTCGCTCTACAAGGCCTGAAGGAATGCCGAAAATGGTCCCTGGGGTGTTTTCTTGTCCAATTATCTTGATTTGAATATTCAAAAGTGTGGAAATCATTACCAAGACGCCTGATGTGGAGTGTTCACTGAGTCCTTGACGCGGGAAAACTAATACTTTTGCTCCAGAGGTGATGAATAGACATCGGATATTTAGGCACTAAAAATCGCATTTTAGGCGCCTAAAAAGGCACTGAAAATGTCACAAATAAGGACACTACACTATCATAAGTTACATACACAATAAAATGAAAAATTGTGTACAATTTGTCTATATTATTTTGTAAACTTTAAATCCACGAAACAATTACGAGTTTTTAAAAAATAAAACTACATTTATATATTTACAACTCTTCTTCTACATTTTATTCTTAATAGTTTGCGTTAACCCGTAATATTTCCATTTTACCACTAACATTTCAAGGATCACAATTTCAAATTTACGATTGGGACACATCGGTTTGAATGCGGAGAAGGATTTCTTAGTATCTACTGATGTGACTGGTATATATTTTAGAAGTTCAACACTGAAACTATCTGGTAATTTAGATTTATTTCCACTTACAATTTTGGTGCCATCGGTATACTGTCAGTCAAGCATGTTCTCAGAACATGGCTGGTAGTTATTAAATACGGAAACGGAGAAAAAACTGTTGGTGTGCTTTTAGGAATTCTCTGGTTTTTTAAAATTCAAAGACGTCAATTGAAGATTTCGTAATGAATGGTCACATTGGACCAAGGCCAATTTTTTGATATCTTGAAACCGCATATGAAAATAATAAATAAAAGTCAAAAAATGTCTTAAAAAAGGTATTTATCCCCAAAAGGCATTTATGCTAAAAAAAAAGCAAAAATAAGCATTATAAAACTTCGTCAGATGTCATCATTTGTCATGATTCGTGCACATATATTATCAGCCTTTAAAAACGTTCGCTAGAATAAAATAGACCATTGTAGAAATCACGACCGTTAATAAGTAGTAGGATACAGGATCACGGGATCGGTCAATTAATGGATTACACTAGTTTGCCAACGTTTCGGAATATTTTATTCCATCATCAGGGCTGGTTTTTTTGTTTGTTAGCCCTGATGATGGAATAAAATATTCCGAAACGTTGGCAAACTAGTGTAATCCATTAATTGACCGATCCCGTGATCCTGTATCCTACTAGAATAAAATAGGCATTTCCCTAAACATCCGATGTCGCGATGAAACTCTCCAGGGGAGGAGATAATCCCCGATATTCTCCTTCCCGTGTCCATCCACACCCTGCGATCGAAGGAGTTTCGTTGCCCCTACGTGCCGCGCCGCGTCGGCCGACTACACCCCCGCGACGGCGCCGACGACGACGCAGCAGCGGAGGAAGAGAGACAGCTAGAGCGCGGCGCGGCGCGGGGCGGGGCGGGGCGGGGCGGGGCGGGGCGGGGCGTGAAATATTGTTACCAAAATAAACGGAACGTCGCCGGCCTGTGTCGGCGCGGCGTGTGTTTGGCGCCGGCTTCCGGAAGGAGGCCGCGGGCCGGAAGTGACGCACAAGCCCGCCGTTGGAAGCACGCAACCCGCATGCGAGCGGGCGCGCGGTCTGTTTGCGACTTCCGGCTGCAGACGGCGCCATCGCTCCTCTGCCGCCCCCGGCCCCGCCCCCGCCCCCGCACACCTTTCTGCCCGGCGGCGGCGCGGCGCCTGCCTCCGACGCGTAAATGTTTGGGCTCCGATTTTCGCTCTGGAATAACTTGTTTCCCTTCTGCGCTTTAAAAATATAACCAAACACAATTTAACGTCAATATCACTCTCAAAAACTACCACTGGTGTAATCACAGGTGTGAAACGTGAGCAAAAAATAGGAGAGAGGAACACCTTTCAAAGCCTCGGTAATCGAGGGAAAACATAAATCAATAGATACGGGCCACAAATAAGTAAAAAAAAATTTCTATCCGATTCTATGTGAAAAGTATTCGTCGTGAAATTAATGTCTAGGAATGTAATCACGAATCTTCGCAAGTTTAATTTCAATCAACTTCGGAACATTCATAACGAAACAGAACATGATGTTGACAGACGTAGTAATAAAAGTCGCATAATGTCTGACGTTCAAGTTCGTAAATTTCATGCTTAAGGGCTTTATTAGTCGAATATCAATTTTCTTTCCAATAAAATGCTTCCTGACAGGATGCCAACAACTATTCAATCTGCACGCGGGGCCAGACATTCACAAAGTTCCGAGCAAGTGCTCGCCCATCTCGAGCAGCCTAGGAGCTTGGCGAATTCATGTATTCGCTTTGTTTGATGTGCCACAAAAAGGACGACACGATGTGGGTAGGGCGAGCATCCAAACATTGACGATTAGCATAGAGCAAGCATCTGATCTTCTTTACGCGAGATTCGACGAATGCGCCAGAATGTTTGGATCAGCAGTAGATAGTATGGCCTGTGCAAAGACGATATGTTAACAGGTTCTTAAACAATTGAGAACTGCCGAATCACTCATCAGAACAACTGGCAACCGCAAGCAGTTTATGACTAAATGTGTCAGTTCAGTGCGTTAATTTACGGTTGGGGATAGTTTTCCCAAATGATTTACATTGGTCTCATATCGTCATTAAAAAGAATATTGAAAATATTTTTACAAATCATTCAAAAAGCAGAAGAGAAAATGTAGGCATGTGAATTATGTCATCGAACGGCTGTTAATGGACAGGCCATAAATACCGAATTTCAAAGTGACCACTTCTTTTACTCTCAATGTGCTTTTAACTAAACTCGCAATAGACAAAATTTTAACCAAAGAATTAGGTATTAAAATATTATTTCTTAAAAAGGAATTTTAACAGTACTACTTTTCTTATATTCTAGATCCAACAATATATTGCTTTCATGCTAACGTTCTCCACTTATGTAGACAGGCAAAAATAATAAGTACAACACCGGGACAAATTAGTCAAAGTTTGTGCAATGCATGTGAATCATTTCTACATTTTACTCGCCCCCCCCCCTTAGGTTTGGTATCAAAGAGCAAACAAAAAACACCAACCACCAACCATACTGTATATTGCGGAACAGAGCCCCCGAATCGCAATTCCTCGCCGATTTGCGTTGGGCGCTGCCGCCTGCGCCCCGCCCCGGGCTCCGCGCCCTCTCGCCGCCCCCGCGGGCGCGCGTGCCGATGCACACCCCGCGCCCTGCCCACGTGGCCAAGCGAGGGTAAGCACCCCCATAAAATTAAACAAATAAATAAAAAATAATTTACCAGGAAAGAGCAAAACAAAGCATTACTTAGGATTAAGTAATAATAATAATAATAATAAGAAGAAGAAGAAGAAGAAGAAGAAAAAGAAGAAGAAGAAGAAAAAGGCAGTTGTTATTTCAACAAGGATAGTGCGGAAATTCATGGGAAATAATGTATTAAAAATTCTTTTTTAAAAAAATAGATGTATTCTGCTTTGATTTTGTATATCTGTGCAATTCATTCAAATGTGCCAATAAGGTGAGATAATAATAATAATAATAATAATAATAATAATAATAATAATAATAATTTTGTTGAAGTTATGTCTGCCAAAGTGCTACGAAATAACTAACAAATTAAATTTAAGCCAAAATTAAGCTAGCTTTAGTTAATATTAGCTAAGTATTAAGGAAATACCTCCCTCTCAGCTTCTTAAGCCGCAAGGCAGCAGTTTAACTGTAAATCATTTAGTACATAAATGCCCGCCTCCTCAGGGATGCTGTGGAGAGGAAACATGAAAAAAGCCCCCCTCCGGAAGGAAGCCGCCTCCCACCGCACGCCGGTCGCTTAGCGCAGAGGGGGCGGGAATTTAAACCATTTCATTTTATATTTTTGTCGCACCTACGATTCCGAATCTTTCATTACTAATTCTGTGATGACTTTTTTTAAATAATATGACATCTTCCTGTTATATAAGACTGAATGCGAATGCTGCTATGTTTGTATAATAATGAAATATTGCTCATTGTAGCGTCTGGTACAACCGTCTCTACTGACCTGTAGGGAATACCCGTATTTAATTTTGTGCTTGGATAGTTTATGACTAATAGTCAGCGAGAATGACTTCTATCATACAAAGAATAGCGTTCAATATTGTACAATAACACCTGCAAATTAGATTATAATCGGGAAAAGTCCCTTCAGGGCAGTCCGTGAGTGAAGCTTCGACAGTACAAAATAAGTTTCATTGATAGATCAGTCGTACAATTCACATTAACTTAATCGTATATATGTATGCGCTTTCCAAACTGTGATTTTAGTGCTCACAAGTACGTGTAGTAATTGTTAAATGATTGAACTTCGTTGAAAATTGTATTGTCCGTGTACGTATACTATTTATTAAATATTTATTAACGTTTAATTACGAAACTGTATGTTTGACTACTTGTAACGTTGCTCAATCCTGTATATTTTAGTCTTTTAAATCGAAGTACTTAATTAAGGGGGCGGCGAAATTTTCCTCATCAACCCCCCAACGAAATCATCACCCCCCCGAAACTCTCCACGGTCAAAGGGGCGTAAGTGGTCACAGTTGCGCTCGTTTTTCACACCAGCCTCATTTGTTGAAGACAACTCTCCCCCTCCATAACACCTCCAGTCACATATTGTCAATATTGTTTTGCTCTAGTTAAAATGTAATAATTTAAAATTGTATTGTTCATGGTAAAATATTTATTTTGAACCTTTTCAATAGCTCTTCGAAAATTTTGACTTGGAACAAAATTGGTTCCGTGGCAGCTAGAGAGAAGGCGAACTTCCGAATGTTGTTGAGCTTTCTTGATACCTCTGAACTGAGAGACTGTCACCATTACGTATTCTTCAGAATAACATGAGAAAATTTATTAGTTTTGTGTCGAGTACTACTTCGGTTTCGAATCGCTTAATTGATATATTTAGTCGGAAACTAAACTCCATAGGAAAAGTTGGGATACAGACGTCCAATAAAACTGTTGATGAATAAAAATTGTTTTCTGATTCAAAGCACTGTGTTAAGAAGTTCGCGCTACCAATTTGGCCAGATAGCCCAGAAGGACATATTATGTGCTTATATGTGGAAGTAACTAGTTACTAGAAGTTCAAGGAGCTCTGTTATTTTCAAATGTCGTTTCTTTCATCCTTAAATATCGTTCACCAAAGAGAAGTAGGTTCTCAATGATGTGAATACACTAAAACATTACAAGCTTGTACACTTCACATTTGGAAAGAACACCAATAATTGAAAAACACCAAATACATTAATATAAAGACAGCGTAATACTTTCACTTATACCGATATTATCAGATAACAAAATTAATCGGGATTGCAGTTACAACAGCATCCAAAAAGTGGAAGTTGCTCTTTCCTACGTATCACAAACGATCGCACATTAAAGCTTCAAGTCCTGTTTGCGATTGTGAGCTCACAAAGGGCGTGTCCAGGCAATGAGGTCACTTTTTATCGTGAGCATACCTAGTTCAACTTTTATCGGGAAACATTCAAGAGCTGTTCAATTAACTACGGGAGGGATTAGGAGCAGCAGATGGCCATAAAATAGATACGTTGATAAGCGCTCAAAACTCCAGTGCCTTCATGTCATGAAAGTAACATAACTAATATGTAACAAACAAAAGAAGTGCAGACCCACATGCATAAACATAATTAAAACCCCGTACTTGAATAATTTGACTTTTTGTCCTTTGAGATAAGTTAATTAAAAATGTGGCTAGATTTGAATTTCAGAAGTAAAGAAGAGATTCACTATTACAGTAGAACATAATAAAATATACTAATTTTTGCATCTTTTATAACGAGTATTTCCTGGATCTCATTAAATAATATACTAATAATTTCAAGAATTGCATTCACTTCCCTCTTTAATTTGAGAACACATTGATTTCTGAATATAGGCACTTTCCCGTCCACACTCTAGTGGCAGTTTTCTTTAAAAATATGATTCCCTGCATAACCTCCTTTCTGTTTTGCATTTGCTCGACTTTAATATCCGCACTGTAATTATAGCAAATATATTTGCATGCACATATTCATTTAAGTTATTTAATATTCATTGATTTCCTCTTTCAACATACTTCTGAAGGACATGCATGCTTGTTCTGAGGTTCCAATAAACAATCTTTCCGCCGAATGTATTCCATAACCAATAACTTGAAAACTAACTGGCATGTACTGTAATTTAAAAAGCCAACGTACTTAGATGAAATTTCGAAATTAATGAAAAATGTTTCATCAAATATTACCAGATCCGTTGTTACACATTTAAATTGTTGTGAAGTGTAGCAGTGATGCACCAATATCATTTGGTAAAAATTAAGATCATTTACTCAATATCCTCTTAATACGGGGTATTGAATTTTATGAGATTTTGTAAATATAAAAATGTTAAGTTACATTTATGTAATTTTGTATAGATTGAAGATAAGAAAGGGAGTGTTGTAAACATTTGCATATTAAGTTAGGCATTAAATATTTTGACTGCTTATGAGTAAAGAGATTGTAGAAAAAAATCCTTGTAATTGCTTGTGTATAGCGAACAATGAGGACGGGTAACTTGAACCCTTTTGCTCTGAACCCCTCAGTGAGATTGATTTTGAAAGATACTTAGAAAAAAAATCGTTTTAATTATCGGGTAATCAAACTTTGGAAATCTATATCTGACGATGCAAACGTAGATATTGTTCAACGAAACAAAATGACTGGCGTGACGATGCATCTCTGACACTCCCGCAAGACAGTGTGCTGCTAGAAATGGCAACGACAGACTGACTTATCGCACATATAGATAAATTTACGGAAATCTTCAATCTGTATTCTTTTTTTTTTCTTCCGGGGGGTTTATCCAGCTTTAGGGGATGCCGATTTCGACTATTCGCGCCGGGTACCCACTACACCCACTGCTCATGGGCAGTGTTGCCAATGATTAAATGTATATCCCAGTACCAACCTTCAAACATCCTGGTACTTTAATTAAAATTCTTGGTACCTACGACAATTGATTTAAATTCCGAAACTGTTCATATTATAACATTATGTTTAACGAGCGCAGGAATTTCGTTAAACTTAACTCGATTTCGATTAATTTTATATCAATAAACTAAATGGAAGACCAAGATGTTCTCTGATGGTTCTTCCCTTTTCTACTATAACATGTGCTAGAAAAAGACCATTCTGTCACCCTTATTGTTTTTCCAGGTAGTGTGGTCACCAATATGGTTATTCTTAATATTGGTGTTAGTTTTAATTTATTGAATAAAACATATTATATGAATCTTAAATCGTATATCGTGAATTAGCGTAGACTTTAAATCCTGGTAATTAAATGTACCAGAATATCTTTATCCTGGTACATAGTATCTACATTTAAATCCTGATATAAATACCAGGATCCTAGTAGGTCTGGCAACACTGCTCATGAGGACACATTAATCTTTTCGACTAGACACTAGCACACTTGCGGGCACCTCAGTCTGTGGTCAGCAGACTCACAAGGCCTTCTACGACAACATATACATGAAAGACAAGAGACAAACAACCTTGCCCACGGCGCGACTCGAACTCGCGACCCTTCTGACCGAGGCGCTGAATCGCGCTTCATCCAGGTCGGCTGAAACTACGAGTATGTCTATATTCTTAAAACTACGATATCTTCCAAATAAATTATCTAAATATTGAAATAAATAGGTTATATTCCATACGCTTTTTCTGATTAGCAATATTTCTAAGTTATGATTACAATTGTCTAAACATTTCCGCTGGACAACATGCGGCTCTCGGCATTCTCTCCTTCCGGTCTTTTCTCAGTTTTCTTCCTATTAGGTCCAGATTGATTTGATTTGATATTTTCGTGTTTCCCGGCGCGTCAACTTCTGTGGTCATTAGTCCCGTAAGTGTTGTGGATGTTTTTTCTCGGGAGATGGCGGTGATCTTCCCCCGCTGGATGGCGAGATCCGGCGCCGTCCTACCGTCGGCTAGTGGGGTTTCCCCCTAACCAGGACTCTCCCACCAGCGGGGCACCGCCCCAGCCGGGACAAGCTCTAAGCTCCCGACCGGTCTCTCGGAATGTGTGGTAGTGTAGTGCATGTTAGTGTAAGTGTGTGTGTAAATGGAGAGGATAGGGCAAGGAAAAGGAAGGAAATATTGCGCGCGGTCCGTTACCCGTTTGTTAGGGTACTGCTCCGGCATTCGCCTGGCGTTGATCGGAGAAGCTACGGAAAACTACCAATCAGAGCAGCTGGCCGCTAGAATTCTCCCCAAGACAGCGACTGAATACGACCTAGCTGAAAAGCTAGTGTCGAAAATCCTGCCGCCAACAGGACTCGAACCTCGGATATTAGGTCCAGAAGTACCGGCGTATGATTTGTCATCATACGAATTTAAAAACATCAGTGTGTAGATAAATGTTGATATATTTAACGTAAATATCCAACTTTTGCGTTCAGCTTCTCCATCGAACGTCAAAACGACTATAGTCATAGTTCGAGTAGGTACTGCGAAACATGTCCACATCGACATTGTTTTCAATTCGAATTATTATACTTTTAATTAAAATGAATCCCGACCTTAACGTTAAGTAAAACATTCGTTCTTGAACCAAGGCGTACTCAATATTTTTTTTTGCGAAATACCTACTGTTATATCGACTTAACGCAACCAGATAAGTGAAAAGCCACTCTTAACATTAGGCGTTCATATAGCAATTAACAGTCCGCCGTTCCTTAAAAACAATCGAAACATACGAGTCGTAGGTAAAGATGGCGTATTAATGAACTTATTCCAAAAACGAGTATTTCCTCTTTATAAGATTTTTCGCATAAGATAGCGTTTCGAATAGTATTGGGCGACGGAGGACCGCTAATTAACAGAGTCTGTTCATGGCCCTAATGACGTTCATAACTATTACAAGCAGTGCTACTCATCGTGCCTCGCCCTGACGACCCCGCCCTGCAGGAGCGGCTGCGGCACAGCGCGTGGCAGACGCCGACCGCACGCCCTGCCTCGCGGGATCTCCGCAGCGGGCCTCTCGCAACGCAACGCATCGCATTGCGTCGCGTCGCGTCGCGTCGCGTCGCGTCGCGTCGCGTCGCGTCGCGTCGCGTCGCGTCGCGTCGCGTCGCGTCGCATCGCGTCGCGTCGCATCGCGTCGCATCGCATCGTATCGCATCGTATCGCATCGTATCGCTTCCTAACGTATCACGGCGTATCCTATCTCTTCGCGTCGCGTCACATCCTATCGCTTCGCGTCGCATCCTATCGCTTCGCTTCGTGTCGCATCCTATCGCTTCGCTTCGCTTCGTGTCGCGTCCTATCGCTTCGCATTGCATTGCGTGTCCCCGAGAGTTACCAATAACGACCAACAGCTCTTCCTTTGCAGCGCACGCTTCTAGCCAAACGCCCGCTCGCGCTCAATCATCAAAGGCGGACACCCCTCCCAAAGGGAGGGGGGAAGACGCCCTTCTGAAAGATGAACAGATTAAATTTAAGTTGATTGATTGATTTTTTCGTGTTTCCGGGCGCGTCAACTACTTTGGTCATTAGTCCCGTTAGTGTAGTGCATGTTTCTTTTCTCGGGAGATGGCGGTGATCTTCCCCCGCTGGATGGCGAGATCCGGCGCCGACCTACCGTCGGCTAGTGGGGCTTCCCCCTAACCAGGACTCTCCCACCAGCGGGGCACCGCCCCAGTCGGGACAAGCTCTAACTTCCCGACCGGTCACCCGGAATATGTGGTAGTGTAGTGCATGTTAGTGTAACTGTGTGTGTGTTTAAGGGGAGAGGATAGGACAAGGAATAGGAAGGACAGATCGCGCGCGGTCCGTGGCCCGTTTGGTAGGGTACTGCTCCGGCATTCGCCTGGTGTTGATCGGACAAACCACGGAAAACTACCGATCAGAGCAGCCGGCCGCTAGAATTCTCCACCAGACAGCAGCTGAATTCGACCTAGCTGAACAGCTAGTGTCGAAAATCCTGTCGCCGTCAGGACTCGAACCTAAGACCTCCCGGTTAGAGGCGCTGCAGAGACATCAGTTGATGCACTGAGCTACCGCTACCGGTATTTAATTTAAGTCATCGAGTAGATGTTCAATATACAAATTCTTTACAAATTAAAATATAAAAATTGAAAGTAATTATTATTAATAGTTTTATTACGATAAACAAATAACATTTTCAAATAAATCGGGGCTTTTTAAGTTTTAAATCGACACCTTAGAAAATTTCTGTTTCTGGATCCCGCACGCGCACGCACACGCCCCCAAAAATATTCCTGTAAGGGAACATGGGAAGGGGAATATCAAGAGTGCAAGATACTTTTAAAAACGAAAACTGAAATTTAACTTGTTTTGCAATGTATAGACATACCATTTAGCTACATATTACGTGCATACCGACGTTCCATGAGACGGAATCGAAATATTAAAAACTGCGAAGAATTATCTTTATTTTCAGAGAAATTAACATAATATGTACTGTAAATATTACGCTGTATATCATTATTAACTGTCCATAATTTCAAGGAACGCATTTCTGTAAAAACTGACATTTTGATTATAAATAAACATTAAGCGAAAAATAACAAATATCAATAATAAGATGTATTAGTATCAGTAATTTTATTACACTTCAAAAACAGTATGTTTCGACAGATTTAGGGGAAAACAATTGATTAACGGTATTAACAATAAGGGAAAAATACGATACATTAACAGATGAAATCATGCTATTAATAAATTTTTACACCTGAAACAAGAATAGTTATCAAGTCGGAGATAGTAAACGCATACGTATTTCTGAGCATGGATTTCTCCAGAATATAAGTAGGCCCTACTGAATGCTTTATTGTCTTTCTTATAAGGATATCCCGAACCGCTACCAACTCGGCTCGCATTTCATGGAAGAGATCAGATCAGTTCAGGCTCTCGCGTAGGTTGCACGTGGGAACTACGAAATCGAACTCCCCACTTCCATACTTCGCTTGCTGTGGGAAGCTGCAGAGTTTCCGCCTGGCGAAACGTTAGAAAGTTGGTTTGATAAGATACGTTGCGATAAAGAAGGACGCGAGAGTATCCGCGTGGGAAATAGATAAAGCACAAAGGACAAAACCTCCTAGAATTCAAACATTCAAGGGGCGCAAAGAATAATTGTACAAACATTCAGTTTCTACAGATACTGAGTAACTTAAATAGACTATTAATAGAAAAACAAAACACATTAATTTTTAGTTTCAAATTATTAACTTCCGACAATCCTATAATGGTTTGTCTTGCAGAATTTCACCAATATTTTGTTGGTCAACTGTCGTTTTTTTCAAGATCTTACTCCACCACTTACACAGCGCAACCAGATACTCTACAATATTGAGACAAATGACTGGGACACAGTAACATTAAACAATTCACCTTTCAACTCCCGCAATTTCTCATGTTGCGAAGAACGAAGAAGCCTGACCACTACACCATCCACCTCCGCGATCATTCCACTTTCACCTCCAACCAGGCAGGCAAAGCTTTCTTTGAACCAATCGAAACTCGCGTGCGGCCGGCGACCTCGCTTCCTCTTCCGCCGCAAATGCTTCCGCGGCGTGCCGCCTCATCCCCGAAGAGGAAATGAGTAAGCGGCGACGCGACGCCACGGACGGCGGCCACCCGGCTGGCCAGCCCCCCGCGCGACGCCGCGCCGCGCCACCTCCAACGCAGCTGCAGCCGCTGTGTCACGAGACACGCGTCCCACCGCAAAGACCAGCGACGACACAGAAACGAAGACAAAAATATGGCGAAGAACAACTAAACAAAAAGAAGAAGAAAAGGAGACAACACGAAGAGAAGATTGATTGATTGATTTTTTCGTGTTTACTGGCGCGTCAACGGCTTTGGTCATTAGTCCCGTTAGTGTAGTGCATGTTTTTTTCTCGGGAGATGGCGGTGATCTTCCCCCGCTGGATGGCGAGATCCGGCGCCGGCCTACCGTCGGCTAGTGGGGGTTTCCCCCTAACCAGGACTCTCCCACCAGCGGGGCACCGCCCCAGCCGGGACAAACTCTAACCTTCCCGACCGGTCTTCCGGAATATGTGGTAGTGTAGTGCATGTTAGTGTAAGTGTGTGTGATAGGGGAGAGGATAGGACAAGGAAGAGGAAGGACAGATCGCGCGCGGTGCGTGGCCCGTTTAGTAGGGTACTGCTCCGGCATTCGCCTGGTGTTGATCGGAGAAGCCACGGAAAACTACCGATCAGAGCAGTCGGCCGCTAGAATTCTCCTCCAGACAGCGACTGATTTCGACCTAGCTGAAAAACTAGTGTCGAAAATCCTGCCACCGTCAGGACTCGAACCTAGGACCTCCCGGTCAGAGGCGCTGCAGTGACATCAGTTGATGCACTGCGCTACCGCTCCCGATACGAAGAGAAGAAGGAAGAAGAACAAGAACGAGAAGATCCGATCATCACAAAACTATTTTGGGGCGTTTAGTAATGGGTACTGCCTTGTTACGACACAAGATTTTAAATTTTGGAATTATTTTCTTAACACCTGCCGATTGGTACCTTTCCTAAGTACGATAATGCGTAGAAGAATGCGTGTTATTCCGAAACATTAAATCAAAGGACAAAGGTAATTTCTGCAACAGAACTTCGAACATGTGCGATATTGGGCTCGACTAAATGGTATGGAGATTAACGGATCGAACAGTAAAGCGATTTCATTTGACAGGGGGTCGAAATCACGCAGTCGTGAATAGAAATTGGATTACTATTTGGGTAACGATTCCATTCGACCAGTACCGTCAAGTAAGGATCTTCAGAAAATACTAAGAGAGAGAGAGGGAGGGAGAGAGAGAGAGAGAGAGAGAGAGAGAGAGAGAGAGAGAGAGAGAGAGAGAGAGAGAGAGTAAATCAAGAATTGAGATATGCATGGAATTCGCAACACATTCTAACGTGAACATTAACGAAATATGCGCTAATCGCGAAACAATTGTCTTTTCTATCTTGTGTTAGACCTGTTATGGAACAGGTACAGAAACTGTAGGTTTTTGTTTTTCGTAAGTCCTATGGTCGTTACGTTCCGCACAGACGATATAATCCTCATACTATTTCAGATTGACAGTATGTAATCCATGAAAAAAAAATCGACAGAAATTACCTATTCTGTGTACTCGAAAGGTTTCAAATTTAAGGAATTAAGATACGTCTAACGATAATACACTATAAGAGCTCAGAATACGCGAAGATCCTGTAACTTTCTCGCAGAGGAGGAGCATTGGAAACACTAACGTTGATGACAGTTTGAGATGAGGATGTGTACTTCCGTAATGAAACAATCCTCTCACATTTCTCACAATCGCGGTCGTCAACGTGTTTATATCAACGCGCAAATCAACTTCCTTACTTTTGGGAAACGAGTCTCGACGAACAGACACAGAAATAACGTTATTTGACGCACGAAGGTTGCAGCAATAATTGAGGAGACTGCGCTCCGGAGATTTCGCAAGAGACGAGTAGCTCTTCCAGGCGTCCTCTCTGGCTTTTAAAAGGCCGACAGCAAACCGCCCGCGCGCTGACACTTGTCGGTGAGGCGAAGCGAGGTGTAGTGGAGCGGGTCGGTTGGGGGTGCACGAGCGGGGCGAGGCGAGGCGGGGCGTGGCGTGGCGGGGCGGGGCGGGGCGGGGCGGGGCGGGGCGGGGCACAGCGCAGTGCAGCGCTGGCAGCCTGAGCGGAGGCGGAGGGGGCGGCGGCGGGCGGCGGCAGACCCCGGGCAGACGGAACTCGCACGCCCTTCACCTTTCCGCGGCGCGGGCGGGCCGTGGGGCGGGCGCTCGGCCGGCGCGGCGCGGCGGCCTTGCGAGGCGAGGCGAGGCGCGGCGCGACGCTTGGGAAACACGGCGACGACCAGGTGAATGGGATGGTTACAGACATGGCGGAGTAAGCCGTACGGTTGTAGCAGAGTCCGAGATGGCGGTGGCGGTTACAGGAAAATTGAGAGCCCTTGTGGCTGTGGCGATTGCTGTGACGTCATGGCGCAGAATGACGGTAGCATCAGAAGTCAGGAGCGCGTTGAAGATTGGCGCGTTGACCGAGACAAGTGTTGTTGTCGGCGGTGATGATTGGCTATGCTCATGACTAGGGAACGGACTTTATTGTAATAAAAAAAGCAAAATATGTACATATATATGTACATATATATGTACATATTTTTTAAAAAATATGTAAGAAAAATAGGAAATATGAGAAATAAATATTCGTTATAATGTTTACAATTCCATTTTCATGCGTTTTCCGAGTGAGTACGTTGTCGATCAGATCTTTACATGGATTCAGAGAGGCTGAATGAAAGTTATACATCTACAGAAGCAATTATTCGCTAGTTTCATCCGAAACATATAATACTTTCGTATTTTATACAATGTTGTTTACGAGGAGCCGGAGCTCACGTGAATAGTACCGTGTAGCCTGTGAAGGGGGGGGGTACAGGGAGCGTACTCCCACCCCAACTCCAGAAAAGCGATAAGACAATAATCTGAATTTTTTTTATCGAGTTACGCATGGGGTCTATGAAACACGAGTAAGCACGTGGATGAAGTTTCTTCTGCTTCGCATACTACATCCGCTCATCGTTGATCCTGACTACGCTGTTTCCAAGAAGCAGATGGGGCGGGGGGAGATAATTTTGCAATTAATAGCGATTGCCCGGCGTTAATACAAACGCATTGCGTATTTTTTAAGTATTTCAGTAATTAAGTTAGTTTTCAAGTAACATATATTTCGAACATCACAAGTAAAATTTTCATTTTCGACCTATAAATATATTAAAATGTAACGAAATATGTAGCTATAGATAAAATATGTACAAATATCTAATTTTACCCAAACATGTAAAAATATGTAAAATAAAAATGGGTTCAATTCCTTCAGAATGTCGTGTTAAGTCTAAAAATATTAGTGAATGCAGGTATCTTGTCCCTGTAAAAAAATGTATTTACATGGAAATCCGTTCCCTACTCATGACTGTTGGTGAGAACGTGGATGACGGCCGGGGAGGACGACGCCATCCCGGCGGTTCCTCATGATGCGGCGTATGGTTTGATGGGCTTACAGAGGGGGGGGGGGGTATGCGAGAGGCGCAGGCGCAAGCAAAGCAGACGAGAGCGAATCTGCTCGCACGTGGGCCCCACTCTGTGCGCGGGTGGGCCGCTAGGCGAACATGGGGGCAGTTGAACATTTCTCGGAACGCCCAACCAACTTTTCGATTTCGTAAAAATCACCTCTAGCGCTATGTAAACACCTGGAGACAGCTGCTTTCACCTCTTCATCGTTCCGGAATCGTCGTCCACCGAGTTCCTTTTTCAGCTGACCAAACACATGATAATCGCATGGTGCTACGTATATTTTTTAACTAAGACTATACTGTATGGAGGATGTTGCCATACCCCCCACTTGAATCGCTGCAGCAGTTCGGACGTTTGGCAGGCCGTGTGAGATGTTCCGTTGTCGTGCAACAAAATCGCACCGGCCTTCAATTTCCCCGCCGCTTTTCTTTAATTGCCTTACGCAACCGGTTCAACGTTTGACAATACGAACGCACTTCCAACTTGGAGTGAACATCCAGTTGGCGTGCCATTGACCCTAGCCCGCTCTGCACATACAGCACGACGGGATATCACACCAACTTTCCCAACGTGTCAACACAGCAGTTGCTGTAGCTTGATCCGCGTTGGCCACGATCATGACTAGGGCCCGGATTTTAATGACAAGTCATATTTTTTCTGAACCTTCGAGTGAACTTTAAAACAGTTTATGCACAAATCCAGGTGTTGTTGATTAGAAAACCGTATTTTTATTGTGCATATAAAGTCATATTTACACCGTTTTTAGTAAAAGTTCATATTTTGGCCAAATCTTACCATAAATGCATATATTTGCCATATCTTTACGGACTGTTTTTAGTAAAAGGTCATATTTTGGCCAAATTTTTCCCAAAATGCATACATATGTCATATTTTTAAGGACTCAAGAATAAAAAGCTTGAAAATGTGTCTCGCATAACAATGTATCAAGTGATATTGTCACAAGTAAACTCAACAATGTTACCACGAAAGATTATTTGAAACGTAAGTGAATTTGAACGGAGTGAGTTGGGTCGAGCTCGTGGTAATGTGGCTGAAAAAGTGTACAACAAATTGCTGCATGTTCTTCAGCGAAATCTTGGATATTCTCCAATGTGCAAAATGAGCGATATAATTTCTGGAAATGTCGCAACATTTGAAGGCAATGAACCAAAGCTGCACTGCAGTGACATCGCCGCCTTCAAATACTCTTCCGTGACGTCATATAATGTGGAGAGGCGCTTTCTCAGATACAAAACTACCTGGAACCTACCTAATGGAAAACTTGAAAATATACTTTGTGATCCAATGCAACTCTCTAAAAACTGAAGACTGAGAAGAAATTAGAAAACATCAAACAAGAAGTGTAGTATGTAGTAGTAAAGCAAGACATTTTGTTTGATGGATTTTATTGTACTGTATTTGATTTCTTTTGCAGATACAAGCAATTTTTTTTAAATGCTAGTTAGTGGCAAAGCTTACGAACTGTATGTACCATACTCACAATCTGTTCTAGAGTGAATTTTGTATTTATGTTATACCTAAAAAAAAATCAACAGGAATTTTTAAAAAATAAACTTATATAGCGTCATATTTTATTTTTTAAGATCATATTTATATAGGTTTTTGGTCATAAATGCTTGCATATTTCGCTGATTTTTGGATCATTAAAATCCGGGCCCTCGTCATGACACACAGCGTGCTCTAGTGCTGAGCTCGTGTAACTTACTTTTTGATTTGCCTACGTACCATTTATAGATCGCATAACACCAAAAACAGCATTCCGTCATGAATAAACTCGATTTTTTAAATTTCAATCAAACAATTAAAAATATATTACTTCCAAAATATTTATGGAGGGTCGGCACTGAAATCCACCCCTTCCCCCACCGAAACCCCGCGCCCCTGCTTCGACATTTGGCAGATTGGGTCCTTCCGCCAGAGACATAGAAGCACTGCTTGTTAATAATAATAATAATAATAATAATAATAATAATAATAATTTTGACCACGTATTTCCAAACACGTGGTTCCTCAAGTTTTCATCTCTGGATTCAGGTAAAAACATACTTGACAGTGATCAAAGATACCGACCACGCTCACTGAGTTCCTACGCCTCTTTCAGACAAGAGTTTCTCACATGTACTTATGGGTTTGTAAATTTCTCATTTGCTTATGTATTTATTTCATTTTCGAGTAGTATCACAAGAAATCTAATATTTTCCTGTGGAGAAAAAAATTTTGTGAAGGAACGTTTAGACGTAGTTTTTATTATTAGAACTGCAAAAGGTATACCCAAGCAAAGAGCAATCACATTGCGCATTTTACCATATTTGTGTATTTTGTTCCTCGCAACCAAACGATTTTTTTGCAAGAAAATACATGAAGGGGAATATATGAAGTTCCATTCCGTATATTTTTGCATGTTTTCGCAGTATACGCATATTTCAGTAACTCGTGCTTATCGGTGTATATTTTGTCATTATTGAATGAAAGCAGTGTGTTAGTATGTAAATGAATCTACGTAAAGAATATATTTTAATAAAATGGATTTAGAATCCTTTCCAATGTATACATTTTCTGATTTGCAGTTTTACACATATTCCAAATATCAGATTGGAGCGAGACAATTTTTGTCATTCCGCCCCGCGAGACGGCAACTGAAGTTCTGTGAATTGCGTCTTACTGTAGGGACATAATTTAACTGTACGAAACGCAGTTATAATTGTCGCCGACCTGGATGTCCGAGGTGGTTAGAGCGTGGGCCGACTCAGCGCCTCGGTTGGAAGGGTCGCGGCTTCGAGTCCCGCTGTGGGCATGGTTGTTTGACCCTTGTCTTTCATGTGACGGTCTGCTGACCACAGATCGGGGAGACCGCTCCTAATTTTCTAAAATTTGTATACATTTTGCTAAAAGTTCAGACAGTGATGTTAATGCGGGGAGAAATTGCGGTATAAATAACATTACGTAACCATTGCTAAGGGCGAGAAATTACGTGCTGTTTAAGCTCCAGTTTATTTCCCTTGTCACCACGATCCTCTCAATTCAGGTAAGGTACGCAGTGTAAATCGAGACAATAACAAGCCATAACGTATTAATAAAAAGTAAAATAAACTTAGGCACTCTTTTTGAAGTCATATGGAGAAAATACATCTCCATTTTATTGACACACATGAATGTTTTTAAGTTGATAAATGCATCCATGATTTGGTGATTTCACATGCAAATAGCATCCGTCGTTAAGTAAACGCGTGCTGGCCTAGCGGGTGGGCAGCGCGCGGGAGCGAACGAGGGCTGTGGAGACGCATGGGTCCAGGGGGAGCCACTCGCCGTTGGCGGCGGCAGCGGCGCCGCCGATAAGGGCTGGCAGGGGACTTCGGGGCAAGCAACGAGGACAATGGCTCAAACAAGGGGCAACACACGAGGCCAGTGGCGGCGAACACGTTGCGGCGTTGGTCACGAGGATGCGTCGAGAAACAAACTACTGTAGACTTCATTACACAAACAGCATGAGAATATACCAAGATAACATGATTATTTACCGCTTTTAAACAAATAAATGTTGAAGTGACGGCCAGTTTTTGCCTTCCAAGCTCTTGACAAAGCAACATCAGCCATAGTTGAGTGATCCAAACCCACGCCAGGACTGAATTAATACATGAACGTACTAAACATATACTTAGATACTATAGTAATTTTTTAATCAAAACTTTATATTTCTTTATAAATATTTACATATTAATATTATATTTTAATGAAAAAGTCATAGATTCGTCATAATTTTTACTTTATTACATAGTACTACATACGTATTAGAAAGAAGATTATATAATGTTACAGCGGAAAACGACGATATATTAATAGTTTTCGTGCAATTTTCGACGAAATATGAACAATCTTAAAATCAACATTTTCTCAAAAACGGTTCTAAATTTTTCCTTTCAACTTTTTGTGCGGATAGTCCTAAATGGTATTTAATGCGGTGTAAACGATATTTTGAAGGTTTTTTAATTTTTAAAAATTATACAAATGTAATTTTTTAAATATCTCCAATGCCTTTAAAATTTATATTATAGATGTAGTGCTTCATTGTTTAATACTTTTTTAGAAGCTTCAAATGACCTCCAATGGTGGTTCGAGAACAAATGGTTCAGAGATTCAGTGTCGTGAATATAGTGGTTCAGGCGTAGAATATTGAAAGCATGTGTGGTATATTTGTCCTCCTAGTTTAATGCTTACCTTGTAAAAGTATTTCAATTAGTTCGAATCGTTTTTTTTTTACTTTGAAATGTGTTCGTGGTGTGATCAGATAATGGATGCAGATCCATTAATATACATTAGTTTTAAAATTAACAGTGTCCTAAAAGTGTGTTTTTATGTAAGCTATGTCTATCTTCAGAAACAATTTTATGGATCTTTATGTACGAGGGAATCAGATATACGAAATGCATAAGATGAAGCAAACTAGACAATTCGTTAAGCCATTTTGCTATCATTAGTGACATTACTGTGGCCCTCACCGAAAGAGGAAACTTATTAATTAGAAGTAAATATTAATTGTGTTTGTGTATTTTTATAATCCTTAAATGTAGTGTGTGGGGATATACATGAACGTTAGAGATAGTTATGTAATGCAGAAATAATGGATATCGAGTTGTTAATTTGCACATTGGGCGGAGGAGGATACAGAAAAAAAATTATTAAAAAAAGCAACTTGTCTTACCGTTGGTGAACAATACCAACTAACACATAAACCATACAAAAGATTTTCTTAAAAATTAATATTCCCCAATTGATCCGGCCCGACAAAATCCTGCAAATTTGAAATTAATCCTTTAATTTTAGGAGTACTTTACATAAAGCCCAAACGAATGTTCAAAATTTCCAGAAAAATGCCCTATATTTTTTCTGTAATATTTTTGCTAGAATAAAGTACGTTTGCAAACATGACGCAGGTTCAGTCATCACCTCTGATGCTTCGGAAATTGCAATACCTTAAAATATTTTGAACGTCCTCTTGCAAAATGATTGAAGATAGGCAGTTTGTTCTTAATGTAATCTATTCTTGAAATTAAATCTTTAAATGATGTTATGCACAGTTTTCCAAGATATGAGTAGTTTCAATGAAATCGGAGGAATTCAAACAATATATAAACTAAATTTTCTTAAGTACGGTTCATATTTTATTTTCCCGTATGCGTACGTATAGACGGAGTAATATACATACTCGTAGTATAAAAGAAAGAGAATGACCTCTTGGCCCGACAAGCCAATGCATGTTGTTGAGGAATTGCATCCCTACACCGAGAACAATGCTACAAGCAGTGTCGGGGCCAAGGGATAATATGGGCAATTACGTAAAGATACATTGCAGAGACAGGTCTACGCGATATTCGGAGAGCGCGGAAACGCTCTTCATTTGGAAGGTTCCCAGAGGAGCAATAGAGTCAGGGAAAAGCTCGGGTACGTCTTTTAGGCGCCGATAGATAGCAGCTTGGGAGAGGATGGTGTGAAACCATAAAGCTAGCCCCGATTCAAGAGAACAGGGAACTAATTTACACGAGAAAGTCTGTGCCATTTTTGTAGCACCACAATTTCATATTTATTTTTAATATTTTTCAATATTTCAATATTATTAGGAGCCCCGCAGTTTGGTCACGTTTAGGGCTTCTTTAAATATTAACCGACCCAACCAGCTTCCTAGAACGTGACAGGTCCACTCCTTGAATCACCACGCCCGTAGGGCCTAAAACGGCCTTGATGGAACTGCTCAATGCGAACATTTAATACCACGAGACTGCTCTTCCATGTCAGTAACTCGCTTAATATCCACCTCAATAAAACAAGTCGATTTATTGGCTACATTGATTAACCATATCACTTTGCATGGTACACTTACTTTCGGTGAAAAATAAGCAATTATAAAAAGAGATGACAGATACGCACCTAATACTACCATGACAAAGCGAATTATTTTGATTCAGAAACGACGAGCAAAACTAACCTCCTATTCAGAGGAACACACATTCAGAGCAAAGAATACAAAATAAGCTTCCAGCAAAACCGCTTAAGAAACAGAAAGTTCACTCGATCATTTTTATGCATAAGTCTGGTCAAGCATTTTATGAGCAAGACTCTGTAAGGCATAAGGCCAATATATCCGCATCCCGGGGCGGACCGTGAGTAACTTTTTTCCTCTCGGACTCTCATTAGGAGATCGGAACGCCCTCGCCCAGTCCCACCACGCCCCGCCTCGCCGTGAGCCGCCCTGGCAAAAATTTAATTAACCGAGGAATGGAGAAGAACGCCGCGCCGCCGCAGTAATGAATCCCCACCCACCCCACCCCACCCCCGAGGCCAGGAGCGACGCAAGGCGATCGCGCGCACCGCAGGCGCCGTCACCCAAAGCCACCGGCGGATCGCCCACACCTCGCAGCACAAAGTACATTTTTATTACACAATAGGCATTTCATCCAGTTATCGGATTTTTAAACCACCGAGTTACCAGGCATCCAACACACCTACGACATGTAAGGGAGGAATGATTAAGATATCAAGGATCTCCCAACCGATCAAGTAAAGAGAAATTGTATTCGCGGAATAGCACTCGGCTCATCTCGCCGGCGGAAGACTTACACTTGGCAGAACGGTGCGGTGTTCGGCGAAGCTGAACTGTTTTACAACCTGTCAAAACGAATCGTCCACTGGCCTGAAGGAAGCATATAACGGCAAGACCTTGAAAACTCAAGCAACTGACGCCCCAAGCGACAGCGGGAAGCGCTGGGGAGGAGGATGAGCAGGGCGTCGCGAAGCCACCCGCTGGCAGTGGGAGCGGCGGCGGGGGCGGGGGAGGGGGCGGGGCGCGCGCGAGGCAAGAGGAGCGTGACGTGCTGTTCCGCCATATGGCAGGAAGCGGCTCCGGAAGCGGGCTGCAGGCGGCGGGGGCGGGTGAGTGACTCACCGGCCGCCCCCGCGAGCACTGCCACGCGCCCGCCCCGCCCCCGCAAAAACGCCCGCCGCGGGCGTCGCATCGCGTCGCGTCTCGCCTCGCTCCGTCCCGCGCAAAAACGCCCGCCACAGGCGACCCGACAGCCGCGGCCCTTTTTCTCTTCCCTCGCCCTCCGTCACGTGCAATTTTATTAAAAATAAATTCGGCTGGAGCCGAATCCAGACAGCTGAGAGTAGCGTTCTGCCTAACTGACTGGGTTCGAAAGGCTACAACTAGAGCATGATATTTGCGCTACTTCATTCACTTATCATGTTTCTTACACCCCCCACAAATCCATTGTAATAACTGCGGATTGACTGAGCACTAGCGTACACCTGAGAGGTCGCTCCTCTTCTCGAAGACACTATAAATCCGAGATGTTTGATTGGGCGATAAATGTCGGACCCTCAGCGAAAAGCGTGTCGCTTGAATCGGGGTCCAGAAGTTACGCAGACACGTCACCAAATAAACGCGAACGCAGCATTACAGCGAAGGTACGTGCCATGCATAGCGCGAGTGAGCGAATCCTTCCAACGAACTGCGTACGCAACGAATACAAAGAATATACAACGATGAGCAATCGACGCTTTCAGTATCATATTCGCTTCTCTGTCGTGTCCTCTATGTCTGTCACGTAAGCCTAGCAGGCAAATGATAACTCAGAAGGCTTGAATTAACCGGCTAAGCATAAATAATGACTTTTTGCTCAAGCACATCAACTTAATAATACGACGTGTCTTCCACCCGCCAGAGAAACCACAGTTTGTTTCGTTTCTCGTATTAAGCTGCAGCTACAGTGAGGCATACGATACATTGGAATATAAAGTTTTACAAATTTTCTGTTACAAATAAGATTCTTATGCTCATGATCTCCACCAGTATGCAGAAAAAAAAGAAGAAAAAAAAGAAGAAAAAAAAAGAAAAAGAAAAAGAAAAAAGAAAAAAAAAGAAAAAAAGAAAAAAAGAAAAGTCCGCCGACGAAGCAGTCCGTCACACAGGCAGCCGCGAGGTAAAATACCTACATTACAATGCGCATCGACATTGCAATTTTCTTTTTCTAAAAATGATGAGTAAAACACTATGCGAATTTATTTGATTTATTTGGTCAAATAACAGTAAAAACTGTATATGACGTATAGGGGAGAAGAAAAAACGACGGTTAAAGGTAAAACAAACGGACTCCGAAATAAAATTGCATCAAGATGTGTTTATTCATTGCTATACAATTTCTGTGAATGCGATGGCGCTGAAATATATGAAATCAGAAATTAATACAAGAAATGCCGAAAAAAGATGTAGAAATGTCTAATGAGGAGATCTAGAGGAAAAAAGAAATACCTAACAAAACAATACGTATTTGCAAGAAACATTTCGTTAGAAAAAAGTCGAAATATGCCATCGACATAGAAAGATTGTAGCCTGTGTTCATAAAAATATATTGGTTAAGTAAATGGATGTTATTTGGCTCATAAAAAGACGTCCGAATGCTCAAAATGTGATTTAAAAAAAACATATGAGAATTAATACAAACCCGACTTGAATTTCATGATTCGAATTTTCACCCTCAAGTAAATTGTAACTCTCAGGCAAATATTTCAATACTTTTAGAATACTTTTTACCAAAAATAAATTTCATGAATTTTCCTTTCAAGAGCTTATCCCTGACACACACATTTTAAAAAATTTTTTAGAACGTAAAACTATATTCTACATGTAAACTACAATACTCTATCTCCAAATGCAAGGAACGCAAAGAATAGCCCACGTATGAGCCGGGCAAATCAAAAATGCGTCCGGGAACGAACCAGAGGGGGGAGGGCGTGGCAGGGGCATCCGGTTCGACGCCCGCGCAGGCCGCGAGAGCCACGGCCGGAACAGGCGCCGGCGTGGGCGTCGTAAAGTTTACTGCGGGATCCCCGAGACCAATGAACGCAAAGCACTGCACGCTCCGCGAGGGCACGGCTGCTCGGCCGTTCAGGGAACCCAATGCAATGCAAATGGCAGGAGATACGTTTCACGTCAATAAAACGCGGTTTTGAGAGAAAGATTTTGACATGCAATTTACTGAAACTTTCAAATGTAATGTACAGTACTCTCTGAAAGACCACCCTTATTAAACGATCTCAACGGCAGATTTTTCTTGGGACGGACACTAACACCTTAAATCGCATATAAATCGTACTCCTGTTAATGGACCACACTCTCCCCGACTACAAGCCCCTTAATAACAATTTTCTTAATTGAGAGATCTCTTTTTAGAGACCACTTTCATGAAATTTTAAGAGTACACTACACCGAATTTTTAGAAAATAAAACCAAAATTGGGGACTTTGTAAATGGCATTCAGACGATATGCCTTTTTATTTATTTATTTTACGTAAAAAATAGTTAAAACTGTGGAAAAGCGAGCTTTTGAACGGCTTAGGTTAAGCATAAACAAATAACATATTTGGACTACACAACAAAATGGCGGTTTGTTATCAGTAGACAACTAGTGAAAATGATTTATACGTTTATTTTTAACCAAGAGGAGATTAGAAGATGAATAATGGTTGAAAATGCTTTTGAAAAGATAGTAAATATGCACGAAAAGGAATGTAGTACGTCGAAAAATCCGCCCCCCTAGGCAAAGTGAAACTTCTTCGAAATATTTATTTTTCAAAATTGGATTAAAATATTTTAAATATTTTCCTCAGAATAAAATATACAGTTTCCTAAACATTCGATGTCTAGTAATAACATACCATTTTCAGTAAAAAAAAAACTAACAAAAATCCTCTCATAAGCTACCAAAAGAACTTTATTTTCTTGGAAACAACAATAGTGGCTTGATTTAGGTTCCTCTGTACAAGCCAAATAAAATGTCTGAGATACGAAATGATAATATTTACAGATATGAAACGAAAATAAGCTCGCTACCTCACATCTTATCATCAATAATGTTTTAAGCATCAATATGTTTCATAAGTAAGTCTTCTACACATATTTCCAATTGTTTTATTTGTCCATTCATTTTTGCAAACAACAGTGTACGTAATAGTATACAGTTTTTTTTTCAATTCAACTAGGCCTTATTTTACATGGGGAGACTCAGCCATCAGCCCTGCTCTTTCGTCCGACCACGCAATCGCCATCACCACCTAGCAGCGAAAAAAGGTATCACCTGGACGACAAAACAAGCGATTAAAATTTAAATTAGAGACTTCTTTTAGGCTCGAGGACCTTTGACATGCAGTAAATCTACAACATGGAACAGTTGGCTTTTCTTCCCTACCGAAGGGGAGCGTGTGAAGAATTTTTCGCCCTTACAAATTCACGTCTTCGATCAAATTTGAACCCGCGAAATTGGGTATACTATCAGCATTTACATTACATTAACATAAGTACGATATAGTGATCCACAAAATATAGCACACGTAATCCTACGCAACTATGAAAATGTCACAAAATTAAATAGCTGCTCGTCACAATCTTAGTTTGAGAGTTTGAGTAAAGTATCAGACAAAATTAGATTTTCTGAAAACAATAGAAAACGTGAGATATAAACGTTGTTGGAAGAAGTTGAAAGTCGACGATTTCTTCTTCTCTTAATGGAGCGTTTTTCAAAACTTAAGTATACCTATGCATGGAATTTGTGTATGAGTGTCGAAACTTTGTCTTTACAACAGAATACTCCTGTGACTCTTTGAAAAAGGAGTTGAAATTCCGATCTGATTCGGAGAAAAAACGTTTGCGTAGAACGGCTGGCATCCCCCGGCGTCTCCGGTCTCAAGGGCATTAGCGGCGCCGGGAGCAGCAGCGGTTGATCTGCTGAGATGGGGCGCCTCAAACACGCGGAGAACACAGTCAAAGCGCCCACCGATCGACGAAGCAATCCCGAAGCAAGACAGGAGGAGAGAGCTGCTCGCGTCGCGACGCGCGGCGCCGGCGCCGCTCCGCCCCGCAAAGGGCGTTTGAGCGGGAAGCTCTTCGCGTTCCCCCACTCCTGCCGCTGTGGCTGCTGTGGCGGGCGTGGAGCCGGGGCCTTTGTCGCGTGGCTCTGTGAATCCATTAGACGCCGCGGCTGCGGCGAGGCACGGGCGGGGGTGGGGGAAGGACCGAGAGGCGGAGCGGTGGGGTGGGGTGGGAGGCGGGAGCGAGACGGCAAGGGGGAAGGGCGGGGGAAGGACCTAGAGGCGGAGCGGGGCAGAGCGGAGCGGTGGGGTGGGGTGGGGTGGGGTGGGAGGCGGGAGCGGGGGTGGGAACGAGACGGCAGGGGGAAGGGCGGGGGAAGTACCTAGAGGCGGAGCGGGACAGGGCGGAGCGAGGCAAAGCGGAGCGGTGGGGTGGGGGGCGGGGGCGGGAAAGGCGGCGGCGCGGGCTGAGCCCGAGCGACACGCTAATCTCCGGCGCTACCTGAGCTGAGCGCCCGCAAAGCGAAGGGCTATCTCCGGCCGCGGCGAGCGAGCCGGCGCGTCGCGGGGCCGCGGGCGGAGCAGCGGAAGGAGGGCAGCGGAGAACGGAAGAGGCGGACAGGGAGGCGAAAGGTCGGTGGCGGGAGCAGCCTGTCGGGGGAGGCTAAAACAGAAGGCGGGAGCGAAACGCAGGTGAGGCTGTGAAGAGTGCTCAGGCGAGTGGAAAGGAACGCGGGCGCGGGCACATGCACAGGAGAGGCAAATGAGGTGGAGATGAGTCGAGGAGGGCTGAGAAGCGAGTCGAGGGGGCCGGCAGGGGCGGGGGACGGAGGCGAGGGCGGGGTCGCGAGCGGATTACAGATGTAAGCACCGCCAAAGCCGCAGCTTGAGCGGAGTCAACGGGCTCTCGGCCGCGCCGCTGCCTGGCTCGCGTGCGGCGGGGGCCGCGGCGCCGCAATTCGCTTCTGCTTCACAGGCGGCGCTTACATTACGATGCAACGCGAACATCTCATTGGGCTGTATTTACTGCGATGCATTCATTCAAAACAGGGTTTATTACTCGCTTCCAGCGGCAATATTATTTTAAAACAAGTATACTCAAGACTAAGAAATGGTTCTAATAAACGGTACATTTTGTGATGTATATTGAAATGATGGCAACATTCGATCTTCGTTTCGCCAGCTCGCATGCAAGCACGCGACCACACGCACGTATAAAAGCCACACACACACTTAGACAGGGGCATTAAAGTCGGCCTCTGGTTGCTCATAACGAACGTTTTTCGCAACTCATTTCACAAGAATTACACTAATTTTTTCTCGAGACAGCGTAAATGAGATGATTAGGAATCGAACGCCTAATATAAACTCGTGCCTTCACCTACAAAAAGCACCTACGAATAAGCGACTTTTATAAGTAAATTCCATTACACAAAAACGCAATGGACATAAACAATGGGGCGAAATCCCATTTCGGTCAGCGTGCTCTACAAAATTGAAGTGACTTAACTGTGGAGTTCAGGAGAGCGCAACACGCGTGGAAAAGTACAATGGATGTGTTGCCCGCCGCCGCGTCGCCAGAGGTTCACGCGGTTCACGTCAGTGAGGCGAAGGGCCTCACTGAGCACCCCGACGCACCGCTCAGGTTTGATTGATTGATTTTTTCGTGTTTCCGGGCGCGTCAACTGCTTTGGTCATTAGTCCCGTTAGTGAAGTGCATGTTTTTATCGAGAAATGGCGGTGATCTTCCCTAGCTGGTTGGCGAGATCCGCCGCCGACCTATCGTAGGCTAGTGGGGTTTCCCCCTAACCAGGACTTTCCCACCAGCGGGGCACCGCCTCAGCCGGAACAAGCTCTAAGCTCCCGACCGGTCTCCCGGAATATGTGGTAGTGTAGTGCATGTTAGTGTGTGCGTGTAAAGGGAGAGGATAGGACAAGGAAGAGAAAGGAAAGAACGCGCGCGGTCCACTGCGTGTTTGTTAGGGTAATGTTCTAAGATTCGCTTGAGGTTCGTCGGAGAAACCACGGAAAACTACCGATCAGAGCAGCCGGCCGCTAGAATTCTCCTTCAGACGGCGACTGAATTCGACCTAGCTGAAAAGCTAGTGCCGAAAATCCTGCCGCCGTGGGAGTGGGAACCTAGAACCACCTGGTCGGAGGCGCTGCAGTGACATCAGTTGATGCACTGAGCTACCGCTCCCGGTACCGCCCAGGCCTCTGCGCTCGCCTCCGCTCCGCCCCAACCCCGCCCATCGCTCCGCAACGTTACGATCTAAATAATGGCTTCCGGCCGCGCGCGGGGTTCATGTGCGCCGGGGGCGGCCTTTGGACGGTCAGCGGAAGCGACTGCCCGCCGCGCCAACGTGCAGCCCGGATGCCACGCGTGGCGCGACTGGGGCCGGGGCTGTATCGGAGATACGAGTAGGTGCCCACCGGAGGCTGGCCGCACCCACTACGCTTACATCGTGTTAGTTCAAGGGTAGCAGGGGCGCGCAGAGGGAACAAGAGGTCTGGGGCAGTAGACTCATGGAGGCCCCTTACTTCAAACAAAAATCCCATTAGATTTATTATTATTATTATTATTATTATTATTATTATTATTATTATTATTATTATTATTATTATTATTATTATTAAATTAATTATAATTCAATTTCAAATTAATAAATATTTTTATTCCAAAAAAGTCTATTGAAGGAAAGTCATTTTTAAACATATATTTTAAACGATTTATTTATAACAATTATAAGTTATAAAAAACAATTACTATCAATTATAATTTATTAAGGACTCGTTTTATAAAATAGCTGATCTAGTGCAACACACATTATAACGGATAGTTTGAATTAGAAGTAAACAGACACATTTCGTTTATGATTTGAATGAAAAATGTGCTGGGCCTCAGTTAAGTTGGGCATGATGCAAGTTGCCTCCGCTGCTCCCCCACCCGCTCTGGACACCACTGAATACCCGGAGGCACTTTACTCTCCCTGGTATTTAGGTTCCTAGCGTACAGCCCTACCCAACCTCCTCCAGATTGCACTGGCACCATCCGAATGGCAATCCGATACGCCGAATGCAATGCTCCTTGTTCTCTTCTTTGATCCTGCGTAGGGTCGCACCGCCAGGTCGGGGCTACCAGCTTTCCAGGTTGGTACCAGAGTCGAACCAAGCATCGCTCGCAAATGGCCGGGATAAGGCTCTCCTCAATATCCCTGGAGTATCGGGCTCTGCACGATGAAGTCTAACGGCCGTCTAGGAGGCGTCTTCCAGCTGCGATTGCCTAGCGAATCCTAGTGAATCCTAGTGACGCCAGGAATCCACACACCCGGCCGAGGCTCTGGCGAAGGCAGGCGCGATTTGGCGCGCTACGGCAATCGCAATCCTGCCTGTTCTCCAGGGACCAAGACCGTTTGGGCACTCCGTCAACTGTGGCGGACAAGCCAGGGAGCGGAAACGTTGCTAGAAGCTGGATGCGCGATCATCAAGAGACACAAGCATTACTTTTGTCACAAACTGAATTAATTGATGCGCAACTTAAGCAGCAAATTTACTAAATCCCATCTTCAACATTTTCAAATCATGAAAAGGAGAACCCGCTTCCCACTTTAATGTCATCAGCTTAGTAAAGTGACACACATTTACACAAATCATGAAGGCTGTACAGGTCTTCATGACGACCTTGAGGCAACATCGGGAACTACCGCCAATCGTCGCGTAGTCTTTGGCTGGTGAGCAACTCTGTTGCCGCTGTTTGGATTCGTAGCAGACCCTGGAGTAGATGTTGGGCCGCACGCAACGAGAGACTTGGAAGGGGGAGTGCGATCACGACGAAGGGCACGCAGAGGACGAGAAGGAAAGGGGGAGGAGGATGTGGGATAGCCGACGAGAGAGCACCGAGAAAGGACGAGAAGCAACGAGGCTGTCGTCGTGGGGGGGGGGGAGGGGGATGCGAGAGGCAGGCGTGCCGGGAGGGGCGTGCAATCGAGCGGCAAACGCGCGGTCGCTGGGCGCGGCGCGGGGCGGCGGTCCGCATCACGGCGCAGCGCGCTCCCCCAGCGGAGGCACGCGGCGCGCGGCTCGCCCGCACGGGCCCTGGCTGCCACACGCGCGCCGCTCCGAAAGCACAGCTCTCGCTGATGACTGGGCGACAACGGTTACGGTCACTTGGACCGGAGGTGGAGTGAATGTCTAACCCGGGAGGTGACAGCGTTCTTGGCCCGGAAGTGTAGTGAATGTCATCCGGGAGGTGACAGGTTGACAGGTTCCGCTAGAATGTGAGGTCCAGACCGTCCAATAGCTCGCATAATAAATGAAACTCAGTACATTACTCATGTAGGGAGACGGAAGAACGAACGAGACCGGACAGCCGCCCAGAACGCAAAACAAGGAAGTGAAATGAAAAACGAAACACATTCCAAAATCATTATTTCTTTTCGTTTTGGAACAAAAATAAAAATATTTTCTTTCGTGAGACGTTAGCTAATAACGAGAATAAAATGTGTTCCTTTATTTCATTACGTTTCGAAACGAAATAAAACGAAAGCATTCTTTTCGTTTTCAAATGTAACGAAATAGAAAATAAAATTTTCGCTTAGATTTAAAAATAGCAAAAAAGTTTTAATTTCGTTACGAAACGTAACAAAGGAAACAATAATATTATCATTCCGTTATGGAACAAAACGAAAATGTCTTAGTCGCGTTTTTACCATAAAGTAAAGAACTTTCCTTCATGGTTTTACATCCTTGACACAAAGGGAGCAGCACTCGAGCTATGCCAAAGCGCGCAGGGCAGAATGAAACGAGGTGGGGGCGGGAGGGGGCGTGGCGGGGCGCACATAATTGCATTCGTCAGATGGAGAGGGCGCGACCGCGGGGGCGAAGTAGGGCACCGGAGGAGGCCAAGGCAGAGGGCGCAGGCGCAGGGTGAGGCGAAGGAGCAAGCGGCAACGCAGAAAAGAGGCGGGAGCGGTGAAGTGAAAAACGCCGCGCAAGGGGACGAGTTGACGGCTGGGAGAACGGTGCCAGAGACATTTAGGATGGACATGCACGGACAGACACTGACAAAGCACGAAGCAAATTAGGGCGGATCTTGCCAAAAAGGGAAAGAGAAACTAACAAATCAAGGAATGACGGTTGTTATAGAAGGCGAGAATGCAGACCGCGAAACACGGTAAACAATGCTGATCAAGACTTAGCAGGGAATAGGAAAGCGGGAATAAGGAGTTCAAAACTCGGCGTAACGGAAATCAAGTCAATTGATTGATAGATTGATTTTTTCGTGTTTCCGGGCACATCAACTGCTTTGGTCATTAGTCCCGTGAGTGTAGTGCATGTTTTCCCCCAGGAGATGGCGGTGATCTTCCCCCGCTGGATGGCGAGATCCGGCGCCGACCTACCGTCGGCTAATGGGTTTCCCCCTAACCAGGACTCTCCCACCAGCGGGGCACCGCCCCAGCCGGGACAAGCTCTAAGCTCCCGACCGGTCTCCCGGGATATGTGGTAGTGTAGTGCATGTAAGTGTGTGTGTGTGTGTGTGTGTGTGTGTGTAAGGGGAGAGGATAGGACAAGGAAGAGGAAGGACAGATCGCGCGCGGTCCGTGGCCCGTTTGGTAGGGTACTGCTCCGGCATTCGCCTGGTGTTGATCGGAGAAACCACGGAAAACTACCGATCAGAGCAGCCGGCCTCTAGAATTCTCCTCCAGACAGCGACTGAATTCGACCTCGCTGAAAAGCTAGTGTCGAAAATCCTGCCACCGTCAGGACTCAAAGGAAATCAAGTCAAAATGAAAGATTGTGAAAGAAAGCATAAAAGGCAGGCTGGGTGGCTAGGGGGACGCGAGCCATCTCAGAGAGGGGATCGAACTGTGGCAGAGCGAGTGGGGGTGCTTATGACAGGGAGAAGCGCGGGGGGAAGAAGTGGCATTGCAGGCAGTCACGGAAGAACCGGCCGCGCGGCGGCGCCGAAGGGCGGAAACGGGGACCACGCCCACATCAAATCACGGCGAGACCACTGCAACACGCGCAGGAGCCAACCGCGTCCATTGATCATGGCGTTGCGGACGTTCCGTGTTCACATTCCCGTCCTATAGTAGGGGCAATACCCTTCTGAATTACCCTCCGATCATCGATGTGGGATAACGATGCTATTTTATTTTAATGTGTAGAAATTATTCGAAAATACTGGAAATGTTCCAGTCGAAACTACTATCAGTCCTGAATAAATGTATTGACATTCGGCATTAAGATTTAAATAGACGTTCTCGACGGGATAAAAGCAACATAAATGTAATTCTTTATTTTAAAACTACGTAGCCCGTACTTCCAGTATTCACAAAATAGTAATTTGAACAGAGCAAAATCGGCTATAATTCTTCTTGACCAGCTAAAGATTATTTATTGTATTCACGATAATGCATGTAATTTAAATTACAATTAAGTTTTACTTGAGACGCAGAAAAGTCAAATTATAATGTTCATACAAAGACACATCAAACGACCGGATAAACGTCTATTAATTTTTTTACAATGCAGATTTTACTTTCATTCGGAAACATTTTAACGATCTTTTTTTTTAAATATATTAATTTAAAATATTACTTACGACACGACACACAATCGGCATTTTTAGCTAATTGAATATTCTTTAATCACAGTGATTCTCCTTCCTCCCAGACACGTTTATAATTCTGGAGAACTTCAACAGGACAGGATTTCTCCAGTAGAAGAACAGAGAGTTTAAGAAGGGAGAAAGACACGACGTGAACCGAAACACGAAAGTGACAAGTGACACGAAATAGATGCAAGTGTCTGCGGTTGGGAATGAGAAATTGCCTATTTTTCACTTTCTAGATTTTTTAAATTTAGATATAACATTTTCTACTCCATGTTATGTCATATCGGTCCGAATATGTGTATTTTACATTTTCTACGGTTAATGGTTAATTAACGAAATGCCTCCGAATCCCCAATACTAATTTCAAGTTCAACTGAAGCACCACATTCTGTAGCACCACTAGTTCGGTATGAAAGACGGTGGGTTTTGAATACACACAATGTGAGGAAGTAATCTACTAAATAGAGGGGCAATATTTATGCACTTTTTCGATGTCAGGGCCTGACAATTCTAGTTTTTCTGTCGAAAATTTGCCATTTTTTGCCGCATCATTACAATCTCTTTTCTATATATAAGTATGATACGACTAAGTAAAAAAGAAATATTCACATTTTTGCGCTAATTCCCAGCGAGTCTTTCTCCCTTCTTCCTTGGCTCCACCCGCTACGACATGAATCCTTCCGCGCCACAGCATCACAAACCGGCATCGATTTCTCATTAGGAGAGCTCATTTAAGACGCAGCAGCCCAGGCGGTTGCGGCCGCGTCGGAGGCTCAGGGGGCGGCGAGCGCCCAAACCAAGGAGGAGAGCAGATTCAGGGCGAGGTCCACTGATTCGTCGTAAGTGGCCCATTCGTGGGCAAGTCAGGCTTGACGAGCCCGCGACGCACCCTTTGTAACTGTCAACGCTGCTACCTGCTCCATTGCTCGTTCAGCGGTGAAGAGCGCGGCTGTGCTAGATTTAGAATCGCAACGAACAACACTCGTCAAACGAAGCTTCCTTGTGGAAATCCAGCCTCAATCCGCCCATTCACAGGCAAGCCGGACTTAATTCTGTGTCACGCTGGATTTGAAACGGTGGCAATCCTTTGTTCGAACAATGGAACTGGTAGCAGTGGCGAAAGACGCAAATGTGCAGCCTCCGCCGTGCTCCACAGGGGCACGCAAGTTTCTGTCATTAAGGCTGCGTCACCTTTTCTCAACACGTACTGACTTCCATCTGATCCAATGACTTAAAATAGCATTCATCACTGAAACGCACGGATTACCAGAAGTCCGAAGGATGATTTCTGTGATCTTCCGTGAAATGCAGTCTATTTCTCCGATTTGCCTTTCTTAATCCATGACTTCTTGGGCTCTCTCCCTTTGTATCAACGTTTCAAAATGCCCTTCGGACGGTTTTCGTGAATACTGTTTTCCATGTTATAGAAAACCATACATTCATTTGCTTTTCCTATTCAAATTCTTCGCTTTTCGTCGTTGTTTCCCTTCTCTGGGCCATTCTTAATTGGATGCTCCTCTGCATATCTGAGAATCGATTCTCCTGTTTTTCACTATTTTGCGTCCAGGAAAACATGTCAAACGAACTTCAGAGCGAACTTCTGATAAGTGTACGTTCTTAAATATCATTCTCGTTAAAATTCTCCTTAAATATCAAAATTACATTTTTCATTTCTATAAATTTCCCTATGAGAAGAAAAAATATCAGTAAAGGTTTACAATAAAGAAGTAGGCTTCATTCAATACTAACAAGTGAGAGCTACTGTTAATCGTGCTGGCTTCAGAAACAAAAAACGAAAATTTGACAATCAAAAGGCGACTATCTATGGCACAATGAACATTGTCGAAAGAGCAAAGTTCAAATAAGAAATGAAAATGTATATACATATATCAAGAAAATGTAAACAATGGAACAAGCTGATTTCCCAATCGATTAAACTACAACATTTTTTCAATCAAATGCAAATTTTCAAACATAAAATTCACACATTCAGTAACATCGTAAGTCATTGATAATAACTTTCGAACGAGGTGATAATTCTGAAAATTGAATAGGCGAAGCTTTTCTGTATTTGCATGGCAAAGCCAACGTGGGACGTTTGTCTTTGATGTACTCGGTAGTAATGTTTGACACCAGTTTTTTTTATCGTGAAGTCGACCTGTTAAATGTCATATTACGTCACAACTCAATGTATGACTTGAAATGGCAGCATATTGTAATAAAACAGTTATAAGGGTTCTCTTTTGTGAAAATGTATACGAAGACAATGAAATTATTACTCGATTATTGACAATGAATTATAAGACAATAAAATTATAATCTCCTTACTCGATTGTCCAAGTTTCCTTTGCAACTTTTTCACAGTTACCCCCGTAACATTGCCGACTCGAGTTCCGCGCTTCTACCTGCTGAACTTGGAAGGTGTACACAATCGGAGGTAAATGCGAAAGGAGATGGAAAACATTACGACGCAATTTTTAAATTTCATCGCTTATAAGTTTTTTTAAAATATGACCAATCATACTGTTGTGTGGACAGGATGACTATTGTGTGCTAATAAGCGTATGCATTATTAAATTTAAAATTAACTGTCGATAAGACAATGAATGCATATTAAAATCAATCAGTATTCGGCGGCATTTACCACTCGCGGCACAAGTATTAATTATTTAAAAAATTACATAATTAAGTTCATTAACCCTCACACTGACGCTGCAACATGTCACGTTATCTTCCGAGGTCGCCCATAAGCCGTGGGAGACTGGTGGAGCAATCTGTTGAGTATTTTGTACGATAGTCAATAATCCAAGCAACTAATAGATGTCGCTCAGTACCGTTCAATATTTCCGAGAACGGCTGCCTAAGGTTTTGAATTCATACTGTGACATACCAATATGTCACTGAATATTGCACAATATTTATTTGAAATGGCGTCAATTAAAGGGGATAAATTATGTGAATATGCTAGCATAGCAACGGTAAACGAGCCGTCGTCAAGGTCAACATATTCATGCAGTGACAATCGCGGAGACGGCTAGTTAATTCTATATAGAATTCTGGGATTGGCCGAAAAAGCAGTGACAGTCGTGAAGACGGCTAGTTCGTTTTGCAAGAAATTTAGAGATTGGCTATGTACGAAAGTACATCAAATGTTATCTACAAATAAACAATCGAAATTAAGAACCGAGCTGTGCAGGGCTGAAAGAATACGAGAGACATTCATTCTGACTGATGCCGTGCTCATGAACGGATCGTGCTCCAATTAATGTTAGGAGTTTTTTTTCTTTGGGGACTTGTAAGCATCTACTAGGGAATGGACGTTGAGAAAACATCAAAATTGGAACTCTAAGTGTGACAGTGGAGCTTAAAATATTTCATGTGAACAAGTTGGAGGGACATTGAGGGCTTGGGCGAAGTTGTCAGTGATTGGACTGGAATGTTAGCAGCAAATAGTTTATTGATTTGATGAACGGTGATTGAAGTGAGCTTCCGAGAAAAGAAGAGAAGATGGTGTCTGGACCTGAGGACGGCGGCGTCGAAGATGGATAAAGATGGCCGAAAAAGCGCGCGAAGACATAAGGTTGGAACGGTCATGACAAACGTTTGATTTTATATTGGGTAAAGTTATACAATATAAACAATTGTTTTCAATAGTTTAATAAATTTCCATGTTTTTGTGAAATGAATATATGATTTTTCATTGAGCCAATTCTAGCAATGAAGTAGAAAGACAGAAAGATATTTGCTTTTCAGATTCATCGACCGAGTTTGAGTATATTCAGTTTATTTCAATACGTAAGCGATTTACCATTTTATGGAATTCGCATGCCACTGCAGCGTGTTTATTTGTGTGTTTTTTTTCATTTGACTGGAATTGAAATCTTTAAATTGAGGTAAATAGTACGTATATGTGTCCTTCAGTTATTTTTAAATTGTTTCATGCTTTACAAGATGGGATCGCAACATTTGTAACTCATCTGCCACATTGTTAAGTCTACTGCAAAGCATATGAGAAATCTATTTTTGAGATGGCTTCACCAATTTGGAGGAATCTTTGGCATTGCCGGGCAGTGATGAACTATCGGACACTCCTCAAACTGAGTCGCCTCCCGCGTATTTTGAAGCCCACGGACAAGCAGATTTTGGATCGGATGCAGTTATATCACCATCTAAAGACCCAAAGGGGAAAAAAAGGGGCAAAAATAAAAAATTTGAAGAAACTAAGAGTGGAAACATACTTAAGTTTAATGATATTATAATTGTCTTCCTTTTTCTATTCTTTTCAATGTAACGTAGTAAGTGTTAGGGTCATACTTAAGCGGATTTAATGAAACATGTCACAAACTCAGGTGACGTAATAGTGGCACCTAGAGACAATCAGACTCCTTGAAAAATCTTCTAAAAATTCTTAACTAGCTGTAAGATGAAAAAACATTAGTTTATTTAAGTATTTCTTGACAAGATAGGAGTTAGAATGTTAACCAATACCAAATTGCTGAATGTTGTTTGTGATTTTATATATTAATATTGTGTTCGGGTAATTTTGTAAGGATTTCGAGGTTACTTCTAATTGTTAGATCTAAATGAAAAAACAACTACGTACACGTTTAATATAATATTGAGATATATTTGTCTTGAAGTTTTTTCACATCATTGTGCCTTTATGAAGACTAAGAGATCTTCTGCGATACAATTCCACAAGAGGCGATGTTGAATATCTAAAGACGGGTGGGAGGGCTGGGGGGACGGTCCTCAGCAAACCTGCGCGGCGGGGCGCCTGGCGCAGCTTCAATAAATCCCGCGGCGGCGTTGGCGGGCGCGAGGGCGGCGGGGTCGCGGGCCGGGGGCGGCGGGCTGACCCCGAGCCACGGCCCCGAGCACACGCGCGGCGCGGCGCGGCGCGGCGCGGCGCCGGCCCGAGCGCCTTAACTCAATCAGCGCCTCTTCCGGTTGCGTCACAGCGCACGCACTCCGCCCCCGCCCCCGCTACACGTGCGCCGGCGCTTGCACCCTCCCGCCTCGCGACCCCCCCCAAACGCATACGAAGGGTGCGAAGGGAAAACAATCAACCCCTTTCACACCACGGCAATTCAATTCAGCGCTGTAGACTGCAGTGGAAAAGGTTTCGTTTCTTTCGGAAGTTGTTTGTGTGTGTACAATACGCAATAAGTGTGCTTCAATGTGCTATCGTAATGTCAAAATTTAATCAAATGTGGATTTGCACTGTTTTTATTCCTGTATTCTTCATGTAAATGGACCACCCAATACTTGAGACAACTTTTGGAGAGCGGTGATCGTATTTAAGAATATTGTGATATAAATTTAAACTTTTATCTACTTACATACATTTTTTATTTAATTTATATTTGTTTTCTGTTCATAAATAATAATTATTTACAAAAAATAAACGTTTTTCTTAAAAAACGTTTAAATACTTTAAATCGCTTTCTCGTGTTCTTCATTTACATGTCCCGTCTCTCTAGGAACCTTCATACTTGATCCAGAGGTGAGTTACAGTACTCAGTTCTTTTCCAGTCATAGTGTAAAATGAAAGTAATTTTACCTACATCTCTGTCATCTCGGCCACGCCCCTCTTTTTTGTGCTAACAATAAGCCCCATCACTTATCGCCTCGAAAGTGCAGTGCATGGTTTTTCCTTGGGAGGTGGCGGTGCTCTTTCCCGCTGAATGGTGAGATCCGACGGCGAACTTTCCGTGGGCTGTGGGTTTTCCCCAACCAGGTATCTCCCACTAGCGGGGCACCGCCCCAGACGAGACAAGCTAGAAGCTCCCGATTGGTCTCCGGACATGGCGGTAGTGTATGCCATGTAAGTGTGTGTGCGTGTGTAAGGGGAGAGGATACGACAAGGAGGAGGAAGGAAAGTTCGCGCGCGGTCCGTGGTTTGTTTCTGAGGGTACTGCTCCGGCATTCGCCTTGTGTTGATAGGAGAAACCACGGAAAACTAGTAGCCGACCGTTAAAATTCTCCTCCAGACAGCAGCTGAATCTCACTCAGGTACCTAGCTAGTATCGAAAATCCTGCCAGGGTCGGGACTCGAAACTAGGATCTCCCGGTCAGAGGCGCTGCAGTGTCATCACTCATCAGACATGCTGAGCCCCCTCATCCGATAATATGAATTCATGCAAATTTAGGTGATTTTATACATTTTTTCCTACAACAATTAGCCTTGCGAGTCCAGAACGTAGAAAAAAGATTGCTTGAAAAATAGTAGATTCGAAATATGCTGTACACTTCAAATTGGTCGCGAGTCAGTAACCCTTCTGTTCTGTAGAGAGTGGGAGCTGCACACTCCTTCCACGCGCTTCGAGTCCTGAGGAACGCGAGCCTCAGCTTAAAAACTGGCCACGCTATTTTGGGGAAAATCCCCATCGGTAATTAAATAACGAGGCGCCGCCCGCGGACAAGGAAAAGGAACGCTCGAATTGTTGGCCCCAACGGCGCGGTGCAGCTCGAGATGAGAGAGTCCGCAGAGGAAGGCCGTATTCGCAGGCTGACGAAGACGCGCTTACCGAACGGGGAGGCGACCCTCCGGAGGACAATAAATAAATAAAAGGTAGGCACGAGTGATCGGAAAGGCCAAGGCGGGAACCCCGAAATGTCTCCTTCGGTTGAGAAGTGGCTTTGATACATCGGCAGATCCAGAGAACAATGAGTCCAAGACCCATTCCCCAATTCAATGTATTTTTAGAAGATTTAAATCCAAAAAATCGATTGAGGGGAAAACGTCTCTGTCATTTTGCCTGTGGTCAACTCTAGCGACTACACTATTCAGTCGATTTTCTGAAAAAGTGATATTCCTCGGTCAATTTAAAGAAACTCGACGCCCGCTGAGTTTGAAACGGAAATTTTGATTTTGGGGGGTACTATACACTAACCCACAATTACATTTTCAAACTTTTCTCACAAATGGATCTTTTTTTTTCATTCCAAGTGAACATTGACGAAAAAAATATTTCAAAAATATTTAAGGGGGTTGGAACTGAAAATATTTCCTGGGTCCGCCCTTTGTTTGAGTCTTTATTTTAAGCTTCTGGAATTTCCCTCGTCGTTCGCATCAACAAGAAACCTCTCCTTGCCTCTCTGTATTTTCGTCTTGGCGCTTTCGCTAGCAATCCCGAAACAAGAGAACGTGCCCAGCAGCCGCCGCCGGGGGCTGTGCACTGGTTGGCGGTGGCAGCCCGCAACGCAGGCCGCCCTTGCGGCCCGCTCCGGTCCGGCGCGGCGCGGCGCCCGCGTCGCCTCTAATGAAGGGCGCCGTCCGCGCGCGGCCTCCAGGTCGCGCTCCCGCCCCAATTTGTAACGCGAAACCGCTTTATCCATGCAAATGCGCGCGCCACGCACCTCGGCAACCGTGCAGCCATGGACGATGGAGGTCGGGGGGGGGGGGCGTTGGCGTTCGCGGCGGCGCGGCGGTGGCGGAAGCGGAGGTGGTAGCGACGGCGGCAACGGTGGTGGCGATTGCCGTGGCGGCGGTGGTGGTGGCGGCGGTGGCGGCGGTGGCGGCGGCGGTGGTGGCGGCAGCGGTGGCGGCAGCGGTGGCGGCGGCGGCAGCGGCGGCGGCGGTAGCGGCGGCGGCGGTAGCGGCAGCGGCGGCGGCGGCGGCGACGGTATCCGTGTCGGTGGCGGCGGGAGCGCGAGCGGGGGCGAGGGCGGGGGCGGAGAGCGGCGGCTCGGCGATGCTGCGGTGACGTGTTGGCAGATAATATAAAGAGATTTTGCGCAGCGTATCATAAAACGATATGAATACGGTACGAGGAAACCACGTGACCTCATCGTTCGAAGTGTTTAAAGCAGGGCGTTTTCGCACAGAGTATCGTACAACGATACGGTGTGCTTAAGAGACAACTCTGTCACCTATTTTAAAACAGTTTTGCACGTTTTCGTTTCAAGAAAAAAATAATTGAAGATAGTTTAGAATTGACTGCAGTATGAGATTGGGATCATGTGATGTTCTATCGTGTACTATGATATAAATGGCCTGATTTCACCTGGTAATTCTGGTGGAATTTGTTTTTCGATACAACACTCTCAAAATCTGGGAGTTCTCCGCATGCGTAGAAGCTCCGAAGTGGGGTCGCGTGGAATACGATTTACATTTTCATGCTATGCAAAAACCCTAATATCAACATTCCACTCCGCAAGAGGAGAGCAGAATAGAACAAAACGTATATGAGCATCACGCATCGTTCTTTCGTGTTCGGAAAATACCCAAAACGTTTCTAATCGATTCAAATCGATCAAGGAAGCGCTCCTTTCATCTTACCGGTATTCCAACAAATTTTCAGAAGTGATGAAAACAATCTTGCTTCACTAACAGTTTTCGAGAAACAGCAGAAGCGAAATTGGGTTTGGTTATACCGAAGGTAGGGTTTAAGAAACTTTTTGAGCTCTATCTTGAAACACTCAAGAATCAACTCCACTCAGTTTTCAATCTGGCCACCTTTAGCAGACAACAGAAACACTCATATAAAGAGATTACTAGTATAAGAAGGGACCGCTTTGACAGTTGCTGTTTGGCCACTCTGGCAACATAATTGCATGCACTCATTTTGTCAGTGTGTTCGTTTAGTTAGCTCATTTGTAAATGGGTTCATCCCTACCACTTGCAATGGCATTACCTGCTTGACAATCTGTTTTCCGACCTGTCAAATTCGTCCCTTCTTAGTGTAACTTCTCTATATGATGTAACGGGCAGATATCATACCAGGAGTGGTTTCTGGATCAGTAACACGTTTTGTACAACCCCATCTTTTTTTTTTTTTTTTTGTGATTCTCAAATTAGAAATGTTTTTGACATGAATTGTGAATTGTCTCCATTAGCATTTTTGAGTAGCTATTTATTTTAAGCTTCCCGCTCCGCTTTTAATCGTCCCCACAGACAGGATTTGCAATTGTCGGTAGTTTTCCCGTTTCGTTTTTCAAGCGTGCACATCTCACAAACTTTGTCGGCGTATCGAAATGTACTGTTGTAAATGAGACCAAGGCTGCATGCAAAGTAGGTAGGTCACGATGACATGAGGACAGGGCGGGACGATACCAAGGCGAGCTGATAATGAAGCTGTACCGGCGGGACAGGCAAGTTGGCATAAGAGGGCGGTGGCGCGGCGGGAGAGTGTTTTTTTCCAAAACGCTGAAGCACATGGAAAATTGAAACGTGTGGAATGCACTTTACAACTGGCGGCAATTGAAGAAGTACGTATTAAGGTAGTTGGGTTAAGTTAACTTAGCCAACAAATTGCCCATTGATAACGGCCAATTTGACCCGCCTCGCTCGCGCCATTCGAAGACAACGGCGAGCTTTTGGCTTCCGCCGATCACATATAGCATCAAGTCCGGCCAAAGCCAAATTTCCTAAGCATTTTACAATAAAATACAGATACCGCTTATCTCGACTCACTTGCCTCGCGTAATGACCTTTAAGTATTTCCACTTAAACCGGGAGCGGTGGCTCAGTCCATCAACTGATGTCACTGCAGCGCCTCTGACCGGGAGGTCCTAGGTTCTCACTCCCCACGGCGGCAGGATTTTCGACACCAGCTTTTCGGCTAGGTCGAATTCACTCGCTGTCTGGAGGAGAATTCAAGCGGCCGGCTGCTCTGATCGGTAGTTTTCCGTGGTTTCTCCGATCAACACCAGGCGAATATTGGAGCAGTACCCTAACAAACGGGACACGGACCGCGCGCGATCTTTCCTTCCTCTTCCTTGTCCTATCCTTTCCCCTTAGACACACTTACACAAACATGCACTACACTACCACATATTCTGGGAGACAGGTCGGGAGCTTAGAGCTTGTCCCGGCTGGGGCGGTGCCCCGCTGGTGGGAGAGTCCTAGTTAGGGGGAAACCCCACTAGTCGACGGTAGGTCGGTGCCGGTTCTCGCCATCCAGCGGGGGAAGATCACCGCCCTCTCCCGAGAAAAAACATGCACTACTCTAACGGGACTAATGACCAAAGCAGTTGACGCGCCCGGAAACACGAAAAAAATCAATCATGAGTTTAAAAAAATGTTACGCAGTCATTATTGCTGGGTGTTTTATTCTTCGATCCAGCTAGTCGTTTTCACCCCTTCTTTAATGACTACATTTTGGATGAACCAGCGGCAACCGCTGGGAATGTGGAGTCGCTCTTCAAGGGCAGGGCGCACGTGGGCGAGCCGTCGTGGGCAGCGCGCGCTGATTCACCGGGCCGCCCGCGCCCCGGAGACGAGCAGTCGATCGCGTGGCGGAAGCCCCCGCCGAATAATTGACGAAGGTGCAGGCGACGCCAACCAACCTAACGCAGTCCTGGCAAACGATACGAAATTTGGCGCTCAACACGAATCTCGCGTTTGCAAACAAGAATTTGGGCTGGAAACGCGCTTTTTAAGCAAGGCTTTGCACAGACTTTCTCGGAACAAATTTTTCTATGTTCCTTGGAGTGGTCTGGCTTTAAGGTTGTGTTCCATCCTCTGGCCAGCTTACATCCATCGTCCCCTAAAGTACGTTTTTTGGACAATTTCTCGACTTTTTGCTTTTCTAGTAGTACAACTGAATCATTACTTGAAGAATATTAAAGAAGAGTAAAAACTCGTCCTAAATATAACTTTTCATTGAGAAATTCAGAGTTAAACGTGAAAATTACGAGTCGAGTCGAGCACGGGTTTATAAGCTTTTCGCTTGTTGATCATTCCTGCGCTTTGCAGAAGACTGTCGGGTCGAAGCTAGCGCGCTTTCAAAGGTCAGGATCGAGAATTGAAAAACCTATTGTTTATCTCACAAACGCGATAGAAGAATGCAGGACGCACGTACTTTTATGATCTTTTGGCTATTTAAAACATTCATGAAAATACTGAGTTAATAAACTCTACCTGCAGGCTCTACGAGTGCCAATTCACACGCTGTAGTCATCTTCCAAAGTACTGCAGGGCAGTAAATACTCAGCGCAATTTGAAAACCCCGTGCCACAAACGAGTGCCACCGACAAATGGTCTTTGTGTGTAACGGTATGTTGTGAACAGCTACCTGACGGGTAGTTTGTTTGATTGATTGATTTTTTCGTGTTTCTGGCGCATCAATTGCTTTGGTCATTCGTCCCGTTAGTATAGTGCATGTTTTTCTCTGGAGATGGCGGTGACTTCCCCCGCTGGATGGCGAGATCCGGCGCCGACCTACCGTCGGCTAGTGGGGTTTCCCCCTAACCAAGACTCTCCCACCTGCGGGGCACCGCCCCAGCCGGGACAAGCTCTAAACTCCCGACCGGTCTGCCGGAATATGTGGTAGTCTAGTGCATGTTAGTGTGTGTGTGTGTGTGTGTGTGTAAGAGGCGAGGATAGGACAAGGAAGAGGAAGGGCAGATCGCGCGCAGTCCGAGTCCCGTTTGGTAGGGTACTGCTCCGGCATTCGCCTGGTGTTGATCGGACAAACCACGGAAAACTACCGATCAGAGCAGCCGGCCGCTAGAATTCTCCACCAGACAGCGATTGAATTCGACCTAGCTGAAGAGCTAGTGACGAAAATCCTGCCGCCGTGGGGAGTGGGAACCTAGGACCTCCCGGTCAGAAGCGCTGCAGTGACATCAGTTGATGCACTGAGCTACCGCTCCCGGTCTGACGGCCAACGTGAATTGGGAGGGGGAGGTGATGCGAGGTGGAGGTTGAGGTCGGAGGCGATAGTAGAGGCGGGGTACAGACGTGGTCAACGCACTCTCGCGTCTCGCGCCGGAAGCCGCCTGCCTGCCTTCCTTCCTTCCTTCCTTTCCTTCTCTCTTCCCTCTGCGTCAGCGGCCTGGGAGAGACAGCCACCGCCAGTGTCACGCCTCTTTCCCTCAAAGGAGGGGTTTTAGCACCCACGGCACTGGATGCAGAATCGTTGTGAAACGAAATTCTTTATCCCGCCGCAAGCATCAACTGAATCTGAAATATTTCTGTTTCTGAAATATTTCAAAAACCCGTCAAACGCCAAAATTTAAAATGCGCTTTTGCGATGGAATATTGTTTCATGAGGATAGACACATCGCTTATTCCATATTTACCTGAAAAATATGCGTTTGTTAACTGCTTTAATATTGAAAAATATTTTGAAATCGGAAAAACTGGGACACTTTTTCTGAATTTTCTCGACATGACAAATTTGGCGTTTGACGGGTTTCTGAAATAAACGATTCAACTGATCTCCACGAGAGTAACTGGTAAAGTACCTACGAACAATATTCGAAATAATTGATTGATTGATTTTTTCGTGTTTCCGGGCGCGTCAACTACTTAGGTCATTAGTCCCGTTAGTGTAGTGCATGTTTTTTCTCGGGAGATGGCGGTGATCTTCCCCCGCTGGATGGCGAGATCCGGCGCCGACCTACCGTCGGCTATTCCCCCTTCTCCCACCAGCCGGGCACCGCCCCAGCCGGGACAAGCTCTAAGCTCCCGACCGGTCTCCCAATATGTGGTAGTGTAGTGCATGTTAGTGTAAGTGTGTGTGTTAGGACGGGTTTCTGAAATAACCACGGAAAACTACCGATCAGAGCAGCCGGCCTAGAATTCTCCTCCAGACAGCAGCTGAATTCGACCTAGCTGAAAAGCTAGTGTCGAAAATCCTGCCGCCGTCAGGACTCGAACCTAGGACCTGCCGGTTAGAGGCGCTGCAGTGACATCAGTTGATGCACTGAGCTACCGCTACCGGTTATTCGAAATAAGGTTGTGGTAATACTCTTTCTGTCAGAATGCGATGAACGCTACGTCCATAGAGTGCGCGGATAACCACGGTAAGGGCTTTGAATGGCAAGGAAGAGTTACGTCATTGCCGCAACACTGCTATACACAGTGAACTTTCATTGAACAACGATTACACCGTATTGAACAACGTAGTCACCAACCACATAATTTTCGCCAGTCCACGAAGCTGACTGGGGCTCTTCAGGGGTTTACTCAATCGCTTAAGGCGTATGCCGGGATGGTAATTTGTTTTGCATTCCCAGGAGTAAATGTAAGCTTTTCGCTTTCCCTTTCTGAGTAATGACTTAATAATGTAAATATTTGTGTGGTCAGGCGGAAGAGTAGGCCTAACGGCCTTAGCCTCGTCATTAATAAAGACATTATTATTATTATTATTATTATTATTATTATTATTATTATTATTATTATTATTATTATTATTATTATTATTATTAAGCCGAGGCTGGACTCAACTCAAATTGTTGAAAATAATCACGCAACTCATTTTTAAATGAATTTTCACATAAAGTTCTAACAATCTTAAATACGTGAACAATCACAAGAATGTGTTAATTTCACTAGCATCGGTACGCGAGAGCATTTAAAAAATCGCTCCCCTTGGCCGCTAGGCGCTCCTATACTGTGAGATGGCTACGGTCGGAGTTCTCCAACCTTTCGGGTTCGCGAGGCGCTTCCGTCATGTGGGACACCGCTCGCCTTCGCCCGGACGAGTGTGCGTTGCGCCCCGCTCAGTGGAGGACTGCATTTGGAGATGCTGGGGATCGATGCCCGCTACATGGTTTAGTGTTGCCTGCTGGAAAAAAGGAGTTATTTGTCCCTTGCAGAGACACAGTACCCTGAAACAATGTAAGATTTCTAGAGACTGAAATTGTTTTTGAGAAGTATGGCAATGAAACAGGGAAAAAATGGTTGGTATTTCATTTATGATTTCAACTCTTTGAAACGTTCAAAATATGGTACATAAATTAAGAAAAAGAAAAGAAAACTTTCTCAAGCGCTTTCTTAGGATCCAGACTGTGCTACGAAAGCGATGTCTTCGCTCTCCTCGTCAATCGTCGAGTGGTCGATTCGTATCCTCTGCAGCAATTTCAACGACCTTCTCTCGATGAAGTTGCTAATTCGCAGCTGAGGCAACACTGATTTCAGCAGTAAACGGAACGCCGAATACGGACCTCAAAGGAGCTGCACAGAAATGTATTAAAAAAGAAGCACATTCTACCCCATTGCCGAAACACTATGAATTCTGCTCAGTGAATCACATAATATCCTTTCGGATTAGGCCCTAATTCTTCCTGAAATAGACGCACGTTCCGTCGATTGGCTCTCAACTACGCAACGCGGGTACTACGTCGAACGAAATCTGCGCAACTGAATGTTGAGCCGCCTCCTTCATTCCAGATACAACAGGGCCCAACAGGACAAAACGACGCGAGACGAACTCACTTCTATACACACGCTCCGGTTATACATAATGAAAACACAGACCATACAAATCACCTTCGTAACCGTCGCTTTTTTACAACACAATTGACGTTTAAAACATAATTCGATAAGATACAATGTAGGGGCTGGGTTGTAGGTCAACAAAATAAATAAATAAATAAAAAATTTAAAAAAAATGCAGCTCAGAAGGAATACGTTCTGCAACTAAAAATTTTACCGAACGTTTACTTAACCGAAAAATGATTACGTAAACATTTGTTTTGGTTGCTTTTTAATTTAATAGTTTATTGTCAATTACTGCAACTTAATATTGAGTTGGCGCTCAAGAAATAATTCATTGGCTGCAAAATTACTGAAAAAATAAGCAAAAATATTGGTAGAACAATTTTTAAAAAATGTATGTTTTCCAGAGACTGAAATTGTTTTTGAGAACTATGAAAATTAAACATGAAAAAATGGTAATAGTCTTTTTCTATTTCACCAAGGATGGTATTAGTTCATTTCTCTATGGATTTAGCTCCAAGAGTAGTTAATTCTGAACCAGCTCAAAAAACAAAGTAGAATAATATCATCTTACACTTGTTGCTGGTGTGACGCATCTACTTCAGTAAATCTGCATGGTTATGAAACAACAGAGAATTGAACAGTGAATTTTCTAATTCAAGATTCTTGCTTATAAAAGGTACATATTAATCCTGAAAATTATTGTGGATAATATTACTCATGTGGCAAGGACAAAGAACACATTAACAAACAGTATCAGAGCTATGGGCAAATGGGGAAGGGCAAGTAGTGTGAAATACATATTCTCATATTTTTATAAGAAATTTACTACAAAATATAGGAAAGCGAAATGTACGAGAACAAAAATAATCTACAGAATGTTACTTTAGTGCACTGTTTAACAGAAGTTTCTGTTATACAAGTTATTTATTACTTTAAAAATAATATGAAAAAAATAGAAAAAAAAGGGATGTTACATTCCTCACGGCACCTTCACTGGCTGAATCAGGCTTCCACCAAGAGCTACAGAACAGACTGCAAGGTGAACTCACCAGTGTAGCAGAGGGCAATCCAGTCCGACTCGCTGACATCCTGGGTAATGTGCCACTGGAGGCGGAAGCTCTGCTTGCCTGTGGGCCCTGAGCAACGATTGAGCACCTTGAGGTGACTGGGCCCTGCATCGGCTAGCCACTCGCTGCGAATGCGTCTTGTGCGGTCGGCTGACAGGGACAAACGAGTGCAGGAAGCACCTGTTGAGAGGCCGTTGGCATTCTCTTCATTGTTGCTGCCATTGCCATTGGCAGGCTGGTCCATTTGTGCCAAATGACCCTGGCTGCTCTCTCCATTTGGCCCTGGAGCAGGGGTTCCATTCCCATTGGAGTCCAACTGCTGCCCTCTCGGGTCCAAAGGGGGCAAGTTGGAGACAGAATCAGCTGAAAGAGCAATGCAAAAGATGATTAAATAAAAAATTGAATTCAATAATACAAGATATATCAAAACAAAACATTAGATTGACAATTTCATTCAGCATACAAAAAGTTTTGATATTAATGAAAACAAAATAAAACAAGTTCAGATTAAATGATTTTAGTTACTTTACAATTTGTTAAACAAAATATGTTCACTTTACAAATGATACAATAAGATGTATCATCATCATCATCAAAATGTCAATTATCAATTGAATTTGTAAAACTCTCCTGCAGACTTAGTTCCCCTCCCTAAAGAATTTGTAAAATTGTTTACAATAGAAACTGCTTGACAAGATCAACAACATTGAAAAATAAAATTCTATTTTAATAACATAAACAGCAAATAATACTCAAAATGTTTGCAAAACGTTTCTTTGAAAAATAACTTATGAATTTAATTTTATAATACTGGGAACATATTACATTACAATCAAAATTTTTTAATTATCGATTAACTATTCTGAAATGTATAATTCGTTCTTGAAAATAGGAACACTTTGTTTTAGGAGATCATAAAATGAAACTATCTGATTTCTACAGTTTGAAAAATAAACAAAATTTCATAAGAGAAAGATAAAAAGTTTATAAAATACAATCTAATGTACCTGAGGATGAAGTAACATGATTTGAGCTGGAGGAAGAATCTGGTCCCTGGGGATCGGCTGGAGGGGCATCTGAGCCTCCAACAACATGCATGAGCCTGCTGGCACACTACGTGAGCTACCTTCACTGCAGCCATGCGTCACACGCACTCAATTAGTAGCATGGCTGCCAAAAATAACAGATTTCAACCAAATTTGTAGAGCACCAACAACAAGCGTATGGCTGCACAATGGAAGTAACTTTCAACATCAAATAAAATATTTGAAAACGAATAGTTGAAACATGTTTATTAATTTTTTGGACAAAAATAATAAAGTTATTCATTTTGTGTACAATAAACAATTCTTCCTTTTTAGCAAACATGTACATAATAAACAGCACTTCCTTGTACATCCATACTCAACATAAATGACATGAAAAATATCAATTATTATGATTCTTATTCAACACGAACTAAGACAGAAGGGTTTCCAGTAACCAATCACCAGGAGATAGCCCATTATTAAAGAAATAGAATGAGGCAGCAAACTTATGTTGTTAATGAATCACATTAAAAAGATTAAATATAATAATAAGCTTCAAGATTTCTGAAGTAGAATACCATTTTCCCAATTCTAATAGGTCAATTCCCTTGGTTCATATTATACTAGAAGTGTTTTGAAAAATATTTTTAAATTAACTTTATGCTCATTCTAGGATATATCTCGACCAAGATCCATGAACTTAAATAAAATTGTGCTTAATAAATGGTTTTTAAATGGATAGAGGAGAAATATTAAGATAGGAAATCAATTAAATCAACATTAGATGTACTAAGATTTGCAGTATTTGAAGAGAGTGGGAATCAAAAGGTGTCATTGACATTAAACAAATAATGAAAAAAATCATTTATTACATCAAATAAAATCATACAACAAAAAACAAAACAATAATTATTGATACATCTTTTCTGTATTTCAACTAAGAATAACTGCTTTTTAGAATAAAGACTAAGAAATGTATAATTACGCGAAGAAAAAAAAGGTTGAAACAGAAAAATTAAAAACCAGTGACTATCATGCACCCCCCCTTCCTTCGTTCCTTAGGATCAAGATCTACATAGATTCTTCAATCAGTAAAGCCACACACCAAAAAGAAAAAGCTATATTATTAAAAATAATTGAGATGGTTAACAATGCAGACATAATTCTGAGCTGTGAGATACAAATGCACAGGAATACCTCGGTCTCTCTTTAAGGAAAATAAGCATTAGGCTTCAAAACTACTAAAAGTATCAGAAAAAAATATTAGAGCATTGTATTCCTCAATAACCAACTGGCACCAAAATTAGGCAACTAACACTTTTGTAGACTGTACTATAAACCAATTTTTTTTCAAATTGATAAATTCCTTCGGTAGGCGTGTTTATGAATGAAAACGAAATATTCGGCATTATCATTCAGTCAAGTTTTTAAGTAATTTTACAAACCGTACACTTCACAAACACTGAAACCTCTTAAGTTGTGAATCACAAATGTTGAAGTCATTTTTGAGCCGACAACAAAATCCAAGATATACACAAATCACAACTGCCTACACATTTCTGCGATTGCGACCCAAGAAACCAATACAACATACCGGTAGTGAGACCAAATTCTCCACGTACACACGTTACGTTTAATTCTTTGCAACACTCTCTAAACGCTATTTACAAACAGTTTTTGACAGCAAAATTCTGAGTTATGTTGGCACGACTATTTTCCTCACCTTCTGCTCTACGAGATTAATGCCACTTGTTCCAAAGGAAATTTACAATAAACATTAAATTTACTGCAAAATTATGTACAATTAGATTAGCACATGTGGCAAATTGTACAGAAAGTCTGAAAAATGTATGAAAACACTATTTAGCAGTAAGAAAACAAGTAACGGAAAAGCCTTAACACGCACGCCAACTGCTGCTGCAGCTGCAGTGTTTCCACAATTCGTTTGCGCATGAGCGATAGATATTTGGCAACTTCTGCCATCTATCGCTTTTCTTTAGAACCCAGACAGTTCTTTGGTTCCACGGTATACTCTCTGGTTCCACGGAATTGTATCCACTAAACGACCAGAACCAATAATTACATTTCGCGTTATTGGTCATTTCCTAAGCACAATTCTTTAATAAAAAGTAATTTAAAACTATTGAGATTTGTTTTAACTCCCTGTAAATGAAAAAAAACTTAATTCTATTTTAAACATTTCAATTGTGAAAAAATTGAAATTTAAAAATTTAATATATCCATTTACCATTCCAAAAACTACAGAAACTATCCCTTTCAAACCTTTCTGGACAACTATTCACATTTGTATTAGTAATGAGGGAAAGATGGTACCTTTTCCCAACAGCAGAGGGGATGCATAATTAAACAGCAATAAAACAAATTGTAGTAACTTTTCATTTTCAATTTTTAATAAAATACTCTTGGTTTTAGTTTAGGGCTCTAAATCTCATCCTTAATCAAATCGTTTTTGCAATAAAGTAAATATTAATAAATCAAAGTATTTAAATATCAGAGTGAAAACCTTCTCTTAATCTTCACTAAAAAATGGATTTATATTTTTTTGTTAACACATGTTCAATTCAAAACGGATTAATAACATCATGACAAATATAATTTAATGTATTCTGCATAATATTGTTTTGGTTTCACATATTAATAGAATATTTAACTAATTCTGCCAAGGTAAGAAAGGTGCATTCGGATTTTATGGTGCACAGGAATGGAAAAAACAACAACAGATTATTATATTGTATATAATGCAGCATTTTAAGCTTAAAAATTACTTTCTTCAAAACGTACAACATAACATTCCATACCATGTCATACCAAAACAAAATGCTAGCTAACATCAATAAGTTAAACTTCAGCACCAAATTAGAGAACATGTATACATCAAAATTACAGAAGGCAGGTAGAATGCACAAAATGTACCTTTGATAATGATTACAATAAAAACAGAAGAAATCAACTGTCAGGCACTGGTATCAGTTAAATTTTATAAAATGACTTTACAACCCACTAAAACCAGAAAACTGTTAGTCTAAACTTAATGTTTTGATGTCAGCAAAGTTAAAATGAATCTATTTCGTTACAATCTACCCCTTGATCAATCAAACTGAAAAATAAGGACACAAAATTATTTGAGAAATTACCAGCCTACTGTTGGCAAATACTCAAAGTAAGCTGTGCTTCTATGATCATTGCATATGTACAATGATTACCTCCTGCATTATTAATATTAATAGTCAATGCAAAAAAGCGCTTATATACAGTATACATTTGATAATAAAAATGTATATAAAGATTGTTTAAATCAAATATACAAAATGTTTCAACTACATAGCTTTCACTTTAGAAGGAACCTCTTTTTCTTATTCTCTTATAGGAGAAAACAAATAGAGTATTTATACACATAAAAAAGCAGTACTGCCACCATAAAAATAGGGGCAAAATATGACATACAAATCTGTACAAATTCATAAGTCACAGTCACAACTGTTTACTCTTCATAACTGCAAATGGAAAGAACAGAATTAGAGTTCTAGATACAAGGAAATATTACAATTTATTTGATGTACCCTAGAAGTATGCTATGTTCTTGAGTCCATGGAACTGCTGCTGAAAATGTTTATTGGGGTTTACCTGTCACTATTTCTTTAAGAAACAAACAGAAAAAATAAACTAAAATGCTTCTCATTTGGTCATTAGGAAGAATATTCCAAGTATTTTAGTTTCCAACAAAATGTTGCACAAAACAAAATTAATAATAATTGCACTTCATGCAAAGATGTAAAATTATTACTAATAAAATGTAATACAGGATCTCACAAAATAACAATAAATTAAAAACAATGTTTGCTCATTCACTCTAATTATAGCTCAACCATACTGAATATTTCACATATGCATACTTCAGATTATGGAAATAAATGAAAATCACCAAAAAACAAATATATAAATGGTAACCGTTAGAAAATATACCAGGGAGAAGCATTTTGTCTTTTACACAATATACAAAAATATGTATCCCATACATGATTTTTAAAACTGCTTTGTCTTTTAGATTTTATAGAGCTAGTGATGTGCAATGTATTGCTTTTCACATTTTAAACCAATGTTTTTATTTATCTTTAAGTTGTTCCTGTCATAGTGGAGATTTGATCTACTGGCTTGCTCACAGAATTGTCATGAGATATACACAAAACATTACAGAGAAAAATAGAAATAATATTCTAAAACATTGAATTTTGTAACTAATTATGAAGACATTCACCATAAAAAAATCATCAACTAAAGACTTCTTTAAGGAACAATATACATCTTGTACTTAAAAAAATTAATGACTTGAAAATGTAAATCCCAATACATCAAAAAGAAACTAATACTCTACTAACAAAAATCAATCTTATTTCTCTGTACATTTTTCAACATGATAATGCTGCAGCATGTCAGTTGTTTTGCTTTCTGCAAGAACACAAAATTCACAGACTTATCTTCCAAGCACTCAAGCACCAAAATATTAACAAAAACAAACATACCAAAGAAAAAAGTTTTCCCATAAAACTAACTAGCAATATTTCATCTGTTAGCTCTGGGTAATACAGATCAGAAACACTATTTATACAATTCTGAAAAAAGATTTTGTTTTCATAATAAAAATAATGATTTGAGAACAAGAAAAATTAAAGTGAGAATGTTTATGAACAATCTATGGAGCCCAATGTCTTAATATCTGACTGCATAGGCACCTACTCAATTCATTTTCCTCTCCAAACAAACAGCCGATGCTGATGTAAATCGGCATTTACACCACAAGGCTTACGGTGTAGTACACACAGTACTAGGTACAGAAGTAGGATCACCATATGCAGCTTCCCAAAATTGTTCCCTTATGTCTGGGTTAGTCAAAAAGTGTACTTTATTTACATATTGAAAATATTTTATTTTATTTTATTTTAGGCTCCACTTCAACAGCACAATGCTCAAAAGTGGATAGGATGCAAAAGGTGGTCCCACTTATTCTACACACAATTATCATTTCTTGGCACAACTGTTCTTAAATTGACGTCCTTATGCACCTGTTATAATCAACAAATATCACAAAGAAACCATTTTCACAGAAAAACTGGATTAGACAAAACTCAATCAAAATCCACATAAAAAAATCACACAAATTCCTTAAACCATCACAATACAAAATAAGAAGAGGAGAAAAAACAAAACAAGAAGAGATCTGTACAAATGAACTGACTGCCCATTAGCTATGGCCACTATGGATGAATTTCTTTTCTTAAGAAATGTACGAGTTTTTTACAGGGTAGTAAACTGAAATACATCATCATCTTCGTACATATTCAAACTCTCCCTCCTCAGTGAGCAATGCAGATAAGACTGAAGAATTGAAATACAATTGAAAAAGTTAGTGCAAAGGGCATCATGAGATGGCATTAGTGTAATATTTAAGAAGCAGTTAAGTAGAACTGTGTCAATAATCTTGTCACATTATATTAAATATTTCAGTACTACTAGATAGTGCAGAAACAGATTTGCTTCCTTCTACATCACATTTTAGGATTTACAACATTGCAATTGATGACTGTTTGCTAGTTACAACACTGTACGCTTGTGCAATGGGTAAACATCTATTCGTTTAGCTAAGTAAGAGAGACCACTGTTCATCTCCATTCATATAGCTCTCCAATGAGTTCAACAACTATTGATTATTTTGAAAGTATGACCATGTGAATTAACGTTCTGCATGATCACGTAACACTGAAACATTACCTAGTACTACTCAAGTGTTTCAGCACACACAAAAATCATTTTAGTTCATGGTAATGGCACTAATATTACTTTCTGTTAAAATTATGATTCAAAGAAACGAGTATTAAAATTGTGCATAAATGTAATCTGTGCTTCTTAATATTTTTACTACAACACTTCTTATCCCAGCAAAAGCTTTAAACTTAAATGTAGTCATCTCCTAGGTTTTTACAAAGCAAATTTTGGGGTTAGTGAATTTTGCTTATACAATATTTCAGGCATACAGGTTGATAAATTGGCACATAATACAGCAGACAAGGAACATGGAATACAAATGATGTTTCTAAACTTTCTTTCACAAGATGTACATTTCCATCTCATGACATCCTGCAGTGGAAAAGAAAATTCAGGACCGCTCACAAGTCAGACGAGGAGGGTTGTGGCAACTATCACAACTCCTTGAGAAGTGCCGACTTTGCATTCTTTAACTTATCAAGTCGCCTTTGCAGATGATTATTTGAAGTTTCAAGTTCTTCAACTCGAGCTTGTGCTTCTCGAAGCTGAAACATAATAATATTGATTACAAAACAGCACTTTAAATCACTAACATCACATGCCATCAATAATTATCTTCTGAGAATTAATAATTATTAACTGAAATTCCACACACTGCAGGTTAACTTCGATATCCCAATGAACATTTTATACAATCAAATAAAAGTGTTAATAACAAGTACCAAATGCAATAAAAAAATTTCATTGTCCATAGTAATGATTTCAGAAGCAAAATCATTAGAAAAACATTTTCTTTAAAGAGTACATGTAATTTACAGATAAGTTCAATTTCACATTCCTGTTATAATCACAATCTATGAACTATTTGTCAAAAGTTTATAGCACAACTATCTCAACTCTCATAAGTCAAACAATGAAAATAGAAAGTCAGTTTTGATAGGTGAAAAACAGATATCATCATCAGATAATTCAAAACTTAAAAACATTCTTCAGAAAATTATTTTTATATTTCCCTCAGAACATAGATTTTTTTAAACAAAACTTGCTTCTAACACCTTCTAACCTATCTTAAAATAAGCAGGGAAGAGCAGACTTAAATTTCTTAGAAAATAAAATACAGAATAAATGGCAGTTATTCATTTATAATATGCAGAGAAAATTTTGAAAATAAATTCACAGTCTTAAGTTCATAATTTGCAGAGAAATCAAATCCACTTCAAATCACTGTTGTATAAACTGAAGGGTGACTACAGCTTTTGAAAAACTGTTCAGAAATAGGCTTGGAGAGCACATGATTAAGTTTATTTTTCCAAAACCTACTTTTTTAATATCAGGATCCCTCCAAAACATAAAAATGTAAGCCATACTCTTGAGATGGAATTGCATGAACTCACAACATTCTCAAAAGATTCTCTTTTGCTAGAATATTCTTTGTTAATCATCAATGTTCAATCAAAAAAAATCAGATACCTCTGTACTCTATTTTCACAAATGCATTGATTAATTTTATAATAAGACATGCACTTGCTAACAGGCAATAATATTTCCATACAATGGAAATTTACAGATAACTTAAATCATAACATTACAATAAATAGTAATTCTAGAACTATAGTTTTAGAAACCAAGCCCTCTCAAATTTGTCACAGGGTTAATACATAAATGCACCAAAATAACATTAAAAAATAGAACACATGGCAATCACTCAGAAAAGCAAGCAACGCACACACAAGTGCTCACGGACAAGCAGAAGGCCCAGCTCAGTGCATTATCGGGACAGTTTGAGCTGCTCGAACTGGTGGCTCAGAGCTGATTTGGCAGCCTCAGCTTTGGCAAGGCGTTGAGTCAGATCACGCACCTAATGAGCACACCAAATACCATGGAGGCACAACGTACTACTACAGAAGCACAAGCTCACACTAATCTCAATAAAGCTGCACCACTGCACAACCTTTTCTGCTGCACCACTGCACAACTACTTCACAAAATGTGAAAGACAAGAAGAGACAACTATTAAAGATAACATAATTTTACAAACTAATTGAAGATGTCTACACAGTTACATAACACTGCAATTTTGAATGATGATCAGCCAATACAATATTTTGCTCTTTCAGAAAAATAGCCTAGGTAAACAAAACTTTACAGATTTCAAACACATCATTCTCAAGCTTTCAAAAAACAAGAGAAACAAAGATTGTGAATAAATTACAAACAGAGGGACCATGTAAATTCTTACCTCTCTCTGTAATTTCCTCTTTTCAACTTTCAATTCATCTTCAACTTTTTCAGCTGACTCCGATGCAGATTTGTATCGTATTACTTGACTTTCCAAGCGTGCAACCTATGAAAGAAAAGTACGTAAGTAAATATTTTATGATAATTATCAATCAAGCTTATGATAATTATCAATTTAGCAAGGGTTTATTCCTTACATTGGCCTGTAGAGTAGAAACATCTTGCTCTGCTTTCTGAAGCCGAAATTTATAATCTCCTAATTGTTTATTTGCTTCTCCTATAAAAAAATTATTAAATTATATGCAGCACAAGTAAAATGAAAGGTCTTATTCTCTTGTAAATAATAATGCAATTTTTCAAATAAGAACCTTCAGATACCATAGTAATGGCCACACTTCAACATTTTCAGCTGATTTATAACTTGACGTTTTAAGCATAATTATACCTCTCTAAGGGGTTACAAAAAGATACTACAAATCTATTAACATATTAATTACTACATTATTCCTTGATCGTTTCAAATTTGTATGAAACGTCCACATAAAGAAACCCAGGAAATATTTCTGAATATGAATTCACAATTAGTATTGGGACAGAGAAATACACTGCTAAATATTGAATTCTTGAATCATCACATAATTCTACACTAAAGAATAAAAAATGACAGTACGAACTAATGATTTCATTATCTATCATTCATTCGACAATGTTCAGGTCGTGTTTTTTTCATTATCAACAAAAACAAGAGCAAATGGTATCCCCTTTTAGAAAAAAAATTTGTCATATATATTTCTCTATATAACTTTTCGTTTAAAACTATTTTCAAGACAGGCAAGGCAGTGTGACGTGACTTCCAAAAAGGGAGGGAAAAAAAAAAAAAAAAAAAAAAAAAAAAAAAAAAAAAAAAAAAAAAAAAAAAAAAAAAAAAAAAAAAAAAAAATTAATTAATAAAAATATTAGTCTTCAAAATAATATATTTAATAAAAATAAATTTTTTATCATTCTGATTGCCTTTAGACACATAAAAAAGACGGAATTTTACTAGGAAAGGCAATATAATTAATAATATTTGTAGGTTTGGAAAGTTTTGAAACAGTTTCATAAATAGTCAGTATTGAAATTGTAAAATTAAATTGCCTGATAATTGATTAATTGATCATTGAAAAGTAATTGATTATTGAATAGTAGGCTAGTATTATTTCCAATATCTTGAGATCCTTTACTTTTGAAAGTTCTATGCTCTCTGATCTTGGGATCTTTACTTCTTGAAAGGTTTCAAATTAGCACTGTGAATCTCAACTCTCAACCAATCATTTAATAGATTCTACCAGCAAGTCACGGATGCAATATAAATTAGCAAATAACATTTAAACCACAACCCTGCTGGTTGACACCCACAGAGAAAAGTGAAAGAATTACAACACTGCTTCCGAGACAGCTCCTTTGACAGCATTTCTTCATACCATCCCCTTCCTTTCCCCTGCCCCCTTCCTGTGGTCTGCATTTATCCTGCTCAAAGCAAAACAGGCTGCATCTTAATTCACAGTTTTAAAGTTAATTTACGATGCGCCTCAGCATAGAGCAATGGACATTTGTGGTGGAGGAGTATTTCGAAATGCAAATTTGCAAAGAGTGTGAGACAGCTTCCGGAGAAAAATTTTCATCCGAGTTTATTCTGAACAAGAATATCATATTTTCATATTTCGGTTAGTGAAGTGCTATCATGAACAGAAGGTATGTTTGATCTGAAATGCAGTCGCTGAAATACAGTGCTCAAACAGTGAAAACTAGGGGAAGTTCCGGTGTTCTTTCAACTTCCCCGAAAACATCATTAAGGAAGCTTCAGCAACAATGTAACCTTTCTTATGGAAGTGCACACTATGCCACAACATAATTGAAAATGCACGCTTTCAAAACAGAAGTCATCTAAGGGACTTAAGGTTCCTGATCAGGCTCCTGAATTGAATACTCCTCTCGTAATTGGCTTTGATGATTTGTTAGTGAAGCACTTGATAAAATATATTTTTAGTGGTGAGGCACAGTTTCATCTGGATGGATACGTTAACCAGCAAAATAATAGACTCTGGGGTACTGAGAGACCACACGAAATAGTACTATTGCATTAAAAAAATTTGAGTATGTTGTGCATTTCTCATCACAGAATAATTGGTCCCTTGCTTTTCAAAGAAACAGTAACAGCGAATACATATCAGAATATATTGAGAAATTTTGTATCCCTTCTTGAAAAGGATGAGAGAAATTGTAGGTTTCAGCAGGATGGGGTGATATCAAATACTGCCAAGTCGACAATGCAATTTCTGGAAGAGTTTTTTGAGAACAGAATAATTTCACAAGGTTTGTAGTTTCCTTTCCCTGATTTGTCACCATCAGACTTTTATCTTTGGGGATGCCTCAAAAGTAAATATTGTGGAAACAAGCCATAATCTTGAAGAGCTCAAAAGAAACAGTGTGGAAGCAATTCACATGTTTGACAAAGAAACTTTACAACAGGTAGCCAGCACATGTTCTCAAGCGAGTTGATGCTTGTTTGTTGGCAAATGGAGGATATTTTGAACATTTTTTGTGAAGTTTGCTTGTTGTTATTTCTGACACCAATTTTTCATAATAAATCATTTCCTTTTCTCCTTTACCGATTACTAAATCAGCTTTCTTATATTTGTTTCCAGGTAATTTCCAAAACCTTAATCATTAAGGTTAAATAAATGGGATAAATAGCACAGCTGTGATGTATCATTAATCAACAACAAGCATTTGTTTTGGAGATCTGGAATTAATATATTAATACATATTTAAAACAGCCAGTATAAAATGTGTACATTTATGGAGCATTTTTGTTGTGAAACTAAAACAAGCAAAGTTTGTTATTAAATGTACCTGAATGTGTATTTAACATGGCAAGCTTATTTCACTTTTAAACAATTTACGAAGGAATTGCAGTTCTTATCAATACAATTTTCTTTCAATCCAAACAAGTAAGTGCGTGCCTTTCCTTTGGAACTTGTGCCCATGACTCTCACTTGTTCTCCTCCTCCATGTGGTATTAGGGGAGAGGGGATTAAGCATACTTCCCGACAGTTTACCTGCTAGAATCCGCCAGATACTTTCTGACCTGCTCAAACACGATTGCCAATGCTATGAATACAGTAGGTGGCATTTTAAACTGATCACACAGTACTTTAAGATTGTAAAGAAAAGAGTTATATATCATGGTTAAATGGTTAAATGATAAAACACCAGAGTCAAGAGAGAAATATGTTTGAATTCAACAAAAAGTTAAAACAGGTGTAAAAATGGAAAAAAATTAACATTGGGACAGGTTATGTACATACATCGATGGAACTGTAGGATACAATAAATCATCGGAAGCCTGGAAAATTATAAATAAAATTAGAAGAAATAATGAGTGTAAAAGCATAGTACAAAGAATCCCCTCTCAAAAATGGATACACCACTACTCAATGCTTCTACAAGAAAACAGACCAGAATGTGAAGGAGAAGAAGAAATAAGAGATGTGGAGGAAAGTAATTTTGAAATAACTGAGGACGATATTAAAAAGGCACTATGCAAAGCAAAAACCAATAAAGCCCCAGGACCTGGAAATATAAGAATGGAGCTCCTGAAATATGGTGGAGATGTGGTTGCCAAATACCTAAAGAAAATGTTCAATAAGATAGAAGTAGGAGAGGATCCACCTGTAGAATGGAACATATCCTACATCTCTTCTATATTTAAAAAAGGGGACAAACAATCATGTGCGAATTACAGGGGAATAAGTGTCATACCGTCAACAGCAAGATTGTTTTCTAGTATTCTAAGTAAAAAAATCGAAGAAGATAAACCTGTATTGAGTGAAGAGCAGAGTGGTTTTAGACGAGGACGATCATGCCTAGATAACATCCACTGTATCAGACAAGTTATAGAGAAACATAAAAGCAGAAATATGAATATTTATGTAACCTTTATAGACCTCCAGAAAGCATACGATAGTGTCCCAAGAAAAAAGATATGGGAAGCAATGAGAAAGGTTGATATAAAAGAAAAGTGGATGAATCTGGTTAAAAAACTTTACAAAAACACCGAAGCCCAAATAAAAATTGGAGATAAGTTAACGGGAAGCTTTCTGATAAACAAGGGTCTAAAACAAGGATGTGGGTTATCTCCCATTTTGTTCAATATCTACCTAGAACAAGCCCTCTATAACTGGTACAGAAAATGTTCTGGCATGGGAATAAAAATTGGAGACGAAACCTTTCACTCCCTTCTATTTGCTGATGACCAGGTAATCTTTGCCCAAGATGAAGAGGATATGGTGTACATGCTAAGAAAGCTAATAGAAGAATATAATAAATGGGGATTAGAAATAAATTTTAATAAAACCGAATGTATGTGCTGGACAAGGAATAACAGATATAGACGTGAATGGTAACAAAATTAAAAGCTGTAACACCTTCAAATATCTTGGATCTTTAATAAACAACTCGGGTACATGTGCTGCAGATATAAACTCGAGAGTAATTATGGGGAAGAAAGCAACCAAAGCTTTACACGGCATATTATGGAATAACAATATCCGCCAAGACGTCAAAAGAAGGATATTCCATTGTGTGGTAGAAAATATAGTACTATATGGAGCAGAAATGTGGCCACAAACACAAAAAATAAGAGATAAGATAAGAACAGTGGAAATGGACTACATGAGACGATGCCTACAACTTACTCGCAAGGACAGAGTGCGAAATGAAGAAATATGGAGAAGGATGAATATAATTTGTTCTATTACGAAGACCTTGGAAAATAGAGCACAACAGTGGTATGGAAATGTTCAGAGAATGTCAGAAAACAGATGGCCACACAAGATCTTAAAATGGCAACCACCTGAGAGGCGAAAAAGAGGAAGACCAGCATTAGAATGGGAAAAATACATCCAGGAAGCTATGAAGGATAGAGGCCTCAAACCACGAGATTGGGAGGATCGAAAGTTGTGGAGGGTGAAAACGGCAAGCTCCTAAGGGGAAAATGCCGAAGAAGAAGAAGAAGAAGAAGAAGAAAAAAGAGTTTTCAATAGAATTTAAACATATGAAAGAAAATTACTCACTCTGAATGTCAACAAGATCGGTGTCTGGTCCATTCATGCTGGCGCCCGCACCAGCCGGCCTCAGCCGATCTGACTTATGGCGGCTTCGCTCCTCTTCAAGTTCTAATTTCAAGTGTCTAACTTGATCTAAGAGCTCATTGCGTTCCTCAGCAAACCTTCGCAGCCGCACATCTAATTACACAAAAAAATTATAACACTTGGTATCAGCCACAAAAATACTAGATGTATACTCTGCAGCACAAAACATTTTTAAATTATCACTATTTTCTCTCTTAAATTTACAAAAAAGGATGTACGCAGATTTTTGAGGGCAGTGAACATTGTGTTACTAGCAGAAAATCCTTGAGAAAATTAAGAAAAGTAATTATTATGTTCTCGCTTTACATTAACCTTACAAATGATATAGTTGCAAAACATACACATGAAAAAGGTGTATTTTGAGAGAGATACACTCGTTTTTCCAGAAAACAAATGGAAGCTTCTAATTTGAACACTGAGATTAATGTAATTACTTTTATTTATTCTGTTAATTATGAAAGTAAGTTGGTAAAATAGTTTTAGATCCAGTTAAATTATCAAATTTATGGTTTTTTGACTACATAAATATGAAATGAACTGAATTTATAAAAACTGAAACCTATTCAGTTTGTTCTAACATAAAATTTTCTACCTAACATAAAAGAGCAACGAAGGAGAGTATTTAGATACCATTTTCAACACAATATGATAATCATTAAAAAAAATTTGAATCTTGTCCTTTTACTACATACTATGTATTGTAAATTGTAATCACAAACATTTTTTTTAACATGTTTCAAATTTCCATCAATTGTGCAAGTATTAATTGCAAAATTCAACACCTCAAACACAGTTTCTCCTTACCTAATGTTCCTTCCCCTGCTGTTTGGAGAAGTTCAGCATTCTCTATAGATACCAAAGCTCGTTTAGGAGGTCGTTTTGACTGAGTTTTGTCACCTGAATCTTCTTCTTCACTGCTTTCTTCATCACTGGATACCTGAGTATCACCAACAATCATGAGTCCTGCTTCCTGCAAAAGAAATAACAGATACCTTAATTTTAGAATTTAAAATATTTTGCTGAAGAACTACACAACAGAAAAGCAAGCGTATCATTATTTTTCAAATAAAAAGAAGTCACTTTTTTAACATGTAATCAGCTGTTACCATATTCATTACCATTACTAAAACGAATAACTACTATGTAAATGTGAATGCATTTTTAGTTTATGTGACTTATAAGATTACATGTTCAAAACGTACTGCAAGCACACACTTTCATAAATTCATGAAGAAAAACTTTTTCATAATCCTGAAAGAAAATAATGTTACTCAGAGATCGTCAAGACTCTTAAATAACTTAAATCAATCATAACACACACAAAATTTTAATGATTTCTTAGATCCATTGTCTAGGTTTTGGAGTTAAGTGATAACTGTAACTCTTTGTGAAAAAATCCTTTGTATGCCTTCCTTTGGAGGGGAGGTAAAATAAAGCTGGCTGTCTCATGTTGTAGATTTACAATATGGAACAGATTATCAAGCCTAAAAGAAGCCTCTGAGCTAAATTTCGGCTGTTTCATCATCTGGGTGAAACCTTCTTTCTCCGCTGGATGGTGAATGCAGCTTAGTGAAATTTATATGGTCAGATGGAAGAGCAGGCCTGATGACCAGAATCTCTCCTTGAAAAATGAGGCATCATTGAATTGAATTAATTTTTATATTGAAAAAATATAAATGACATTTAATTGATTGTGATGTAATGGTCAAAGAAAGCTTAAATAAATATGATTATCAACTCCATTTTCTTTGTAAGGGTTGTAATGTCTATTTTCAATTGTAAAACTATCTTCACTTCCATGAAACTCACTAATGATAAGCGCTAGTGACTCTTCATATATTGCACAACCTTCATTAAAAGGAACATGGCATTTTCCTTCACTAACAGCAGTAAATTTCCTGTTCTTAATAAGGAAGTTCCAAAGAAAGGACACAGAAACACCAATCCTAAGAATAAGGTACGAATATTAATTCAAACAACAGTTGATTCATCATCATGAATTATTTTCAGTTTAAAGTACATAAATGAAATATTTGTCAAATATAATTTAACAAGATCTCAATGACATATAAACATTCATTAACCACTCTCATGGTGTCAATTCACAAGTTAGATGGAGATCAGTTTAAAAAGTACATCATTTAGTAATTTATATTATTCAATGTAAACTTACAAAAAAGGTAAGGGTTTTTTAACTCTTCATTTCTTTGTTTCCTTTTCTTCCTTTCGAATTTTGGAATATCACAATGATTGATTGGTTGATTTTTTCGTGTTTCCGGGCATGTCATCTGTTTTGGTTATTAGTCCCATTAGTATAGTGCATGTTTTTTCTCTGGAGATGGTGGTGATCTTCCCCCGCTGGATGGCGAGATCCGGTGCCGACCTACCGTCGGCTAACAGGGTTTCCCCCTAACCAGGACACTCCCACCAGCGGGGCACCGCCCCAGCCGGGACAAGCTCTAAGCTCGCGACTGATCTCCCGGAATATGTGGTAGTGTAGTGCACGTTAGTGTAAGTGTGTGTAAGGGGAGAGGATAGGACAAGGAAGTGGAAGGAAAGATCATGTGCAGTCCGTGGCCCGTTTGTTAGGGTACTGCTCCAACATTTGCCTGGTGATGATCGGAGAAACCACAGAAAACTACCGATCAGAGCAGCCGGCCACTAGAATTCTCCTCCAGACAGAGACTGAATTTGACCTAGTTGAAAATCCTGCCGCCGTCAGGACTCGAACCTAGGACCTCCCAGTCAGAGGCGCTGCAATGACATCAGTTGATGCACTGAGCTACCGCTCCCGGTGGAATATCACAAGAAATGCTAGCAAGTAATAAATCTTAATGAAAACTTGTAATCTACTGTGCATTTTGAAACTCTGAACACTTTCTTTTATGGAATAAGAAATGTAAAATAGTGCAATAAATTATCATAATTATTATTTGGATTCAATTAGTTATCAACTGAAAAACTTAACTGTATTATTATTGTTGTATTACAGTATTATTATTGCTGAGTAGTCATTTTGAGAATTACCTTTCTTAGAATTCTTTTGGGTTATATCAACTTTCTTAGGAACTTTAGAGTCCTTCTCTTTGGAACTTCTTGTCTGTGTGAAATTGAAAAATAATGGAACTGTCAAAGAAATATTAATATTTTGATGACACATATTTTCATTGTGTTAATGTGAAGCTTATTAAAAAACTATAGTTAATGTATTACCTCTCTCAATTCATCAAAGATTATTTTTATATGAAGGAAGAAACAAAAGGAGAAAATTTTTTTGAAATTGTATTACATTGTAGATCCCAAACCAATTACAAACTCTGTCCAATACAATCATATTCTATTGAGTGTTCATATATCCAAGTATCAGATGCTGTAACTCTAACCACATCAATATCATTTTGAATCTGACAAATGGTTGTATTGTCATCTGGATGAAAGGATGGGTTTCTGAATTTGTATATGAGACTACTTGAGGGATTGCTAACGAGTTCCATCATTCATCCTGTGAGAATAAGTAGTTATGCTCACATGTAGTAAAAAATGAAAGAAAAGTCTTTCCTAAAGGAAATCAGTGTTAATTCTTAAAAAAGTTAAACAAGTTCTGAAGTGTATTACTGCATGCAAAATTAGCTGTAAGTTCCCAGTACCCATTACCTAACCTAACTTAAAAACTTGCCTGCTAATTGTGTATATACTTTTGAATAGAAAAACATGTTTCTCATAATGATCCTATGTTTTATAATTCACATAAGAAAATCAACTATTTCATGTAACACTTTAAGACAACAGTTGAATGATCATCTTTCAATTCTGATAACACACTTATATTACTTCAAAAGAAAAATAGAAATATAGCAGATATTAAAATGGTTTTGATAAAAATCTCAAACAAATATTAAGTCAGCATTTTAGGACAACTATTCTTTGAAAAGTAGATAAATTATCTCCATCAAAAGAAATGAGATACGCTTAAATACTCTTCAATAATGAGACAAATGCAATCCAATCTCCACACAAAATCTATAAAGCTAATCCTGAACGTATTTCATAGAAGCTGAAGTGTAGATCATTTTGAGAAATGTGGGACAAAATGTTAATGATATTAGTACTAGAGGATTAAAAGTGTCAAGGGTAGGTATGGTTAAGGTTTCCACATACTATAGAATACAGCCATAACTAAGCATGTATGAGAATGAGAAAGTGCTAAAGAAGTTAGGTCTCTCCTTTATTTTTTGAAATCACCATCGATTCCTAAAATGCTCAGCATGCAATATTATTTTTCTGTCTAATTACTACATACCTTATTCAGTTAAAATTATTATATATCTGGAATAGTGAAAACTCATTCTCTTTCATAGGACAATGCCTTTACTTCCTTATACACCACACTTTCAAAAGAGGTAATGCATGAAATAAATGTTACAATATTTTCAGTCTTCTCACAGATATTATTTTTAATAAACAGTTATAGACTTACAATATATACCAACTTTGAAATTAAGTCTTAATAGCAAAACATGTCATGAAGTTAAAATGAATTGATAATCTTGAATCTTTACTAATATTTAAATTTTACATAAATATAATTCTTGTGTGAAATTTATGGAAATTTTCCATTGATAAACAGGTTTTGCAACAAAATAAATTCAAATGATTTGAAACAACTCCACAACATAATAACAATTAATCACTAGAATTATTTTCATTTAAAAATATATATTTTTGTACAACTTCATATTACACAAGTGTATTCTCATTGTGCTACTTCCACCCCTGTAGGTTGCAGCTGATCTGACCGCTGAGACATTACCTGAAAATATATTTTACCTAATAACTACAAAGATTTATAGTGAAAGAATAATTTTCAGATAGTGAAGATAAAAATACAGAACACACACCACTCTACTCACATTCCCAAAATGCACAGAAGCAAAGAAACAATTACAACCATAACAGATTTGGAGGATCAATTATAACATAGAATAACCACCACCTGGTTCAAAACTTTCAGGTATTACAACATTTAATCTTATAATATGTCTCTAAAAGTGTTATAGAAGAAGGTGAAAGTTAATCTCAAGACAAAACCATTTAACCTAATGGTAAAGCATGATGTTAAACCACCCAAAGAAAAGTAAGTAGCAAGAATTGCAAAACGTCTGTGCAGATTTAAATGGAAAGTTTGAAGAATCTATAAATATTTACTATATTCTGTAAATCAGTTTAAAGTGCATTTGCCGCCAAGAAAACACTACCTTACCTGTTGAAACAATTCTTTAAATCTTTTAGCTGTATGTGGATCTCACAGGACAGTGATTGCTGACCCTTCTAGCTCCACACAAGAATATCGTATTTGAGTGATATTAGATTTTTCTACAGTTTGGATTCTGAAATTGTCTGACTATCTACAAACTTTTAGGTGAAAACTTGTTTAATTCTTTACAATTTTGTGGTATAAATAGATGATAATTAAAATTATCGTTAGTTTAAATTAATTTTATAAGAATAGAAACCTTTCCCCCTTTCCTTCGAACAAAGAGCAGACAAGTGGAAACTAAATACGACATTCTTAATATAGGATGCAGCAAATAAGAAACATCACATTTTATGATAAATATTGAAAGTAATGTTCTAACATCAAGAAAATTACCATAAGAATTTCCAAACTCCACAAACTATCCAGCAGAAATACATCAATGTAAAAATGAGTAATTATTATTACCTGAATCAGCTGATCTCTCTCCTCCAGCTGGGATTTGCACCACTCCATGTCCTCTTTCAGCTTATCCCAAGCCCGTTTCAGCTGATCATGCTCTCTACACTTTTCTTTGTGTTCTCGCTGTAAAATACATGAGCATGACTTACATATTAAACATACATATTAACTCATTCCAATTCAGTAGAGTGAGGGATTCAAACCTGAAGCTGAGAGTGCTGTTCCTCAAGATCATCCAGGCGATCCTTAAGCAATTCCACTTGGTATGTCAGTGATGCTTTTTCATTGTCTAACTGGGCATTCTGGACCATTGCCTTCCGGAACTTCTCCTCATATTCCTTAAGTTCCTGCTGTTCAAAGATGAAAATACCATTAATTCTAAAATAACTCCATCAAAATTAAAAATACCAATAATTTTCAAATCTAAAAAAATTAGTACAAGTTTTTTAAAGTTTGCTTCTGAGTACTACAATATTCTACATTCATTTCTGGGTCACTTACAGCATGCCAACAAAAATTCTCTAGTAAAAATGTGCGGTCTTGTTTGATAAAAACATTTCTCTGACTTCTAGAAACCATTAAAAACATAAAATCAGATTCAGGTAAAATAAATCAACATTTATTTTGTCTACTAATGCACAATAAATTATGTCTAGCACATAAAATACATTATAATAGAATTAATACGTTATTGACTTCCAGGAGTTTTATTAGATAAATTTTATATATTAAAAAGCCCATGTAAAAGTTAAAAGACTGAAATGTCTCGAATATTGTTTCAAAACTAAGAAAATCATTGCAGTTCTATCAAAAAAGACTATCACGGGTAACTTTCTTACTCTCATGTCCCGGAGACTGATTCCCTCTTCTAAAGAATCCTCTGAACTTCGCCGACTGGACTGGTAGCTGTTAGTACCTTCTCGCGATAAGCGTGGGGTGGACATAGTTGCAGCCACCCTGGAGGGCCTACTCACCTGCTCTGTGTTGCAAACAGTAATTAAAATTGTCAATAAAATTATAAAACTTTCACATAAAGTCTTAAGAATAACACATTAAAATGTATAAAATAATACATAGAGAAATGAAATTTAAAAAAGATAGAAAAAAGTTTTGATATACATAATAAATATTCTTTTAATTTCTCTTTTATTTGCAATCATTTATCAAAAACTCTTGAATCAAATTTATAATAAGTTTCCAAAGTTTATTTCTAAAGTATATTTATAATAAGTTTCTAAACTATATTTCCACTCTTTACTTTGACCTCTTGTCTTTAAAGAGTCATTTCCAACATAAAGTCAACAGACATTTGCATATTTACAATAAACATATTAATAAATTGCAATACTAAGAATAATCTGTAACTGATTATAATAAATAATTTCAATTATTCATGTAAACATTTGAAAAATACTAAAAATACTAATCATAACACACTTATACACTCCTTTCTTAACAACATCATTTCTTTAATGAACGTATGAAATTAAAAATGATATACCTGGATACATGTCATACACTTTGTCCGCATTTTCCTCCAGTTCCTTCTGCTGCCTCTCCAACTCTCGCATGCGGATTTCTCTTGCTTCTGCACGTGCTTGTCTCCTTGCTGCCAAGCGAGCTTCAGCCTGTGAGTAAAAACAAATACGTGATGAAATATTCTTTCACAACTTATCACCATTCACTAAATATTCCAGAATTCATTTTAAGTTAACAATATTCCTCGACTTCATTCCAATGAAACACACCCAAAATCATAATGACATAAAGGGCTTTAGCAATACAGCAATCATCCAATGTTAAAAATGAATAATGTTAAAAGAGAATCACTGAAAAACAACCACTTACGATTCAAAAAGTATTCACCAAGCTAACAAATGTGAAATGTACATAGGCCTAAGCTAAGACAGGATGCACTGCACTGACCAACAGCACTGCACTGAAAGAACACTATAGCTGACCTAGCTGGCTCAGAAACCAGGGAACCTATCTATTTGTAGGTGTCCTTATTAGCTGAAGAGTACTTCCAAGGGTCTTAAGGGAATCACTACTACTATTTAATATAATATTTTTTCTTATTATTTACTACCACAAAACTTTAATATAATCTTTATTCTACTGTTCTTGAATCATTGCCAAAATTCTACCACTTGTTTTTCAACAAGTGTGCTTCCTAGTGTCTGAATTTTCCTTAATAATTTATTGAAGCAATAACACATTGTCTTTATTCTAGAAATAAATGTACAGAACAAATAGTAAGGGATTACTTTTAAGTAATGACAACATTGATAGAAACAATTAATCATTCTTTAATAGGTCAACTCTATTAAAGTAACTTCCCCCTCTCCTGCAGAGAAAATAATGGTTTTGTTTAATTATAGCAACCCTGGCACTAATTCAAACACCCACTAAAGAGACAGAAATTACTTCAACCTAGACAATACAGAACAATATAGGATTGGATACTATTAGGTTGGATTTAGTACTTTTCTACATACACTATAGAATTTATTAGTATATGATTAGAAAATTTATTTGAATAAAGTGGTGAGATTACATTTACCAGTAATGTCACCTTAACAAATATCTGATAAAATTCTCAGAAAATATTTATCTCTATAGTGATTCAGATAAACTCCTATCAATTCACACCAATTACATCATATGCACTTTTCTTCAGAAAATCTAAAATTATCTGAAGACAATTTGCTTGTCCCAGGAAGAAAATGCAACGAAAAGAGTAATAAAATCAAAAAGTATTTGGACTTTAGAAAATTATCAAATATTTACTTTCATCTATATGCACCATCTGGGCTGCAATTCTATATTTGTAATTCTCATAATTCAAACAAATCTCTATACACTAATTAATTTTAAAAACATCAAAATTATGCTTCAAAGCTTTCTAATATTCTGAGATTGTAAGCAGGAAAATGAATTCAAGTTTTACGATAAATTTAAAAAGGATTTAAAATTAACATTTACACAATCTATGTGTCCTTCACAAATCTACAATATTTATTTGCAAGTAATGCAACACGACAAGAACAACAGTCTTGTATGATAAGATTGCTCAGGATGTATGGAAATACCCTATTCACATTCCCACTCTCCCAAGAACATTTGAACAGATCTCACTTCTATTAATTTATTTAATTAACATTAAAAACTGTGGCATTGTACGGGGAGAGGAACTTCTATCATCGTTTTTGAATAATATTTACTGCCATTCAACAAGGACACAGTCACTCACTAAAGGATTCTAAGACATCGCGCATCATTCGCCTAACCCGGCAGTCTGTCTCAGCTGTTGTGGCATTACCTCAACATCATATTTCCCGCTGGGGAAGGAAACTAAAGAAACGGGTAACGAGGAGGGCAGCGACACAATGCACTTTCCCAATCGTACTGGCTGCAGTCGAGAGAAACACGATCGTCCACTTGTGCAATGAATTACCATGTGCATCGTGGGCTGAATGGAACTGCTGTTGGCGATGGGTACAACCCATCGCCTTTTTCACCAACAACCTCATTCTCCGTTACGAAGTTTGTCTTAACACACCACTATCGGAATAAACAATCCGACAAGCTGAGTTCATTTGCCACAAAAAATTACTTAATCACGTGCTTAGCAACAAATGGCATTATTTTCTGTTTTCCTGCACCAGGATCCGCGCACATGGAGAATAAAATACAGGTCGACACCAACGAAAGGCGATTGTAATTCATGACACCGCCGGAAGCCACGCAAGATCTCTCGAGGCAAAAAGCCATTACTATGGGAGCGCGTACTTTATCGGTGCTCTTGTCGAGGAACTCGACGATGCCGTCGTCCTCATCGCCCTCGTCGATGGCGGTGGTGGTGGCGGCGGCGGGTGGCGAGGGCGGCGAGGGCGGTGGTGGCGGGGCGGGCGCGGGGGCGGGCGCGAGCGGCGACGAAGGGAGCGAGGGCTTGCTGCCGCGGCGGACGGGCGGCGCGCGCCCGAGGGAGGCCCCTCTGCGGCCGCGCGCCTCGCCCGCGGACGAGGAGCGCGACGCGGGCGTCCCGGGCGCGTCGCCCTCGCCCTCCGCCGCGGAGTCGAACACGTCGTCGCCGTCCTCGCCGCTCGCCCTGCCCGCGCTGTCCGTGCGCACCAGCGGGTTCACGCACTCGCTCTCCGGCGACGCGGACGGCCTCGTCGACGCCGGGCTGGCCGCGCCCGAGCTGCAGTCCTCGAAGTTGGAGCTGTCCTCGCTGCCGCCGTCGTCCAGCGAAGAGTCGGCCGCCGGGGACGGCGGCCCTTCCGCTCGCGGCGACGCCATCCTTCAAGGCGCGGGCGACATTCTGACGACGACGCGCTGCCGCCGCCGCACCGCGCCGCGCCGCGTCCGATGCCGCGCTGACGTCACTCCCCGTGAAGAACGTCGTTATCTCTCGCGGCAGCCACGACACCTCGATCTTCGTCGGGGCGGAGAGGGAGACGAATTCCTCGCGGCTCCTCAGTCCGCCGCCGCCCACCTCGCGCACCGGCGCACTGCAGTCTCCCGCGCGGAGGCCCCTCGGCGAGGCGCTCCGCTTCCCACGGACGCGCGGGAACAATTCCTCCGCCGCCGCCGCCGCCGCCGAGAGGAGCGGAGCGCGCCGCTTTCTGGAATCGCGGGCGTTGCGTGCCGCGTGGACGCCTCCGACAGGTAGCCGGCCCTGCACGCCACGCGCGCCCAACCAAGCAGTCGCTGCGGCCGCCGCAGCCCACGACGCGTCGCCCGTCACGCGCGAGCGCCGTCCGCCGAACGCGCGGCGTGGCGCGCCCCGTCCGCCCGAACGCCCGACCGCCGCCGCCGCCGATAAGAGGGAAAAACAGGCGAGGCGGCGACCGCGTGCTGGAAGCGCACCCTTCCCTCGGGCCGCTCCGACCGGGCTACGCGGCACAGCGCGGCGCGGCGCACACACGTAACAGCTGACTGCGAGAGGTGCCCCCCTCCCGCGGTGGCAGCGGGGAGAGCGGGGCGGGGCGGGGCGGGGCTTTGCCACCGCCGCGGCCCCCTGCGCGCCGCCCGCCACCGCCAACGCCGCTTGCTCGCGCGCCGGCCCTCCTGCAGATAACAGAAGCCGCCCAACCCGATTCCGACGTCACCTGCCTTCGCCGCCCACGCTCCGGCGGCGCCGCGGGTAAGTCCCGCGCCTGCCTCATCGCGCAGTCTGCTCACGCGGTCGCCGACTCGCGTTTTATTGTCGCTTTTTGTGGCCGGCGTGTGTCATCGCCGCGAACCCGCGACGCCGTTCGTCGTTCCTCGCAACGCGGCGCTCGCGGGAGTCTCCCAGGGACGGGCTTCCTCGGGCGAGATTTTTTGTTAGGTCATCTTGGTTTTGCATTGCTCCAGTTAAAAATCCCTTTATTTTCGTGCATACGGCAAGTCATTACAGAAAATTAAAAAGTAACTTATTTATTTTCCAAAGGGCCACACTTCAACCCCGGCGCCGATGACTCAGTCTCCAACTACAAATAAGCTCCTCCCTCGCACAATTTTGAAGAAGAACAGCCCACACTTCTCGCCATTTGAACACTCTCCAACGCTTAATTCTCGACACACACTTGACGGTCGAAACTGGCTTTCGGTTTCAGCGATTCAAATTCCTTCGCCTGATGGTAATCTCATGGTGTGAATAATTTAAAAAACGTAAGGGAATGCAACCGTCGCGTGCGGCGAGTTGTTAACCACTGCGTTTCTCAACGATGACTCGCTTCAGAACAAGGACGTCGCGTCAGGGAATCAAAACCCTACCACATTGGTTCCATGTGTGAGCCATTCTTCACCGGAAATTCTAAGTACAATTTTATATCAATCCTGGTTTATTTGTTAAACAAACAAGGCTGACGCAATGAACATGAAAGAGGCATTTTCAAACAAATACGTCACCCTGAACTACATTCCCAGAACAATTTCAGCTACGCAACTAAAAAAAAAGAAGAGCGAATTACTTCCAAGGATGAGCATCGCGCTGAAGCGAAATCTCAACAATATGAGCCCCGCCCTCCGCATCTGCTCCTTGCCCGCGTCCGCGCATCCGGCGGCGACGTCATCGCTTCCTTTCCCCTCCGCGGCCGCGCCCCCTTCCTCGCCAGCGCGCGCTCTGCTCTGCACTTCCACAATACGCAGCGGCGCCTTCGTCAACGGCGCAGCCCGACCCTCCGCACCGTCCCGCTCCACCCCCCCCCCCCGCCTCGCGAGAAAACCTGTCCTGAAAGCGCGAGGCGGCGGCAGCGCCACACACTGCGCACAATCGCCCACCAACGGCGCACAAGTCAGCGAACATGCACGTGGAGAATTAAAATAAGAGACGGATTCGAGTTAAAACAAAAATGCAATAGTCTGAATACAATGAATTAATGACATTTTGACCTGTTGGAAGTGTCATTAGTGATAAAATTATGTACTTCTCAATATTTATGATTTGCGACTCCTAGAATATATTAATGGATATAAAGATGACGATTCAGTTGTAAAAGAAAAATTGCATTATTTCATAAAACCACACAAGAAGAGACACTGTGGAGAGGGATGAAGCCGTTGTAATGAGTCACATCAAAAGCAAAATAATAATAATAATAATAATAATAATAATAATAATAATAATAATAATAATAATAAAATAAAGTTTAACACAACCCTAGGAGAAAATACAGAAAAACTGTCATCGATATTTTTTTTCTGCACATCACAACACTTAGGGCGTATTTGAATTTTTATTCAATTATTTGTTTATTTATTTTTTCGATAAAATATTTGAGAATTGCACACAACATGCATTGCGCGCTTTGGGTGTCCGCCCACTGTGCGGCCGAGACCCAAACCCAGCACGGGAGCAACTGCTCGTTGCACGCCGTATGCGCGGCAGGTTCTGCCAGTCCACACCCTAAAAGCGCTTCCATCGCCAAGATTCCTGGCCGAGCCCGCTACAAAGCACCGTTCGCGCGCAAGCGGGGGCACTTCCGCGGCCGTGGGAGCGCTCCGCACCTGGCCCCGCCCCTCTCGCCCCCCCGGCCGGCACTCGGCCCTAGCCCACCCCGCGCCGGTGGAGCACGGCGCATCTCCCAACAGAGAGGCAAAAATGCACTCGCGCGTGTCAGGACTGTCGATTATACTCTGTTGTAACATTAAGAAAACAAATTAAGCATGCAACAACGTCGGTGGTTGCGATCTTTTGGCTCGAGCTTACTAGTGATAGGGAGGTCGCGAAGTCCGGACAACTGCGACAAGCTGTGAGTGTTCTAAATATGTGATGTGGAGGGGAAACCCCATAAATTATAATTTAAAATATGGACCATAATACTCCATCAACGAAATGGTTCCCTCGAATTGCAATTCGCCGAAACTGTTACGTTCGAAAGAAGCAGGCGGCGCTAGCCGAATGCGTTTACTACGCTCCGTGAATTCACGAAGGTTAAGCGCATTCGAGAAGCATTTTAATCATTTCAGTCCTGTAACTGACTCCGTATCTAGCCCTGCATGGACCTCGTCAAACTTCGCCCACCATACTAGAATAACATCTGGTCGACTTTGCATTGTGTGCCCGAATTTATGTATGTGCCCAAAAGGCAAAGACGGTTAGCAACAAATTTCATGTGGACGCAAGTGAATTCAGGTTCAAATCAACACAGGAATTAGCGCTGTTGTGCTAATTGGATTCTTGTTGTTCAGTGCATTGATGTTCTATGAATTTTTAGTACATGATATTCAGAAAACTATCAACCCTAATTTTATCACTGTATCAAAGCATTGACACTGCAATAAATGATGACTCATTTTCAGAATTTACATGTCAAATTGTTTCGACAATGAATGTAGGCCGGAATGACATTGCACTAGCCGGACCCCCCCCCCCTGTATTGGATACCAAGTCATCTTAAACATTCGTTCATTCTTGACCATTCAAACTGATGCACCTGTAAATACACTTTTGGCAAAGATGTACCCGTCTCTAATGCAACTTCCTTAACAAGCTAACGGTATTCAAAACTTCGAAATAATTCAACAATAGTTACACTGGATGTCATTATCATTGGTCTATTTCCTTGAAGGATCTTGCAAATATGACTATTTTGAGAAAAAGGTCACCTACCACTTTTTTCCACGAGCATTCCCTATCGATATCGAAAGCGGGGGCGTGTAAAATATACCATGGATTCCGACCAGTCTTGTGAGAAGATCAAGTGTCCTCAACTATGACGTACGAGTAAGCTCAGCGAGTTACAGCAGCGCGCATGATGGACGTTAGAGACACACATACTTCCGCTCTTCGTAGTATTTGCTAGAGTTTCCTGCAACCCTGCGGTAGTCTCAGCGAAGTCCAGCATTGCAAGCAACATACGCCACTGAAGACGAGGCGCGCGTTGTTCTACACCTCCATTCTTACGCGTGGGTGGCGACGCGGATGTTTCCCAATTTCGGAGTCGACTGCTCCCTAAATTGCTGAATTTCTCCACATACGAACTGCCAAACCTAATGCACGCTTTTGAAAAACTTTAGATGAAGGCACCATGATTTCGTGGAAGGTGCATTCCCGTGGCACTGCAAAGACTCGTACCTGTACACCAAGAGGGTCTTCTTGTCGTTTTCCGAAAAACAGCAAGAATTCATCAAAAAATCTCGTATCTACTAGTCCGTTCGGGAACAAGATCAATAAGTGGCATCCTGTAATGCAAGAAGATCTGGCAATAACATTCATTTTGCACGTTAACGAGTGTATAAGAAGTGCAGTTGATACTGAAGTAAGCAAGCTGTTTTTGTATCATCCTGTTCAACCCAACCATTCACATAACACGCACATTTCACAACAGGTCAATAAAGTATTTTCCAACGCCAGCTATTTACATTACAAGATCTACAACGACGACAACGCTATAGCCAGCCAAACAGCCAAATCCTAGTCACTTTCCTCCTTCGGCCCAGAAATAACCCTAGAGAGGGGCACAGGACTTCCGCCACAATGCTTTTCAGGGCGTGTCCACGACGCAAAGGAAATGAGAACTTCCTACTTCGAAAAAGGTTTAGGAGGCGCACAGGCGGAAAGCATCCTCTTCACCCCCCCCCCCGTCGCCATTTCGGAGTCACTGCGCGGAGGGAGGCACATGCCAGTGGAACGGCAGTCTCCCCTCCCCTAAGCTTGTCATTTAAAACGCGGCCTTCAAAATACCCTGTTCATTCCCCTCTGCATACGGAACATAAACATCACTTATGGTCAATATACCAAACAACAGAAGATATGTCTTATAAGTAAATACAATAATAATTTATGTTGAAGAAACAAAGGAGACATAACAGTCCATGGTCAATATCCAAAAGGAATGGACAAGGTACACATCAACAAAAAACATATACAGTACATGTATGTGGCTTGAAAGAAACCACAGTCAATAGCTCGAGATCAGGCAATGAGAATACATTATGAAAATGTGGTTTTAAAAATTCGTTTTATGACAAATGTCATATTAATGAGGAACAGGTAGAAACCATTGTCGTCTTAGCTTGTCAATTTTTTGCAGTTATTTTACTTGAAAAAACATGACTCGGTCTCTAGTTACCTCCACAGGCAATCTGTAACACCCTCATAGACTCAACCACAAGCTTCAAGTAGTGCCAACACACCTAAGACCTGTGGCTTTTGTTGCACTGTGTTCAATATTGTATGACCAACAAACACATACTGATCGTACGATAGAAAAAAAACAGGCAGATGCTGTTTTCCGCTATTTAGAGAAAAAAGTGTACCTACATGTAGATGTAGTGCTACGCGCACCGTGCAACCAAGGAGGCAGAAAAATGTTTTAATAACCGGATAAGGGGTGTGAAAACACAAGTCGTACCCGATAGTAATTGGAACTCTGGGATTTGTTCCGCAACAGTTTTCTGACTCTTGACCACACTCCTAGGTCCTTCAAAATACTGGGAAGAGTAGGACATCGTGATTTCGAAATAGTCCTTATTTCTAAGTATTAAAGAGGCACCCACAGTCACTAAAAGTTTCTTAGGACGCTGGTTAGAATCTGGAGAAAAGTTTGTATTTAAACGTCATTATACATATTTTTAGTGCTGAGTTTTGGGAATAATAATATAATAATAATAATAATAATAATAGCTTTTCTTAATTGACGTCTGTCCACACCTTGCCATTTAACAAAAATTATCTGAACTTGCGAATTTTATCATTCAGAATTATATTCATCAGGTCAAATTTAGAAAAGAAAATTGTCAACATTGTAGACATTTTCGCATCTTCGCCATAGAAAAAAGAAATTGTGACTTGGAGCATACTTTTTACACCGTTGTGTTAAAATGATCTAAAAACGATAGGATAAAACGCAGGAGTGATTAAAGGTACAAATCTGTACATGAAAGAAAAAATGTACACGTGTTGTTCTCGAAGCCAATTTGCAGCGCTTTCTCGTGATGTGAACTCCCTGCTACGTCGACGCTTCCTCTTGTGGCTCATTACCATGACAAATGGATTCCAGAACCGCCGTGAAACATTTTCGTGCATGACAGAAAAGCACGCACCTCTCCAATGCACGCACTGATTTGCAGTTTGTTTGTCTGGCGTCTGACGAATGGCACGCGAAAAATTTCGATGCACTCGACGGGGAACAACTTCCACGTCCCCAATGTAAATGTACCTTCTCTTTCGCTGAAACACTCACACAAAATCTACATAGAATCTAAATGAGCAATTATTTCAAGTACCCAGTTTTCTTCATACTATTTCCACGAAATCTTCATATAGAAGTAGTAAAATATCAATGAACCTGTCACCTAATTCTTTTGAAAATTAACCCCAAATGACAATTGTTGATAGAAAATTGATTATTTTGTTTCTGAACGCGTCTACCACTGTGGTTATTAGTCCCATTATTGCAGTGCATGTTTCATCCCGGGAGGGAGTAGTGTTCCCCGCTAGAACGTGAGATCCGACGCCGACCTACACGTGGACTTGCTAAGGCTTCCGACTCCAGATATCTCCCCCAGCGAGGTTCCGGCCTCGGCTAAGACTAGCTCTGGTCTTGTCAAATGCACATGTGTCGTGCATGTGTATGAAAGGAGGCAAGGATATGGAACGAGATATTGCGCGCGGTCTGTGGCCCGTTTCTTAAGGTACTGCTATTGCAATCACCTGGTCAAAATGGAGTATATTCTTGGTAACTTCCCGCTGGTCGATTCGCGTAAAAGCCTGCATCAACGCAGAGTGTGGAACTACTAATTGAAGCCGTGTCGAGTCAATTAGGCAGACGCCAGTTGACAGTTTCCTCGCAAGAACCAAGAACCCCTTGTTGCAGCGATACACTCAAGTCTTCGAGTCCACTTTTCTAATTGAAAGTTTTGGGAGCGTTTCCACGTCAGGCACCAGGGGTGCAGTTCTGATCACACGAGAGTCAAATCTTAGACATTATGGGCTTATCAGCAACTGCTCATACATTCAATGAAACACTTATGTTCAGCAAGTTTGAATTTTATCCTACGCAAACCAATGTGACATTATTTTGACATTGAGTTCTACAAATTAAAAGAACATAAAAACACACCGGAAATGTTGAAAGCAGAATAAATATCAATAAAATTTATTTTTGTTTTCTTCAAAAAAGTTTTTAAATTAGTACACACTAAAAACGTTAGTTTATAAACTCAATATGTTATTGATTTTTACTTGTTTTAGTAGTCACTCACAACTAAAACCCAGTAACACAACAATTTTCTTTACATACTGAATTGAGGTCTCTTGGTCAGGTATCGAGAAACGCAAATTAGCCTATCTACCCAAAATAGCTGAGTAATAAATGTGTGCTAGGTATGTGGCTCATACTAACGATAAGATGACTGTTCAAGGAAAGAAACATCCACAAGAGCCTAGGCGAGCCACGACCAAAGTTTCTAAACGAAACCAGACGTCGTCCGTGCAAACTATCTTAAAACTTCACGCATTGTAACACATAGAATAAAAAAATTTAATTCACTAGAACTAACACAATTGATTTTACCTCTAGCACTTGAGTGGTAATCCCCAATGCAAGACTGCCGTACTGAACTCTTCCTTATCTTGTCAGGTACATTTATATTTTTTTATATGTCTCTATGGAAATCACTGCAGTTAACTAATCAAATAGCGTTAAGTGGTTTAAGTTTTTTCATTAAGCAAACGCTGACGCATATTCAATTCATTATTTTTTTTAATTTTCAACACAGTTAATTTAAAAATGCCTAAAACACGAATCTCTTTTCAATTGGGCACTTTTGAATCAAATTTACAGTTTTGTAACTTCAAACGTTTCACTTCAACAAGTGAATTATGCTGATAAGTGCAAAAAGGACACAGACATTCTTTTCTCAGCGACGAAAAAGGAAGTGAAAAGGAAAAAGAGGAATAATTAAAATATTCGGGGTCAAAGAAGCCTGGGTAAGTGTCATCTCTCAACTCACAGTAAAGATTTCAGAATGTATGAGAACAGCGAAGAAAACCATTTACTAATTCTCGAATATTACATTTTCTTCTTTACTTCAATGATTAGGTGTTACTCTTTCTGTTACTCCTTCACAATTGTTTTCGCTAGCACTATCATTTCCTAGGTCTTCCATTTCTAACGGCCATTTGGGTGTGAGTGCATTGGAAAAAAACAGATTCTATGGTCATCCACTCTTTGAATGTGATTACCTTTTCATTATTCATTCATCGTCTGTAAACCCAGATCTTTTAGGATAGCTCGATTCCTTTTTACAGTCCGCCTGCTCATTTTCGGCGATCGTTTCTATGGCTGTGCGACGGCCAGCGCCTGTTTTAAAAGCAGCGCGAGGCGGGCGGCGCGACGCGAGTTTTTGCCAATCGGCGGAACCCGTCACCCGCACACCCGCTTATCGCCCGCCCCGCCCCGCCCCGCCCCCACCCTGTCCTGTCGTCGTTCCGCCACGCGGCCCACAGGTCGTGTGCCCCAGCCCAAAGCGGCCCCGTCAGTCCACGCGATAGCACCCAACGACACGGGGCGAAGCACTGCGCACCTGCCTTTTCGCCAGCGCTTTGCCTCTCGGATCGATGCTGCTCACTGGTGTTCTCCGAAAGCAAACATTCCCTTCGGAAAACACCTGTACGGTCGCTTTGAAATGTTTTACCTTCTTCCCACATATATCCGTATTGTATTTAAATTTACACCGTTCCTCATAAATTATGCATATTTTATCTCGCAAATCGTTCGCCTATTCAATAAACGACAAAGATGCATTTCACTAACGATGCAGCTGAAAATATAGCGAGTTCTTCGGTGAACACGAAACTATTTGAACACCAGCTATTGTCAACAAAATTATATATTTGCTCGAAGTATAAATACACATTGCTTTCCTATTTTATTAATTTTTCTTAACCACTTCAAGGATACAAGATGAAAAGAGGATATTTTTATATGAAAATTAAAGTACATGTGCTGCCACGAGAAAATTAAACGAATGTTTCACGTATAGGGTGGTGAATCCAGTCTTTGCTGGATTCAAATGTCAATTCTACATTACTACCACTAGAGCTGGCAAGGCATGGAAAGGACAGCGTGCAAGAAATGCGGTCTCAGTGTGCTGGTGCGTCTGTACATGTCTTCGCCTTGTACGAGTCGTCCAGCAGCAAGCAGGAATGTCTAGTCAAGCTAGGCAACATCCTAACTATGTTGCTCCTGGCATCAATTCCATTCCAAGTTCCGAGCTGAAAAGCTGGTTCTTTTGACAGCTACCTGAAGTAGTTCCAAACAGTATTTGTCTTATTTCAGCTGCGGCGGTCAGAAAAGCGTCATAGAGAGTGTACCGTTTATAAGCTATGTCAACAATACAACTTCCAATAGAGAGAGATTAATGGTTCTTTTCTCAATACAGAAATATTTTCTTAGACGTACTATCATTTATTTCACGTGTGTCTAAAGAATTTTGCAGTTCTGCTTGCGAATATCTACGCGTGTAAAGTAAATTCCTTTATTATCGCATGGCACTATGTCCAATGCAAGGAAAAGTTGACCAAAAGCTTAATCTTAAAACATAGGTGCTCTTCGTTTACAATGCCGCAACAAATCAAATATTGTTTACCATTGTGTATTTAACCCACCACAGGGCCGGGCATTTCTCGAAGACCTACTTTCCTTTCTTATCCGAAAAGGTAGAACACTTATCACTTGTGGGCGGGCACAGGTGATTGCGTAATCATCTAGGCTACACACAGTTCTCCTGAAAACACGGACTTTAAACATTGTGAAGAAATTGGGTTCAATGCCAACTGTTTACTTCAAGTATAACAACACCGTTAGAAGTGTATGGAACACTAAATATCTCCAAAGTATTAATAACCTTTAGGATTTATAAATGCAATTTAGTTCCCGAGTGAGTAAAAACGTAGTTTATTTCCTCAATGCGAAATCTTGCACTTTGGCATAGTTTTAAACTCGCTAAAGTTTAATCATGGTCAGCAGTGTGAACTAGTGATGTGACATCGATAACAAAACATTGATGTAAGCAAACATCAACTATGATTAAAACATCATAGTTTTAACAATACATCAACTAAAAACCATCCCTGTTTTCCAACATTGATGTTTTCAAGCTGGTTTAGTAACCTCTAACGTTAAATTCGTGTGAAACAAACTTTAATTTGACAGTGTTCACGTTTATCAAATCACCGCATAAGGGTATGAGAAGAAGGGGCAGACCCTACTCTCACAGCGTATTTGATGACCACTTTTCAATGTGCGAAATGAATATGAAGAAAGAGGAATTACAAGGGCATGGAGGTCACCTGGGGGAAAGAGTATGCTGGATGAAGGTAGTACAAACAACGTTCCTTTGGTTCAACGCATGAACTAAGTGTGTTACGATCAGTTATATATCATAATTAAACTTTTCAGTATTGTGATCAAGGGAATTTTTCATTCAGAAACAAAACATCAAAAAAAAAAAAAACATCGACTAAACATCAACACGGCCGATCATGAAACAAAAACCTTGTCATTTCTTTTTCAGCCAGAAAGTAAATACGTTGATTTACTGATTTAGAGCATGTAGCGGTCAAATAACTGGCATCAAAATACTTCATTTTATGATTTTCACGGTTACACACCTCGGAAATAGGCATTTTCTTCTTCTTCTTCTTCTTTTTCCAACGTCGGATTCGTAATTCACAAAAAGTGCGTTCATTTAATGAGAGAACCCAAAAGAGAAGAGCACCCCGATAAGCACGTACAAGCAGGGCCGGGGGAGCTAAGCAGGATCAACTAAAGGCCACCTTAATAATATCGAATCATTCAATGTGTGAAATTAAAATCCATAGACGAATAAACTTTTAAAATTAAAAAAATATTTATAAATTTGTACACAAGTACTGCACGTACTACTGTTTACAAAATCGTTGCGTGGGGGTACCCACGCGCATCCACAACCTCACCCCTGCGCGGAAGGCGCAGGGCCACGGGCGCGCGCAGCTGGCTGTGCAGGGCCCGTCTGCGCGCTGGCACCCGCACCCTCACCGCAGCGCCGCGCCGCAGCCGAGCCCGCTATACACGCAGGGGCCGCCCGCGCCCGCGTCCGCCGCCAGCTGGACGCCAGCCAGGACGAACGGCGTCGCTCGGGGCGGAGCGGGGCGGAGCGAGGCGGAGCGGGGCGGAGCGGGGCGGGGGGGGGGGCGGAGCGGGGCGGAGCGGGGCGGAGCGGGGCGGCGAGGGCGGAGGGCGCGGGCGGGGCGGGGAGCCGGGGCGGGCGGGAGGAGGCGGAGCGGGGCGGAGCGGGGCGGAGCGGGTCGGGGCGGAGCGGGTCGGGGCGGGGCGGAGCGGAGCGGGGCGGGGCGGAGCGGAGCGGGGCGGGGCGGAGCGGGGCGGGGCGGAGCGGGGCGGGGCGGAGCGGGGCGGAGCGGGGCGGAGCGGGGCGGAGCGGGGCGGAGCGAGGGCCAGGGCGTCCCCGACTCACCACACCGCGCCCGCCTTCCGGGCCGTCGCCTTTAAGGCACTCGACCCGTCGAATGATTCCACACAAGCACAGCCCGAGTTTGGTCCTCAGGACAAATTTTCACCCTCCTTTTGTTCCCACCCAATTTAATATTCACGTTTCTTTATAGTGTACTAAGCTTCACCGTCGATCATTCACAACGGCTGCGCGACTTCAGGGGGTTGATAGGTCGCAGAAAATAAAGTTTTTTCCCTTGAAACTCCAACAATACACATGAACCTCAGCAGTAACTAACATTTATGAATTTTATTTGCATTTGCCAAAGTTTTTATGGGTTGGTAAGTCTGAAATATCTTCCAAATAATCCTAAGGTCAATTAAAATTTGTATCTCACATATTCAAGCAAAAACGAGAAATCTCTTGCTTTTAATATTGGCCTCGCAGCTAAAGACGAAATTAAAAAAAACTGGTGCAAAACATTTTTTGTGGGCCATTGTAGATAGCTCGAGAAAAAAAATACAAGTCTACATGTGTGTTTTAACGTTTTTCGGAAGTCTCAATCCACCTTCCTCTTTCAGTTATTCGAACTTCTTTTTGTAAAGAGTTAATTGAATTGTATAAATACCACCGATTATTTCATGAATGTCATACATGTTTGAGCATTTATCTAGCAAATGACATAAACATTTTAAGTTAAAGGAACACACTGGAGGAACGGTACTAAAAGGTTGTTGCCTAAATGTCCAGTGGGGCCGAAATTGTGTGTGGAGGCGGAAACTTAGGATTCTACAAAGCATCGTAGGGGTTACCTGCAACCGATATTCAGAAATCTCTTTTTATTTGATTTCCACATCTTTAATTTGAAAGACACATGCACTCCCATAAATTGCAATGTTCTTGTCTACTCTACAAGCATTAAAACGTTTTTTCTGGACATCACTTTTTCCTACAAATGGAAAACTTCCGTTCCTCCCACCTTCTACAATGGTAGAAGAACAGAAGAGAAACTGTTATGCATAAACCAATATCTTGAAGCATTTCATATCCACGAAACCGGTGGAACAAGTGGCCAAAGACTGTGTTCATTTAGGACACAAACTTTATAATCACACTATTATGTCCGCCTGACATCTAAATCCTATCAGTAGGCACGTTACTGCTCGTTTGATGCGATAAGAAATCGTCACAAAGCTGCCAAGACACCTTCTCCCGTCATCACACACATGGAGCTCTTTGTCGAGAAAGTGAGCACAACCTCGTTTTCTTCACTTATCATTGGAGATTGCAGATTGCTTCTTTTTTTTTAAAAATTAAAAACAGTGCCCTAGAGTTCCCCAAAGGTCAATCAGTTATGATAAAATTGTAAATTAATCAGCATTCATTGCCGCCGCAGTAATAATTTCCATTCAGGTACACACCCAACAGTCCTATGTTATGTCATTTAATACGGGTTGTAACCAATAAGGGCATCAGAACACAACATGAAAGTAGCATTATATTAAAAATCACCCTACAGGTTTATTCCTTTCTGGAAAGTGTACTAATTCATTCTAGTCTACGGCCAGAACGCCCCGTATAAATTAATTTCAGCCGGTTTTCGAGAAACGCCGCCTTATGGGATCTCAGTCCAACAGAATGCCAACTTTCAGATTCTAACCAGACAAGAATAAATTGTCCGAGCATTCATTTAAAACAACCAACGAGCAATGTATTGGAGAGGGAATCGTAAGAATTAATTCAGAGTGTCCACTTAATACAGACGTACCAGCTCACTCACAACGACGGCACTCTCTCGCAGGCACAAGTGCTCCCGTCTTTCGTGTTCGTTCGCATGCACGCACATTCCCATGCAGGTGGACGAAGAAAAGGATACGTCTGTATTATTGTACTCGGCGGTGAAAAGGAGTATGGTCGGAAATACACCTCGAACAGGCACGCAAGTGCTGTCGTAAAATATTGTTCTACATTGAAATTAGTGAAACATTACTAATTATAATAATTTTGAAAATAATAGCAATCACAATAAAAAGTAATAATAATAATAATAATAATAATAATAATAATAATAATAAAAATAATAATAAAAATAATAATAAAAATAATAATAATAAAAATAATTGAATTTTTTCACTGCATTTTTACATTTAGATGTGATACAAATAAGTCTTTGGTGACTTTGCCTTCGGTTCCTTGTAATATCATCATTATTCACTACACTATACTAATAAAATTCCCTGCACATTCCCTTTGGGTTCACAAGTCAGGCTTTGTCTATTCCTACAATTATCAACCCAAAATACTGTTAGCCCATTCCCCCGCAGCTCCTTCTCTCCGAATGCAAATCACACAGTCGCACGGAAGGAAGCGCTGCGAGGTGGGCGGGGGGGGGGGTGCAGTGTGGGGTGGGGCGTGGCGGGGCTGGACAGGGGCGAGGAAGGGGCGTGGCGGGTTTGGACAGGGGCGAGGAAGGGGCGTTGCAGTGCCGAGCGGGACGCAGCGCAGCGACCGGTGCTCGCCGCCACCGTCGCTCCGTGCCGGGGTTTACGCAATGTGGGTCAGGGTTGCCTCGCCCCCCCCCCCTTCTGCATCGCGCGGCGCAGCTGGCGGGCCGCTGCCGGGCGCCGCCGCACAGTGCGCCCGAATCGCACCGCTACGAACGAAAGTTCACCAGCGACAAGTGCTCATAATCCGTTCTCCGCGAAACCCTTTCCAGCATTTTAAATCAGGGTGGGTTGGAAGATAAATTAGATGGCGTTTCCCGACGCGCCAAGAACCAAGCTTAATAGTCTCATAAATGTGGTGCATGTTCTATCCTGGGAGGTGGCGATGATCCTGTGAGATCTGGCGCCGACATACATGTCCGCTTGGAACGTTCCCCTTCCTGGTACCTCCACTAGCGGGCACACCCCCCGTCACCCAGAACAAGCTCTAAGAACCCGACTTGTGCAGTAGAGTAGTGCAGGTGCAAGTGTACCTGTAATGGAAGAGGATGGTGCACTAATAAATATAATGGGGAGGGAAAGATTGTGCGCGGTCCACAGCCCGTTTGTGACTGCATTGCATCGGGTTTCGCCTGATATTGGCAACGGAAACAACGGAAATGTACCGATCAGAGCAGCTGGGCGCTTGAATTTTTCAGTCAGCAGCGACTGAATTCTACCTAGCTATTGTCGAAAATTGGCCACCGTCGGGACTCAAACCTCCCATTTTATAAAGTTTCTTTTCCAAACACGGAATAAAGATTTCACCTATTTCCGCAATGGTCGCTTTCGGTAATCTTTCTTTTTCGTGAGCTCATTGTCATTTATGTCATACCGAGTAGTAAAGAACAGCAACTACTATTTGCATTATTTCAAGACATTGCCAACACCATCCCGTAACACACTGACTTCCAAAACTTCGCATGAAACGGGTGTTGTGGGCCGCCAGCGGGCCAGTGCCCCGCCGGCGCCACCGCCAGCGCCACCCTCCCGCGGTGTCCGCTTCCCGCTCGGCTCCGCGCCGCTGCGCAGGCTTAAAGGGGCCAGCGCAGCGCCCCCACACCTCTCGCGCGTATTGCTTTGGGCACGGGGAGGGAGAGGGGGAGCGCTAACAGAAAGACAACACCGCACCCGGTGCAGTGATTATTCGACGTGATCGTGAGGACCGGAATATAAGAGGCGTTCAAATGCAACTCTTCAGATGAACACATCAGGCGGTAGTTCTATTTCATTACTTTAATAGTTCAATGTTTCGTACTTCATAAAACGCTAAGTGGATTTGGAGTGCTCCTGCAGTATGTAATAGCTTTACGTACACGCCGGTATCACGGGTTGCATATCTTCATGTAATTAATTTGACTATTTACGAGGAAACACCTTATAGGCGGCTCCACACTTTCGGTTCTCGGCGGGTATTGAGCGCCCGCTCACCGAATCCCGACTAGTGTACATGCGCTGCTTGCTATCTGCCAATCGACGAACATTCGGTGTTCACCCTGACCACCGCAAGTCTGTCGTTTGCACACATCAAAGGAAGCGATCGTTCGCTAAGCACATCAGCTGCTCGGGATTGCTTGCTACTCGGCGAATGGCGAAGGTGTGACGCCACCTTTATGATGTTCTTGTTATTGACGTTCGCTCGTGGTTAATTCAATATTCAAACAAGAGTATTTGAGATAATCTTCATTTTATGGTTTATTTACAAATTATCAACGATTCTCACTTGGGAATTTCTTCTTACAGTTCATCTGAAACATCACGTGCATTTAAAATGGCTGTTCCCTGTGTTTGGAGAATAAAGATAGTCATGATTGTGACGTATATAACTAGTAATTTAGCGTCCCTCTTATATATATATATATATATATATATATATATATATATATATATATATATATATATATAACAGTACAATGTTTCGTACTTCATAAAACGCTAAGTGGATTTGGAGTGCTAAAATTAAGTAGTATTAAGTAAGTAATAAAAATGTGCGAACGCCAGCTACATTTTCTGAAGTTAAAGGTACTCGAAAAAAGCACTATCCCGTACACACCTCTTTCAAGTCTGTGTAATTAAAGAGACGCGAAACAAAAATGCATGGACCTAACTACAGAGGCATAAGTACACTACAAAACAAGGCGCTTAGAGTACTGACATCACGGCGCCACAAGCGCGAACCTGATTCTCTATCTCCTTGAAATGAGAAGGCAATTCTTAATGTTCGGTTTCCTGGGGGCCGGAATTCGCTTCCCGTGCGCCCCATGTGCAATTTGCGATGGACAAAGTGGGTCCGCGGCACGTTCTTTCGGGGTTCTCCGGCTACCCGTGCCTCTTATTCACTTCACACTTCTTACCACTGCTCTGCCTTCGTGCTCATTTTTCTCACATCATCATTACACCTCAATGCCGATGATTAATGAGGAGACCCGGAGACGACATAATGAGATCAGGATTTCGCAGTAAGCGTATTGTGCCGCCTCCTCGAAATTCACGCCGTGGTACTACAGATTTACCTGCCCTGCATATACGTTAGAAGTATTATACAAACTAAGAATATCACACGTGTAAGGTGTTTCTGCAAAAGTTGCCTATCCTTGATAAGAATTACATATTTTTACGAGTTTTCCTTAGTTTACGAGTGTTTGCACTATCACTAACACTGAGGAAATTAGATAAAAGGCGCTTTCATGCACTCCATCCCATTCTTCGAATACTAACTAGCGTGTTGGCTAGACTTTACTAATAATTCTCAAAACAATTTCTTATTAGTACGACACCGGTTGAGGAGACTCAGGGTATCAACTGCTGTCACTGCAGCGCCTCTGATCGGGAGGTCCTAGGGTTACACTCCCCAAGGTGGCAGGATTTTCTATATTAACTCTACGGGGAGAGGTGGCTCAGGGCATCAACTGCTGTCACTGCAGTGCCTCTGAGTGGGAAGTCCTAGGGTTACACTCCCCACGGTGGCAGCATTCTCTATATGAACTCTACCGGGAGAGGTGGCTCAGGGCATCAACTGATGTCACTGCAGTGCCTCTGACCGGAAGGTCCAAGGGTTCCAGTCCCGGTGGTGGCAGGATTTTAGACATTAGCTAGATACCTACATAGCTTGGTCAAATTCAGCCACTTCTGGAGGAAAATTCTAGTAGCCGGCTGCACTGATCTGTGCTTTTCCGTGGTTTCTCCGATCCAGACTAGGCGAATGCGGGCGCCCTACCCTAACAAACGGATCACGGACTGCACGCGACGTTTCCTTCCTCTTCCAAATCCTATCCTCACCTCTCAATAACATACACGCACTACACTACCACACATACTACAAGACCATTCTGGAGCTTAGAGCTCGTCCCAGCTGGAGCGGTGCTCCGGTGGTGGGAGATACCTGGTTGAGGAAACCCTCTCAAGCAGACATGTATGTTGGCGCCGGCGGGGAAAGAACACCCCCGTGATAAAAACATCCACTGCACTTACTACCTTATTACTAATTACTAGGGCTGTGATTCATATGCATTTGCATTTTTTCTGTTGGCTAAAACATCCCTTTTCAACAAATTGTATACGTTTCGAGGCATTTACAATCAATTTATGCTATTTTTATTTCGCATACATTACCATAATTGCATATTTTTGCATATTTGGGCCATATTTGCATATTTTTATTGCATATTCACCCCTCATCTGCGAAAAGAAGCCTAATAATTACAGTTCCGTCAGCGTTGAAGCGGCTCTGACAGTTCTCTCGCCGCGTGCCATGTGGTCACTAGATTTTATCATAATTGAGAGGAAGTCATATTTTTATTGTAATACATATATTTTTTATTATATTAACTGCATCCCCATTATTTTCCTAAGAAATGAATGGTCTTCAAAATTAAGCCTTGACTTAATGTTTGTCGCTTGTAACAATTCATATGATTTCTGTATCCTTTTTTTGCTGTAAACATATTTTTCATATTACACTTTTTATTTATTTGTACACGCATTACATTACATTATTTCGCATATTTTCCTGTTTTAATTGCATATATTACCTAAGCAGTTTACGCGCCCGGAAACACGAAATAATCAATTAGTACAAGCATGATAAAAATGTTGGAGGAAATCAAAATAAAACTGAAGAGTGAAAATTAAATTTTTAATTTAAAACTCAAACACACTAATTCCGACGCAAACTTCGAAACGAAATGTTTATTCCGAGTTGACCGCACCTAGAGGAACATTACAAACAACTTTTCTCACAAAAATATGAGAAGCAGTATTTAACATTCAGAAACTCCAAAAAGATACATTGGTTTTCTTGGCGAACATTATTTAATCTGACTGTTGTGTCAGAACAAAATCAGAATTACAGTCGACTCTGGTTATGGTGAAGTTTCAGTGACTCGCATTTTTGGTTCACTATATCCGATGATGTCAAACTTAAATAGAATATCTCCATAACGATCTTTTTAATGAATAAAGAGATCCAGCAAAATACGTTAACAGCACGAACTGAAAATTTCAATATCCGTATTTGTCCTTACAAAAATCAATTATTTTCAATTGTTAGCTTCGTTCACTTTTTTTAGTAATTTCTCTCGATCCTTCTCCAGAGTTGGACAAATCGTGGTCTCCAAACTTTATTCTGAATTGTCCCCTGTCTCTTAAGCGTCGTAATGCAGTCTTGACATCCTTCAATGCCTCTTGCACACAAAGGAACACCGTCCCATTCTACGAAGGCCTTTTAAATGCCTAATAACATACGAGATGCTTTCGGCAGCGGGATGGCGCAATCGGCTAATGAAACAAGGCTTTTCCGTGCGGCACGGCGGAATTCGCCAGAGTGTGGCAGTCGCGTGCTTCCCGTCGCCTGCGTAGAACTTAACGCACTTCGTCCCGGGAATTATCAACACCAAACTTGAAACTGAAGCAAGCAGGGTCCGCGTCCGCTACCTTCACCTCTTCTTCGATTGTGACCTTTGGCCGACGATATATTTTTCAAGCAGTCTAGTTTGGAATTTTTGGTACTTAGGCAATATATTATTTTGCAGAAAGGAATTAATTTCCAGGACATTGATTTCCTACTTTCACTACAGCCGATGTTCAGATTCACTGTAACCGAATCTCCTTAAACTTATTTGTAATGTAAGTGAAACGGGACCAGTGAGTTCATTTAAATCAAATTAAAACATTCGATTAGTTTATTAGTAAATTTGGTTGGCTTTGCATTGATACATTATCAAAGAAAAAATCACAAATGATAACTTAGGCGACGAGGACATTAAACGCGCTCAATGTGTCTAAAATTTTAACCACTCTTACATTAAACATGTATACGAGTCTCTCAACTCGTATAAAAAACAATTTCTTAAAATTCATTTTTTGTGTATTTGTTCTCATATTCGCGAAGAGAGTCGTAAAAGACAAAACCTTATCGTTCCCCTCATTCAATACCAGCTTCAACGAGAACATCTTGCAGGCGCTCCTCCAGGAGAGATTGTTTGAGCGTCGGCGGCAGGTCGGGGGCTGGGCAGTCCGCGCCCGGCGGGAGCGCTGGGGCGCGCAACAGGTGGACGAGGGCGAAAGGCCCCTCCCTCCACGCGAAGCGAACGCGCGCGTCCGCCAGCGAAGACGTTCATGTGCTTCCCAAAACCTACTCACACTCGTCCACATTCTTCCAAATATTCTGCTTCGAAATATTTTGCTCAAATGTAGGTTTCTGTAGAGAGTAATCTGGAAATCTTTTCTTACATTTATTGCCAGATAATCGATCACTATGAAGGGGCACTGTATCATGTCTTCTCTCTCGTATATAGCCAACCATCGCGTAGTTAAAAAAGTAGAAATTTACAGTCGATTGATTGACTCATTGATGTTCCCGGCCAAGTCAACTGCTATGGGCGTTAGTGTAGTGAATGTTAATGTAGTGAATGTTTTATCCCGAGAGGTGGCGGTCATTCCTTTCCCGTGAGATCCGGTGCGTATACACGTCGGCTGGCGAGGGATATCTCCGTTGAGATATCTGCCCCAGTGAGGCTCCGCCTCAGACGAACAACCTCTAAGATCCCACTGTGTGGTAGTCTTAAGAGCGTGATAAGACGACTAAGAGGAAGCAAAGATCGCGCGCAATCAGTTTGTTAGGGTATTGCTACGGCATTCGCCTGATATTGATCGGAGAAACCACGAAAAACTATCAAAGCACCGGTCGCTAGATTTCTTCTCAGACAGAGGCTGAATGCCATCGACTTATCTAGCTAGAGTCGAAAATCTGCCACCGCCGGCATTCGAACCCTGGGACTTCTCGGTCAGAATCACCGCAGAGACAGAGGCAATGCTCGCCCTGAGCTAAACTTTGCTGGTGGTTGCAGTCGGAATTCGATCCATGCCAATGGAGTCTAACCTGCATGCGGTTTACTTCTGGGTCCAGATTTAATCCAAATGTTTTCTAGTCAACAGCACTATTTTTTCTTCGTTAAAAAAAACGTGTTGCAATTATTGAGATTGAAACCTTTCTTTAAACATTTTAGGTATCAATTAGACAATTTGTCAGCATCAAAGACGCCCCCCCCAAAAAAAAACGAAGAAGAGGCCCCATCTAAATATATAAGGAAATTTAGAAAGAGAATGAAGAGATTTGTAGTTCCTCCTAATGTGCTCGTTTTCGTGGGACTTGTGCGCAAGTCTCAGTCCACTTGCTATCCTTAACCCCGGGCTCCCCAGCGTGGGAGGGAGCGAAGCGCGGGGCCGTCGCGCCGCCGGTCGCAGCCCGTCCGCTTTTTGCGCAACGCCGCGCCGCGCCGCGCCGGCCTCGGGAGCTTATCGGCCGCCTCTACCTGGCAGTCGCCGGCGTCACCGCCCCGGCGATAACGCCCGGGCGGGGCAATCGCCTCCGCTTGTCACGGCGCCACGTGACTCACCACCGCAAGAGGCCCCGTCAGGGAACAGCCACATTTACTATTATTACTATTATTGTTATTTTTATTATTATTATTATTATTATTATTATTATTATTATTATCATCATATCATCATCATCACTACCACAATTTAACTTGTTCCCACTCGTGCATCTCGGTTACCATGAACAAGAGATACACGTTCCAACTGTCATATTCAGCACTGGATCAACCGTAAATGTTCAGAAACTTCCTCACGATGTTACATGTGTCCAGTATGACAATCTTCTGCATCTGGATGTATAACCCCTTCTTCAGTTGCAGTTCAGCCAGGGATTCACGTATGAACTTGGGAATTTCACCAGTGGCGCCTAGAATTATTGGTACAATCGTCACCATTTCCACGTCGCTCCACATTTCCTTTATCTCATTTGCCAGAACTTTTTCACTTCTTTTCTTTGCGATGTTGTGAGCTAGCGGGACCGCGACATCAATCAGATACACCTTTTTGTTTTTCTTGTCATGCCATACAATGTCCGGCTTATTAGATGATACAGACCTATCAGTTATTATGGACCTGTTCCAGTACATTTTGTGATTATTTGTGTCAATGACTTCGGGTGTGTTCTTATAGTATGGTGTTCGGTTACTCGTCAAAAGGTTATTATTGTGGCATGGGTGCTGATAAACCACTTTACAAACGTCATGTTTTGTATATTCTGAGGATGCTAGAGAGCTGCATCCACTGATAATGTGGTCTATATTTTCTCTATGTTCTCCACATAGCCGACATTTGTCATCACGAACGTTGGTGTCTTTCAGGATAAATTATTATTATTATTATTATTATTATTATTATTATTATTATTATTATTATTATTATTATTATTGTAATTTCGCATTATTAGATATTGCCCATATTTTGCGCAAAGTATTGTAGAGGCACAGTCACTCGATCAACTCCTTAGGAAGCTGGCTGCAACCTGGAATATACTTTTTATTTAACCTTAAGTCATTAATTTAGATAATAATAATAATAATTACTATTTATTATTTTATTATTATTATTATTATCATTATTATTATTATTATTATTATTATTATTATTATTATTATTATTACCGTTCAGAATTCGAGTTCGAAAAAAATCCAGTCTCATCTCAACTCCATAAATTATTTAACGGAATTGTATGCAAAATTGTAAATTGAGTCGTCCGTTCAATTATGTATTAGATAGAAAATAAAGGCACTTACTTATTTTTTTAGCAATTGAAGACACTCGGACTAGCGTGCATTTCTGGGTATTTCAATTCTCATCGTCAGGACATAAATATAAAACAACCTTCCAGCCTTCCTATCCAGCACGTGATGCGTCCGTTTGAAGACTGGTTGGTTCTTCACGTCTATCCCTCGACTCCGCTGTTAAGACGGGTGGGTGGAAGAGGAAGGATGGGATCCTACACACACGAAGCACATGCAAGAGTTTCTCAATCGAAAGTTAATTTGCACTCTAAACCTTTAAAGAAAGAACCACAAATAATATTACTAAAACAACTGGAAAATTGGATTAAAATCTTAATATGTTAAATGTGCATTGGAATCACACATTATTGATCTGTATTGTATGTTTATTACTATATTGCGTATTGTTTATTACCTATTATATATCAAATATTGCGTATATTTGAACAGAGCCTATCGGGTGATACTTCACTGCATAAAGTAAGCGCAAACCGGAGCCGCGCGACTATCTGCTGGGTTCTCCAAGTGAGGGTAAGAGGACAGATGCGCCCTCGGCCATTCAAGCGGATGCCGCGGTACAAGAGCCTTGGTTTTTGCCGTAATTTACGAAACGAGACCATTTTCGACATTCTATTATATCAAATTTCGGAAGGTTCAGGTTGTCCATTCCGTTCAGAACTCCCACTCCGTAGTTCAGGTTGTCAGAAAAGTTCGAAGTTGGGATTGAGTATGAAGCGATTTCGTCTTTTAAAACCAAGATTTACAAGCAGCGGAATGTTGGCACGGATTCAACAAGAACGTATTTATATATTATAGAAAGCGTCTTAATGGAGCACGTGTGGAAGGAACTACTACTAATCACCACTGCCAATACTTTCATTTGTTTTCATGCGTTAGCTTTATTAGGCTGTACGGAGAGTGCAAATAAAAGAAAAGGAAACAGTAATTGTTCTTCCCCGAGTCGCCCTGAATCCCTTCGAAGCCGGGGGCCTCTGTGAGAATCCAGACTCGTCACCAACAGGCGCTACCTCCGCTCCCCGCTGTCCCTTTCTTGTGCCCCATCAGACGGCGCCGCCCGCGCGCGCAAATCGATATGCGCCCCCCCCCCCTCCGCCGACTGGCCGTCGCTCGCGGCCAAGGCAGAGAAAGCAACCTCCTGCGGGAGGGAAACGCAGACCTTCTGCTCCTAGGGCTGCACGTTCAACATGCCGTGGATCCTTGATACAAGATCGTAAGATTCTCAATGTCCCATACCCCGGCATGCGGTATACATATGAACTCTCTTAGGAACTATCGTTAAAGTAATGCAATGTGTAACTTACAACAATGGAAATTCTAGGAAATTCAACGGAAATTAAACTATTTTCCAAATGAATGAGGGCGTTACCTACAAAATTAAGGAACATGACATGTCTGCCGGAATTCGAACCCGGGTCATTTCAATCTCAGCCTTCCATGTTGGTGACTGAGCCACGAAATATCCGAAGCAGCTGCTCCGCCAGAGGCAACCGGAGATATTGACGGAGAAGCGTCCGCGCGCCGATGATTCAGCGGCCTTCACTCGCACCGAATTAGCACGGAAGCGCAAAATGCCATTGCGCCAACGGATTGTCAACGAAAGCGAAACCTCTGAACGGACGCGAAGCACAGTTCCAAACTCTTCAGCGTGGATTCAACAGCGGAACACTTCTTACTTAACGAAAATTAAGAAAGAAAGTGTAGATAAAACACAACTAACTAAAAACTATCCAACAAATATAACTGATAACGAATATAAAATTTTCAACAATTTTTCGACTTATTCAAATATGTAAGATTTTCTGGAACATCAATGTTCATCAACACGGAGTAAACGTGGGGTCTTCCGCGGCCTTTGACATTGTTCGTACAGGTTTCGACACTGGAAGGGCAGGATTTCGACTTGCTTATGTCATGATCCAAGGAGAAATATGTAACATCGCACATTTCCAAGAAGAAAACCAACAAGAACTCACGTGCCTGATGAAACGCGTGAGACCCTAGGGAAAGGAAACATTAGATGTGGCAAGAGAGGATTTCAATTTTCTCTAATTATAACGTTAAAGTTCATATTTAGGAATATTCTAAATATGTATGCTTTTCTATGGTCACACATTAATCGAGCCTAAATGAACTGACAGTAATTTATTTTCGTTTATCGAAATGTTATTGACCAGATATGTTAATGCCAATTAATTCATTTTAGATGTGACTGATGAAATTGAGGGCCTGCACTGAGCACGTCAAACTTTTCCCGCCACATTAGAACACCCTATAGACCCAACAATGGAGGAGCTGAAACGTCTCCTTGCATTTGCTGTCGATTCCTAGTGGAGAAGCTCATTGAGAGCTGGCGGGGTGCATGATGGCTGGCATCGCCCTCTGCAGCATGGTTGTATTTCTGTTCAATTATACGTCGATACAATGGCAGTATTTCTGCGTCCTTTCTGCTAATTTCGTTGTCCCGCCAGGTCCAAGGGAAAAGCACAAATTCAGCTAGCGATTTGGGGTGGTAGCCTAATAGTGAGGGGGATGGCTAGCTAACCTCAGAGAAACAGGCTCGAATTCCAGCATCACTGCATGAGTTTCACTCAACACTTCCTCAAATGAGTCTGGTTTGCTAATAAAATTGTGGGCTAAAGGAGCCTGAGGTGTGGTTTTTGCTCGACTATATCTAATACCGAACGTAACGAAATAATGAGTCATAACTAGAGACCGGAAAAATATGCAATAGGAAACGTCAAAATATGTGCATAAGTAATGAAAACAGTAAGAATATGTACTAAATATGTAATATTAAAATTCACTAATTATAAAACACATTTACATAATACGAAATTACATTTATAAAAAATTTCCTAAACAAATTTTAAAAATAACACAAACGTCTTACAAATCATTTGGAGAGCATAAGTTGATGCATTCTTTGAACCATACAACTTTCCCATCAGTAGTAAAAGCTTCATCTATTGCTATTCAGGACTGTAGTTATGCAGTCAGACGAGACGCAATAGAAGACATCGTACAAACTAGCGATATCTACGACCAGAAAACATCACTGCAACGTGAATCACTCTCATTGCATGTTACACTTTACGGTTAAAAGTAACGATCCGCGACGTCAGTGATACTTTTCACACCTAAAGGTGAAAATGATCTCCGTCACTGACGCGCACTTCCCGCCAATGAGATAACTGAACCAGACGCGCGGAACTGTGAGAACATCATGAGTCTTCACATGGGGTACCTGGAGGAGACACCACGCAGTAATAGTGTAAGGAAAAATGCCGATTTAAATAAATTTAATACAATAAAATAATATAATAAAATATATTTGGTGAAAATGCCAAAATATGTAAAATATGTACCAAATATGTCAAAATATACAACGAAAAAACTGAATATTTTGTTAGGGCGGAGCTTATTCACCAAGATTACAATTTTTAGAACGGTAAGTAGAAAGACAAAAAATATGTAATTACATAAAAATCCGGTCTCTAGTCATAATCTCCGTCTTCTCATGGACATTGCTAGCACATCCATCTTGCTAACTGACTCATCATTATGTGGCGGCGACTACCCTCCCGAGCCATAACTGCCCGGGAGGGATTGCACCAAAGGCTAAACACGGCGCACTGCACATCCGCATGCGCCATTCCACTAATATGAAATTCCAAATCAGGCCACGGAACTTAACGTGCTGGAAGCGCATTTGTGTAACGAGCTTCATAATTTAAGCGCTCCATTTACAGCAAAAGAAAATCTTGAAAAAGAAACCTCAATAAGCTTCTTTCAACTGTCTCCTACCTTAGAAATAATCACATCAGAATAACCCCAAAGTGTCTTGTAAATCAACTTTAGATAGTGTGTTGTCAGTATTCGTTGGAGAGACGTAAAGTTTTGGAAGTAGAGGATAATGACACGGATTTGATTGTTTATGTGGGCTAGAATATTATCATCTCTAGTGGAGTGGAACTTGGCCTTCTTCCGGTCACCGATGTCCAAATAGTCTTCACCTTTATAACTTGTTTTCTGCAGCTATGTGTATTCGAATAATGTTCACCCATGTCCGTTCGCCCCTGTAGTTTAATGAGTTTTTACTTAATTTGTTTTGACAAGACGTTTAAAAGACATTCGAATTTCCACCGCAACCGCTGTTATTTGTGGAAAAATTGGAGGAGAATGCACATTTACGAAACTTGCCGCGAACCCGTATTGTACACTGGCCATCGAATCGCAGACTGAAAAAGAAAACTAACGAATCAAACAGCGAGTGACTCCCTTCACGTTACCACTGAATGAGACGAGAGTCGTCAACAGCATCGCGTTGCTATAAACGACATCAGATAGCGAGCGCGTCATCTCCACACCATTCGAATCAAAAAGGCAGCGCTGCTCTCGTCTGCGTCGGGGCGGGGCGCGGCGGGGCGGGGCGGAGCTGGGCGGGGCAGAGCTGGGCGGGGCGGGGCGGGGCGGAGCGGGGCGGAGCGGGGCGGAGCGGGGCGGGGGGGGGCGGAGCGGGGCGGGACGGGGAAGGGTGGGACGGGGCGGGCGGGGAGGGGAGGGGAGAGGAGGGGAGGGGCGGGGCGGAGGTGGTGGCGGCGGCGTGGGTCCGACACGCGGAATTGCACGCCAGCGAGGCGCGGCGGCGCGGCGAGCGCGCGCGCGCTATCGGCCCCAGGATCGCGCCCGTCCTCCTGCGCGCGTCGCCATTAATCACCATTGTGCGCAGCCGTGGACAGCGCCGCCCGCCCGCCCTGCCTTGCGCAACGCGTCGCCAGGGCGGGGGCGGGGAGCGGCGGGGCACGGCGCCCGCGCTAATGAATTCCCGTGTAGCGCCGCTCGGGGTGGTGCACGCGCAACCTCACTACATTGATGAGGGAGGGGGGCGAGAGGGACGGGGAGTACGGAGCCATTCGCTGCACTAGAGCAAGCAGGCGCACTTTCAAAGACCTGCGATGCGAAGTTCGTTTGGTCAATATTGCAATTCACAATGCGAATCAAATGGGACCAAAGTATTACAAAAATCAACGTAAGCAGGGAAAAAGAAGAAAAAAAACTGATCGACACAGGCTTATTCTATTCCTATATCCCACATCTCTATTTATCTATGTTATACTGTTTGAAAGTATTTTATTTGCCAAATCAGTCGCAAATTAGCGCAAATTAGTGTGCCGTAATCTTTTAGCTCATGTTCACATATCCTCATTGAAAAGCACGGGCCCTGCAAGGGGAATAATGATGAACGTGGATGGCATCACCTACTAATTACTGACATTGAAGGCAAGCAGATAGTGAAATTAGAAAATGAATTTTGTTAAAAATCTAACATAAGATTGCACGTGCATCTGCGATGGGTACTCCAGGAAAATTCCACATGGGCAGACCGAAAGCTCGCTGGCCACCGATCTTTAATTCAATAAATATATTTCGACATACACAGAAAGAAGAATGAGATAAATGATAAACTGATCATATGAAATATTTTTACAGCAAAGATGGAAGATTAATGTTGTTTTTACAGCAGCTGTCTACGAGTAAAATTGTGGCGTAGCATGATGCTTTTTTTAAGCGTCATTTAGTTTTTATGGCAGTACTGAAAAAACAACCAGTTGCATGTTACACACATTCACCCGCATAAAAACCGATGTCTCTCACCAATTGAACATTTTATTACGAGAACGTTTTGTCTTATTAACGCTCATTAGCCCGTCCGAAAAAGCGTAAAGCGCATGAGAACCCATCACACTATTAACCAAAGAGCAAAAACGCATTGCTTAATCAACACAACCGATCCCATTATTACTACTGCCTAGGACAGCCGAAGAAAGAGAAGAAAAAAAAAGACGGCTCAATGAAACTTGCGGCACCTGAAGAGCCCCCTCCCCCGCTGTCCCGAGGAGGTCGACGCCTTCCCTGGGCGGGGGCCAAGTGGCGCGGGGAGCGACCTGCCAAACACGCGCTCTGGCGCTGGCGGCGGCTGTGGCGGCGTACTAGGGGGAGCACGCGGCCCGGAAGCAGCAGCACAGGAGCGACGCGGAGGCGGCGCCCGCGGCGGCGATCGCCGCACTTTATCGCGGCGCCCGACAGGCGGAGACCTTGCGTATAGAGCGATTTTCCTAAGGATGAGCCAACGTGACAGCTAGTGCTGGCAACGTAATTGAAGGTTCTGTGGTCGTCGTGCCCTCGAGCCCAAATAGACTCCCTTTCTGCATTTGTTCGTTTGCTGTTGGCTAACTTGCAAATGGCTTCGACGCTTCCTTTCGTGACGTCCTTGTCCGACAAAAATATAGTGCGCCGCGAGAAATAATTGAAATTAGGAAATGCTGTGTTATGTGCTCTTCTGTAAAAATTCTTTTTTCCTTCATATATTACATTGAATTTACTTTTTGTGTGATAAATATTATGTTTATTTTAAAAACGACACTTGAATGCGAAATGCGTACCGATGCACATGGTTCCTGTGCTGTTGTGTGGCCAGCTGTGATTGAGAGCTTTCTATTTACATTCGTGACAGTTTTCTTTTACTGGTTGTATGTTAAGACATTTTCCACATATTTAATTAAACTTAATTATTTCCCGAACTCGCGTACGTGTATATACCTCAGCGAAACTCTTAGAATCTTGGACAGTGATGTCTTCTCAAGAGCCATAACCTAACACTTTACGAAGGGGCTGAACAGCTGTCGCGGCGGAGGGATACTTCTCTGACATACATGTGATGTTCACTTGTTTTCGCGAACTGTCACTTTGGCTCATCCTTAGGAAAATCGTTCTATACTCGCGACCGCTTCCTGCGACCGCCGAAGGAAGGCGGTGGAGGCTTCCATTCCTCGTGACGATTGCCTATAAAGAGGCAGATGTGGTTGGTAGGTATTAACTTCTTTTCCAGGAAGAGAAGCCGTTTACAAAAGGACTACAAGGAAGATGTTGCCTCTCTCAAACGCTATGTTAACGTTGAGGGATGATGATGTGGTGAGTAATGAGAATGAAAATGGAGAAGGTACTGAAATAAGAGGTACGAGAGCAAACCTGCACTTTTGGTCCACCACTGGTTCCACATGGAGTTGGCGCAATACGAAACCCCAAATTTCAATTGGAATGTTAGCACGCTGGCCGCTGTGGCACGCAGCGGGTCGCCCTCCATCGTCACCAAAATCCTTTCAAGAACAAATACCCAATTGCCAGAGAGATTAATTATACTTTGCCATGCGACCGGAACAACTGAGTCGTCTCGTTTCACAAGACTTTTCGATTGTGGAAATATCCGAGGCACACGAAAAATCTACTACTAAGTTAGTGGGGCGTTTCCAGCCGGTATTTTCACTATAAAGATGTTTACATATATTATTCAAGTTCACAATGAACAGACATTTTAAACCTAACTTATTGACCTTGTAGGTATAAACGAAAACTAAACTAAACTAAAACACCCCCAAACACGAATTCTATTGGAATATTCGCGTCGAATGGCACCTCACGTCCCCTGAATGGTGGACTGAAGAAGATCCAACCACTAGCAACGGACGGGCATGCCCAGGATATCCCTTTACTCTTGAATAGAAATTTGCATAAAAATACAAGCACGAATCTACCAACGACAGTGGGTGGTGACAGCACGTGATCTTTTCGAATTCTACGTTTCCTTTGGATATCTCACCCGAATACCTACTACTCGCGCTACTTTTCTTGAACGATGACCTTGCTTCCCCCTCCCTTGAGCAAGGAACAGTTCAAGGCAAAAGCTCGCAGCGAGCACTGATGACAACATTCCAAGCATTAAAACTTGGTTGGCGCGAAACATAAGCTAGCCAAAGCTAGTTCCTTTCATAGTCGGGAACTTCTGTTCAGCTTTATTACCATTATCTAAAGAAATGGCTGAGGCAGGTCTAGGTCCTTCAAGGGAGGCACCTAAAACTCCTATCTAATGACCCTGCTGTTGCCTACCAGAGCGATGATCTGGCCGCACGCGTAGCATGTTGACTTTGATTTTCCAGAGGTTAGTATTGCTGTAAATACTCTAGTGGCCGACTTTGTTACTAATACCCGCACTCCGCCCGCTTTTCTTCAATCCATCGTTCAAGACAAGTCGCGCGAGTAGTACGCCTGCCGTCATCTAGGAGGAGAACGCGCGCTCGCGCGTGCGAGGGAGCATCGCGCGCAGCCCGTGAGGCGAGGCGAGAGACAATGGCTGGGAAATGCGGCGGCGGTGGCGGTGGTGGCGGTGGTGGCGGTGGCGGCGGCGGCGGCGGTGGAGGCGGAGGCGGCGGTGGCGGCGGTGGCGGCGGCGGCGGCGGCAGCGGCGGTGGAGGCGGAGGCGGCGGCGGCGGCGCGGCGGCGGCGACGAATGCCCGGAGTGCTCCTCTCCCCGCGAGCCGCGCACGAAATGGTCCCACGCGAGAGGAGCCCTCGGCGCCACCTCGGGCCAACTGCTCCGGGGCTTTACGACGCGGAGGGAAGGAGGTCTTAGACCCAACGAGTGGCTGACTCTATGATTTCAGCGCTCTCGGTGGACGCTCGACGAACTAGGGGCCGCCATGATTTTTGCAGTCAAAACATGAGAGGTGCCTGACGGCGTGTGGAACTCTCGTACTGAATTGTCGTGTTGTTTGTATCAGATCTTATTCCCCTATTGTTGTCGTTTCGTTTATATGTATTTAAATTATATTACTACTTAGAATAATAATATTCACAATGTTCAGTACGTTCGGCATATAACTGTGAAAATAGATGTCATCAAACCACAAATATATCATTTGAAGCTCAAGTTGGCAGCATTATTTGTGACGTGTTTGTTTGCTCCTTATTTCATTAACATTCACTTCCAGGCGTTATGCTAACTATAATAACATTTCAACAGTTTCCATTCTTATGACAATAGCCGACGCAGGAAGCAACGTGTTTTTTTAAGTTTCTCAATTTGTACTTCTTACATATTGTGATTTCGTTACGCGCGGCCCGCGCCCACCCGGCCTGAACAAGCGCAAAACGGAATTCTAGAATACTCTGTTTGTCCAGGGGGCTCAGCTTCGACTGCAACAAACATGGCTTCAATTTGCCCCAAAGATGAAGGCGCTTCAGCCTCTCTATGCAGTCTATTCTAACTCGTTGCTTAGTCGCAATTCGCACGCACCAACGAGTTCGGAGCTTCAGCGCACGCGCGCATGCGCACCGCGGCTTGTCGCCTCAGAAGTAGCTGGGCGCGTCCGCGCGGTTGCTGAAACGCCTGAAATCGTCCGGCAAAAGGAAGCGCGCAAATCGGGATTTACTCAGCGCCGGTGCGGCCTTCATGAAGAAGGGGTCATTCACTCCTTAGCAACACGCCCTAACGTCGGTGCTGAAGTATTCATTTCAACGAGTTCAATATTATTCAAACACATTCATTTCCAAAACGGGAGTTTTTATCAACAGTTTCCATTATTTGCGTCTAAATATTCTTTTAACGATATTCGCAGTAAAAAGTATGCAATAAAAACGAAAGATATATCCATTTGATTTTAATTCCCATGATTTTAGGTAACGCACTGAATAGTTGCTATTTGTTTACGACGGCGGAAGAAAAAATAAAATTGGAATTCATGTAACAATATTTCACATTTTCACAGCTTTCCCTTTATCACATTCGTTCTCCCCTTATTCACAATGTCAAAACCTAGATACAACGATTGCATGAAAACGCTCTTTGGATCCTCCATGGCAATCAGAAAAACGAAGTCCTAACTCGCTGAACAGAAAGTGCTTTTGATTATGTCGCAGCTGGCTTCACTCTTCCAGCTAAGGTTCAAAAAAATTGCGACTACGCTTCCAAGGCCCTTACAGACATAAATCATATTCAACTTTTTACTCAAAAAGTCACATTCACAGGTCCACGAATTGCAATCATATCGAACAAGCCTCGCTTCGCTGAAATTGTTATCACCTGAAATCAGTCTCTGATATCTTAAATTGCTACTGATACGAGGGAAGCTTTTAATCTTCAATATCTATAAGTACGAAGAGATCGAAGTTCTCGGGTTAAAACTGTTACGATAAACAGTTATTCATGTAAGACGAGATCATACCAAGACGAAGGATTACAAGTTTTCTAAAATGAAGAGCCTGAAAAAGGGCATGCACGCAACATGACAAAATGATTTTCGGGAATTAGTCAAATTATCATAAATAGGCACTTTCTTCAAAATGACTCCATATATCCAATCAAAAAACAGTTAAAACGAAGCTCTATATACAGCCCGTCACTCGAAACGGACCCACCACTACTTGCTTTAGGCCTCATTCACAATGCAAACTTAAACGTAACGTATTGCCACAAACTTAGCAGTAAAATTTATAAGTAAAAACAAGCATTCACAATGATGAACTCAAGCTCGAACATAAATTTCGCCTGAATCAATCAGATTTCAACGTATTGAAGCTTGATCGAATGTCGATTCGTTTCTAGCCTAGTGGAAAGATCTCACAACGGTTTCATCACGTTTTCTTAGTTTTCCCTATCGATTTGTCTTTATACATAAATGCGAGTAGCTGTTGTATTAGTGCTCGTATTTCCTTTATTTTATTCTCTTGTTCTCAAGGATTCTCTTTTACCAAATTCACGAGTATTTCGTCGAACGTAATTATTTTATTCGCCACGTCCAGTTAAAGTCACAAGAAAAATGGCTCAAATTCTTACTTTGAATTGACTACTCGCATCAAAACCGTACGCAAACTAGTTCAGTACATAACAATAATGAAATAACAAAACCACAAACCTGAGCACAATCTGAAATCCATATTTGTTCATTTCATGCTGCTCTTTGATTGATTTTCGGGATAATTTCGACTTAAACTTAACGTAAAAGCTTGGTGCTTGTGAACTCTTAAGTTTACGGTTTTACGTCTACGGTTACGTCAAGGCTTTGTAAATGGTCTCCCTTAATAATCTACTTCTAGGTTTTGCGGCTACATTACGTTTAAGTTTGCATGGTAAATGAGGCTTTACACAGTCCTCTCCCTTCGACTTAACCACAGCCATACATCGGTTATGCCTGGATTTAGAAGATTCAAACCGTTGTAACACAAGAATACGAGGTCCTGTCCAGGTGTATACAATGCTTTAGAGATACCGGGTACGCCAACATCTAGCATTCAGGAATTCAAAAATTTGCTAATGTGTTTCGTTTATGTTTATTAAGGATATAACTTCCGCAAGCTATTGCAAAGGAATCCAACTGAAGGAATGTGTATCCTCAAATGAGGACGCCGGGCGTTAACGAGTAAAGAGTTCCCGAATTCGACCCCTGAGTCCCACAGGCCCTGGCGGCTGCTCGGGGAGCAACGCCTCGGCTGGGCGGCGGCCAAGGCGGGCGGGGAGGCTCCCGGGGCGCGGGGAATCCCCGAAACGGAGGCCCTCGCTCTGGGAGCGCCCGCCGCGGCCTCCAGTTCACATCCAGGCCCTCCACGCGCAGTTGGAAACGGCAATGCGGCTCAACGACCGTCTTCCTGTCTCTCGTTCAACCTAATCTCTGTTGCCCTGCAGTAACTGGAACTCAACGTAACTACATATTACACTCATGATATATTACATATTAAATGTTTTGCTCAAAAATCAACAATACGAAAAATGATATCTATTTTCCAGTGGATGTCTCTCCAATTTTAAGTACGTATTCTTTTAAATTGCCCTACAACGTGAGTACATCCATTCGTTTATAAAATACGATTCTCCAATTTGAATGGAGTCGAACAGCCCGTCAGTGACAGAAAACAATAGCCTTCCACTAGAAACACCCTAGCCACACAAATTGAGTGCTTTACCATCATCGCTCCCGCCAGCTCCTTCCGGGAAAGGAATAAAAGAAACGCAAGCAGTTTCTACTGTTTATTCGCCAAGCTTGAGCTCTGCATTTAATTTAACTTCCTGGCAACAATACTATCAGTAACTTGGATTAACCCGCGGTAAGCCTCTGCCTAGCATTCAATTCAGACGAATTTCCACAATGAAAAATATTTCACAGATAATTCGAATGTACAGCGATTCGTCGAATGTAGACAGGGTTCCCCAAAGATCAACTCGCTCTGCATTACCAAAAATCCACCCCTCCCGCACGTTGCCACTGAACCCTGCTATGCGAGAGTACAATCGCTGGCGGTTGGGGCGGGGGTGGGGGCAGGGTGAGAAGGCAATGAGGCGAAGCGGGGCAGGGCGGCACGCGCAGGGCGGTAGAGGGCGTTTTTCTCTCCTTTTTTTCTTTCTTTCTTTCTTTTTTTTTTTTTTTTCCCGCGGCGAGCCCTTGCCACCGCGCAGCGGAACGAAAGAAAAGGGAGCGGCGGGCGGCGCTGAGCTCACGCCGCCCGCGCCACCGCAAAAAACTACGCGAGGGGGAACACTCCGCTTGAATCGCTATCACGTTACGATTCGATACGGTACTTCAATGTTTCGTTACGCCACGTCGCGTTGCTTCACGTCAAGCTGCGCCACGCAGCTCTGAATTTAGCGCACGTTGCAGATCGAAGCAGACGTTGATGCTGGTGCGATCTATCAATGAGACGTCTAATCAAAGGCTATTGAATTTCACCTTGGAACCCGACCGGTTATCGATTCATTTAGACGGTAGTGACACACTTCTCTACATTACATTGAGTATTGGGGGCAGTCCGCCTGTAAAATAGATATGGTCATAATTTCGTAATAATCAAACTTAACTATTATGTAAATTTTACTCAATTCTCTAAGCTTAATATTCTCAAACCATCTATTTTGCGCTCAATATTTAAAACATTACTGCAGCATATCGACTACTTTGTCAAATACAAATATTCTCAGGAAATTAAAAAAAAATCCTATACGAAACTGTGCCAGAACACAATATTTAATGTGATTATTTTCAAAAGATCTTGCACAGTATTAGTTCAGTACATCACTCGCAGTAATTTAATCAACTTAATGACAATATAAAAAAACAGATTCAAATACAAAGTTTTATACCTCGGAAACCTACTATTACAATGTTCCATGGCAAAATTACAATTTCGGGCTGTCGCTTATATGTTTCAAACACGCACACCCACAAGTCCAGAAGCAATATTTATTTATTTTTATTTATTTTACGTCAAAAAAAAGTTGAAACTGCGTATAACATGTTATGGGGGGAAGTGAATTCTGTGCAAATTTTCAAAATTTTGTGATCCCTACACTAAGTCACTACATGAATTTTGAAAATAATAAAATAAAAAAAAACTCTCATGTATATTCGTGTATATTCATGTATAGTCGTAATATTCGAGTAGAATAGGTGGAACGTTGGAAGAGGTGTGTCGTGAGGCACTTCTTCCACTTGTGCAGCCGGGGGCAGAAGCAAAAGCGCCTGCGCACGCGCACTGCAACCGCCGCGTTGCGCACTTTCCGCGGCGCAACGCGACGCAGCGTGTGTAAGGGCGGTGTCCGGGGTGGCGCAGGGTGCGCACATCTGCTTTCTGCTAGCGACGCCACATGTTTTCTTGAGGATCGTAGCTTTCGGAGCGCGCGCGCGGAGAGGCGCTGACGTCACGCCGCCTCCCACGACTTCCGCGGCGACCGCTCCACAACATCGCTCTGCTTCAGCCGCCGTACCACTTTTAAAATGATTCGCACGTTATTTCTTATTTCAAATATTCTCAGAGTAGTAGGTAAAAGAAAATTGCACAATTTTAATATATTATTTGTGAAAATATATTAAAAATGAATTTTTAATCACTTCAACATGTTTGGAATACAAGTTATATTATTAGTAAGTTACATAATTTGTTCCGAATCAGAAAAAGGGCACAATTGTGTAGTGTAGTTTCCTAGCAATCAACAGTAGTGCGCGATCTTTGCTAAGCGCCATCACCAACTAATCATGTGAACTACGTGTATCATCCAAAGCCGGGAGGCTACATTCCAGTCTAACCCGCAATAGGATTTATGTACATTTGATAGTATATGGGTAGATGGTGTAGAGAAAAATTACAATGACACAATTGAAGAGAGGAAGGGATTACAAATTATAACAAAATATTCACCTGCTTAGCCTCACCACGTAAAAAGTTGGAGTGCATGGTTCCTGCAATGATTTGACTAGGCGGGACGGAAGAGGTTCTTAAACTACCGTTAAACGGAGAGGCTGATATTTACCGAGGGTACAAAAAAACAGTGTGCACATTAAAAGATGCGGTTGGAAATCTACTTCGAAAAAGAACAATCAAAAACTGATCTTCACATAATTCAAGTTAAATATTAATGTACATTGACAACAGTATTCTAACAGAATCGCCGTGACTGAATAAAAATAATTTCTTTCTTAGGTGCTACTTAACAAAGAAATTTCCAAGGGAAGAGTCAACGCAACAGGAATTCTTAGATGAAATTACACTTTCATAGACAATGATTTTTAAATTATGTATGCGCTCTCAGATCGTTAAATTGGGTCGGAGGGCAGCGCAACATTCGATCCAAAAATCGACTACAAGCTTAAAAAAACACGAGAGAATCCTGCCGGAATAGCATGGCACCACCGCCTTCCCGCCGCCCGCGCAAATGCCACCCGCCCCTCGTCGCCTCCCCCGCAGGCAGGTGCGCGCCGCACAGCTGGCGAGCGCTGGCAGCCGCCCCAACAATGCCACGGAATGTTCCCTTTGGAAAGGCGTTTTCTCAAATTGTACTTCTATCTACTGTCTTACACATATCAATTTTATGTTATTTCAAATAACTTGTGAGTTGAAGCAGTACAGTGTGAAATGAATATGGAGTGACAATTGCAGCGAATACAGAAATAAATTCGTAAAAGGAAAATTGAAATTCTGCATTAACCACCTTGACGTTGTTGCATTAACCACAGTGACGTTTCATTTTTACCCAGTTTTCGGCTTGTGCGTATAAAGGCTAGGAAATTAAATACCAATACCAAAGAGCACTGTTCACAGACTTTATGAAGAATAAATCTATGCAAAAGCACACATTATCTGACCAATACACTAAATCCATGACTTTTTCGTACAATTAAAAATTCTGTGACTTTTCCATGATATCACAACTTTCTATCAGACAACCTTTAATAACGGTAGAGAGGGAGAGAAAAGCAGAATAATAAAAATCAAGCGAGCAAGAGGTAACGAATGGCAGAATGGATGACAATGTCTCATAACTGTACATACATTCGATATCGACCATTATTTAGTACGAAGTAAGTCCTAGAGATGCGAGTTGCGTGAAAGCGAGGCCCTCGAAGAGACGAGCACTCGCAGAGTAACGAGTCGGCGAGGGCGCGTGGGGCGGACAGAGACAGATGGGCACGCGAGGCGCGCGTTGGGCAACGCCAAGCGAATGCAGGACGGCCGCTACGTGGTCGGATGGGCAGAAGGGTACGGCGACGGGGCACGCCAGCGAAAAGCGCCTTACCCTTCGCATCAGCGAAGAGGAGGGAAGGGCTGGTAGCAAACGTTTCAACTTCAACTTTTACTTATTAAAAGATTTTTTCTTAGTACATACGGTACATCATCAACAACCAACACATGTACTAAAATTTGGGAGAGAGCGTCTCTGAGAAGCAAATATCTCATCTATGTTGCTCTTCTTCCTAGTGCTAACTTCTACTACTGACGTCTATGCCCTTGGCTCAATTGCTATAATACGACGGTTCCGAATAAACCTCAATATATCACAAAGTTGCATTACTTAATTTCAACTTCAAAGTACGTCAATTACTTTCTCAACTTCTTTTTAACTTGACATCCCCTGAAATGTCAGTACGCAATTGATATCTGAATACGAAACTGTAGAAGTACTGTACGAAACTGACCAGGACTTGAAACATCGACGGATCGAAATGTAAAGGCCTGGAACAATTAACACGAAAAGGGACACGAGGGCTGGAAAACGAGATGAATATTACAAACTTATCAGCCTGAAATTCCTTCAAAATTTTATAAAACTGAGAAATTATAAATTAAATACGTCGCTCATCCCCAGTCACAACGGGCCTCGTGCGCAGACGCCAGGGAAAGTGGAACAGCCCCATCATTGTTTTTATCGTTCTACGCGCAGGTTTCATCTGCACTCCCATGGATGTAATACCCCCCTCCCCCATTCACTTGAAGATCCGAGGCCCCTTACGACCGGGAACACACAGAGACAATGAAAAGCTCGAGGGAAGAAAGTCCTTCTGAATTGCTGATATAGGTTTCCCGAATAAGAGGGAACAAGAAGAAGACAATGGGCCCTGACAGACCCCCTATGCGCGCGCGCACACACACCACGCACGCACATACACACACACTACAAAAGCGAAATGAACGAAGGATGATCATGCCCAGATATACAAGTATAATACTCGTATATTCGTGAAAGAGAACGCGCTCAAAGTACATAAACAAAAAGAATAAATCCCAAGTCTGATTACTATTTTCATATTAGTGTTCTACACCGGGCTAATTACGCGTTGATAAACTTTACACTTTGAATATCTCGTAAGACGGCAAAGTATCACGAGTAATCAATAGTGCGATACTGTCGCATATATACGCAACGCTTCAAGCACGGCCTTTTCAGTTTCCTAGCATACGGCCGCCAATCTATCTGGAACAAGATAAAGCGGCTGTAAACAGCCGGATGAATATCCTTTAACTGCGCCCTCCCCTCCCGAGATCACGAATGAGACGAGCTTCATTGATTTCGCAATACGCCGGCGCGTGCTACGGCGATGCAAAGGGTCATGAACACGCTCTAATGTAGGCCACCGGGGAAAAATGCATTTCGAGTTGCCGGAGGTCAACATGAAAACATACAGTTCCGACCATTTCTAAACAGGAAAGGAAAGCGCTAGCGAAAATAAAATAAATAAATAAATAAATAAATAAATAAATAAATAAATAAATAAATGGTTGGTCAACGGCCATTTGCTCTACATGAGAGAAAAATTTACGAATTTAAACCACTGAACTTTGATTGGGGACATCATCATTTTAGTAAATATTCAATTGAAATAATCCACGTAGAAATTTACTTTGATGTTATATAAACCTAACAGCAAGAACGATAACAAAGTATGAATTACCATTCACACTTACGAAGCGTATATTCTAAATACATGCACCATAAGCCATTCTGTGTAGAAAACACGCCTCTAAAACACGAATAAAGTCATATTAAAGTTACGAAGATAGTAAGAATATTCTTGCGTTGGATAATTCATTCGCCATGAAGTTGAAGAGTGAGCCTCGTCAACTGTTCCGTGTAATGCATTCCCCCCTCCCCCGGCGTGGGAGGCGGACTTGAGATTATCACGAAGATGATCCCGGAGGAAAGCGACGGTAAACGCGGCGGTGTTTTACGGGCGAGGGAGAGAGAGAGAGGGCGAAAAGGGAAAACGCCACGATGCCCCACAGAGATAGGGCGCCTCTCGTTGGAGGAAGCTCGGGCGCGGGTGGCGAGTGCGCGTGACGGAGCGGGGCGCCGGCGCCGGCGCCAGCCCACCCACGCGGCCCCCTTTCGCGCGCGGTCTCGCCGATCCGCGCTTTCCCGCCCCCGCCCGTTCGTTGGGCCTTGGACTCTCGAGCACACGTTCCTTACCACGAGTTTATTATTTAGGGTTTATTTCCCCATTATAATAAATCTATTGCATAAAAAAAAACTAGGTTTGTTTGTTCGTAGTGTACGTGCTGCTGTACGTACACTTATTGCTTGCAGTTGTGCAAATAATAGTGGTGCAGTACAACGGAAATGTGCGTATCTCTGTCGCACAAAGACGCGCGTTGATGAGGATTTCATGCGTTTATGCTGGCTCAAGCTTCCCTAAACAGGTCTACGCAACCCGCCGTACCCATATATACAGTGTTTTCGCTTCATATTCTGCCCTCGCGATTATGAAATATCGGCCGGAATTATTACTTGAACGTCACAGACGCTCAAACGAGACAGAACAAACACATACTCGTGAGAGTATTTTATCTATTAAACTTTTCGCAAGCCTTAGGGTAAAACGCGATAATCACGTGACCAGTAGCGTTTGAAGTGTAATACATTGCAACAGCGAAGCATTGCCTGATCCACTATTATAGAATACAAATCACTTCTCAAAGCAGAGTCGAGAAGTTTCTGCTATAAAAAGGCCAAACTCTGCTATAAAAAGCAGAATCGAGTTCAAATATTTTTCAAAGTTTACAAACAAAAAATTATAACAAAAATCACGTACCATTTTATATTAATTTGATGGCAATATTTAATTTCAAAAATACTGTAAAGCTTGAACACTATAAGAATGACAAAACATCCCATATTCCCCTCCTGCAGGAACAGTCTGGCCGTGGGAAAAGCAAAGTACCATAGGTGAGGCCACACACCGATGGATGCCTAATCGAATTAGTCAGCAACGTCGATTACGTTTTGTCAATCGCTCGTCGCTCCATCCCACCTACAGGTCGACGAAGGGTCGCTACTCCCTCCCGTATCTCCCCCAATCAATACTTCCCGTCCTGCGATAGCGCAAACCACAACGCCGCTCCACCGAGGGAGGGGCATGCCGCATCCCATGATCTCACAGAGGGAACGCCAGTCATCCTACAGCGGAAAGGCAGCACGCCCGGAGAAACCAACTGTCAGGGAAAACCATCCAAAGCGAGGAGAGGGCCCGGCGAGGGCAGAGGCTACTCGGTTACGACACGACGAAAAATTTTCCCGCGCGGGCGACATATTTTAGCTGTGCTGTCACGTGTAAACACACTTGAGCAGCGCGCGGCGGCGGCGGGCGTGTGGAGGGGGCGGGGGGCGGAGGGCAGCTGCGTGAGGCGGCGCGTGACGTCACGCGCAGGTGTGGCGGTGACGTCAACGCCCGCGCCCGGCGGTACCGTACCGCCGCCATACGCACGCACGCACTCGCCCTTCTGCCCTCCGCACAGGGCCCCTTGCGCCTCTGGCAGCGCCCTGCCTCAATGTGGAGGGCTATTGCTCCCGCAACTCCAACAACTCGTGTAATTACTATTAAGACGTACTATCTCTTCTACTAAGGACACATTAATTCAGTTGCCTCATTCGAGAGTTTTAATCTAATTTTAATTTTTTTAAAATTTATTTAGTCGAAAACAGTCAAAAACTGTACGTGACGTATGGGGGAGAAAATCATCAGCGCACGCTTTCTTGAGTTTCAGAATCCCTTCCCAACAATTTAACTATCAATAGTTGAAAGATAAATAATAATAATAATAATAATAATAATAATAATAATAATAATAATAATAATAAATTTAAAAAAGCGAGAGATTAACACTCCAAAAACTATATATTTTCGTTGCCGAATTATAGAAAACTTATTTTTAACGGTAAAGGAACGAACAGATTTGATTTTTCTGTATTGTTAACAAAATAGAAACTCCCCCTAAGCTCTACTACCACTACAAGCAAAAGGAAAGTTCAACAAAACGTGCGCATAGTGAAGCTACATTTACGTCCAGAAGCAAATCAAGGGGCCATCTCAGCATTTGCTCAACGGATCAGGGAAACTGGACAAAAACCCGATCGAGATGGGGGTTATGGGAAATACAATCTATAAAATAAAATCTATAGGAAATACAATCATAAATAGTGACCAACTGGAGTCAATTCTGATTGCACTCTGATTCAAAATAATAAATTTCATTTTCCGCAAAATATAGTTTTTCCAAACACTCAAACGTAAACTTAAAGACAAGTTCCTTTCGCAATCGCCTTTCACGAATGGGCGCACGTGGGGGTCGTGTACGGGTGGGAGCCGCAGCACCTCGCTCCCTTCGTTATACGCGCCATCATGCATCTTTTGTGGGGATTCTCGGAAGCGTACAATCTGCTCAGTTCAGGGCCTTCGCTTTTCACGAGGTTACGGGTTCTTAAACAGTTTTTGACACGCTACGATGAACAACCTCTGCGTCGTCTTTCTTCGGATGCGAAGGGATCCCTTGCCACTCGCTGAAGTAATCGCCTGAACGGTCGCTTTTATGTTACCCTCATCACAAAATACTAAAATTCTGTCCAAAAGAATACTGGCACAACATGAGAAACCGTTTTCTATTTCTCTTAATGAACTGCATATACAAAATAGACAAAATAAATCGGCAACAAATTGGTGATAAATAAACTTAACACAAAATATTAAAGAAGTACCGTAAAGGTGGTTTGAAATGTATACCGGAGAAAACGTTAGCCCCTTATCAGGCTGGTCCAAATTGATCAAGAGCGTATCCAAACAGTTTTTGAACACAAATGACATTTCCTCTCCTTCCTCCCTCTAAACCAGAAGCTATTGGGTCCTGGGCGAATAAAATTGCATATTGCCTCGTCAAAAGAATCGCTTGGAGTACGAACTTGAAAATTAACGCTGCCACGGATTACTGGATATTAAAACGAAAAATTTAAAAACTAGAAAATCTTTCATAAGGGCTCCTGGGTAGGCATTTATTTTCAAATGTCGATATTTATCTTCCAATATAAGGGTGTATTCATAAAAATGGTTTGTACAAATAAGTGACAAAATATCGACAAAGTATATGGGATTTTATATCGACAATTAAATAATTAATGAGTATTCAGTAATCACAACACACCGCAAACAGCACAAATACCATAATAATTAAAGATTACATATTCATTCACCCAGACACCGGCATCAGACCAGTGATATATTTGTTAAAGTCCTGAGATTGAAAGTTACGCATGTTTAATATCTATCTTTTTTTCCTTTACTTTCCTTCCGTAAGATATTTATTATGCAATACACCTGACCATTCAATCCATTGTACTGTCGATAGAGGAAATATGGCCAGTTTCCTGAGGGGGTGACTGGCAAGGGCTGGGCCGTCCTGGCGAGATCCGTGGCGCCGTGGATGACATCTGGGAGGCGCTGTGTGCGTGCGAAGGGCCCTCGACGAAGGCGAGGGGCGCGGGCTGGGTAGAGGGCGGGGCGAAGCGGGCCGAAGGGCAATATGGCAGGCGGGGCGCGGGGCGGGGTGGGGCGCGGCGCGCGGGGCGGGGCGCGGGGCGGGGCGCGGGGCGGGGCGCGGGGCGGGGCGCGGGGCGGGGCGGGGCGCGGGGCGGGGCGGGGCACGGCATCGGGCGGGATGTGGAGTGGGACGCCAAGAGAGACGTGGAAAGGGGCAGGGCTTGGAGCGGGATTTAGGGCGGGGCGTGGAGCGAGGCGAGAGGCAGAACAAAGTGGAGCGGGGTTCGAGAGGGGACGCGTGTCGGAGGGCTCGTGCCACGCCCCCAACGACAAGAACCTCACAGTCCCTGCGAAACTACGCGAGGAGACGCACAAAGCGAAGAATATTGACAGATTTTCCTCCAGTTCGCAGCATTTTTATTATCACGATTTGTAAATTACGTTTCATGTCTTTCTAATAACATCAGTGTGCAAATGACGCAGTCACTAAACAATTATAATAACGTGTCTTAAGAATAATCTATCTAAATGTTTCATCATTCACAAATTGATGCAGATGACAGCATGTGACTGACACTGCAAGTTAAAATATCTTCAAGGAAATCACCTCTTTCACGGTGAAGTTTAGTGCTGTGAATGTTTCGTATGAACTTAGTGGAGAGCACATTTTATTCGATGACTGTTATGATTAATGTTATAAAACACAGAACAGGCACATCTAGTAATTTCAATGCACTCGCCTTCAGAACTTGTGCAAATTAAATACTCTTCAAATAATGCATTTTTGTGGTAATCCTTCAAAGAATAATCCTTAAAAAAAACTCGCAGAAAAGCGAATAGCTGCCAAAACATACTGCATCTTGTTAAAACACTAGCCGGGTCGTTGAAATCAGGTACGATTGCGCTAACCACGTCAGCTTAGTAGTTTAGCTTCCTTGAGGTTGCTTCAAGGCCATTCAAATGACAAGATCGACGAGGCAAGAACGCCGGTTGACACCATGACCCAGCGATTGCCACTGCATTTCGCCACCGCTATGAGTCCGTCTCGAAACTCCCACCTCCGCATTTCCCGACATCCCGAGTCCCACTCATGCGTTTCCTAACGTTTCCTTGCCACAAAGTTCGAAGAACCCACAAATTCGAAGGAATAAGCAATGTTCTAGATTTCGTTACTTAAATTGATGGACGTAGGGAAACATAGGTGCATCTTTGGATTGCATGTTTTTAATGTTTTCATTCAAGTGATTCTGGTGATTCTTATGGAATAGAAAAGAAAAATTGGATCCCGTGTTCGAGCTTTTCGGTATGCTCTGCAACGCAATAACTTAGACCTTGAGTTTGTCTTTCATCAACTGTTCGTATTGATACTGCAGGATCTTTCGCAAACAAAGAGAACATATCGCCGCGTTTCGAATTTCACGAAGGTTGGAGTACGAGTGTAACTGGAAGAAAAGAGAAAACACCCTTCTTAACTCCCTCAATCGCTACGCCATTACGATTGTGCTAAATGAGCACCAGAATGAGATTCGGCAGAGAACTGCGGAGTGAATACAACTCGAATGTAAGTCATCTTGATGCTACGCCACGTCAAAGGCATGATCTTTCCAGTGAACATTATGTTGACAATTCCTTCGCAACTCAACGTGAGTTCTTGTCGACTGCGCTGAGAATTACACAGAATGCTGCATGGAACACTTAAATAAACGAACAAAAAACAAGCTTTTATTAAGTACGTGATCTACAAAATTCCATAAGAAACACCTTACATTGATTAGTTTCTTATCATAACGGATGAATACTACTTTACCCATTTTATATGTATATAGTACTATGTATTAAAGGCATATACTTCTTTCAAATACGTGACACCAAAAAAGTTAAAAACCCTTTTCCTGAACTATAATACTTCTCCAGTCAATGTACAAGTACAATAGTGGAAAATGCCAAATTCTTTACGAAAGTGTGAAATTGCGTAAACTGACGCCCATCATTTTTCACGTTGATTGAATGATTGGTGATTAAGGGCGCGTCAAGCGTACTAAGGTTATTAGTCCCATACGTGTAGTGCATGCTTTTATTTTGGGAGGTGACAGTGATCTTCCCCGGATGCACGGCGAGATCCGCAGCGACCTGTACGTCAGCTTGGGGGGTGTCCCCAACCAGGTATCTTCCAGTAACGGGGCACCGCCCCAGCCGGAACAAGGCCTACGTTCCTGACTAATCTCCCGGCACGTGTGGCAGTGTAGTGCATGTGAGGTGTGGTAAACAAGAGGTGAAGACAGGGCAAGGCAGAGGAAGGAAAGATTACGTGCGGTCCGTGGTCCGTGTGTTAGGATTTCGCTCCGACATTCGCCTGGCGTTGATCGCAGACACCACGGAAAACTACCGATCAGAGCAGGCGCCCGCTAGAATTGTCAACCAGACAGCAACTGAATTCGGGCTAGCTATCTAGGTAGAGTCCAAAATCCTCCATAGCACCTCCCGGTCAGAGGCATTGCAGCGACATCAACTGCCGCCCTGAGCTAGCTAAGCCGGTCGTTCTTCCCGTCTTATAATTTCAATTCCCCCATCCCACAACCTTTTCGCTTCGGTGCTCGCGAGGGACCACCATAAAAGCCAACAAGGGTTGGCTCGGCTCGGCTCGGCGCATCGCGGGGACGCCCTGTTGCGAGGTCCGGGTTCGCGCAACGGCGCATCCATCAGCGGCTGGGCTGGGCTGGGCCTCCGCGCCGTATTCGTAGCGGCGGCGGAGGTGCTGCGCGGCGCGGCGCGGCGCGGCGATGGAAGCTGCCGATGGGAGGCGGCCAGGCGAAGGCGGAGGCGGAGGCGCAGGCAAAAGGAGAAAGGGAAAAGCGGCGGCGCGTGCCTCCAAAAGGCATACGGGAGAGAGCGCGCCGCGCTGCTCGGCTCGCAGCGCCGGCCGACAGAGACGGGGCGAGCCGCGCTGCTACTCCTGGCCCATTTCTCGGCGCGCGACGCCCACCGGCCAAGGCACTCGGACGCCTTATGGGTCGCACACGGTCGCCACTTGCCCCGCACAGGGAACGCACTGTGTTCGTACGTGGTGCGCCACCTACTTCGCACACTACTACTACACATGTCTAAAGATGCAAAAATTAATTGATCACTGTTATAAAATAATAATAATATAATAATAATAATAATAATAATAATAATAATAATAATAATTTGACATGAATAATAAATGAATTGTCAAACTGACGAAATTAAATTTAAAAAATACAAACTAATCTTATATAATCTTTCTTTCAAAAATAATCTCTAAAATGTGTTACACCTACCCTGTTGGAGTAAGAATGAACAAAGTATGGGCTCACAAATGGAGAACACTTCCACAAAACAAAAACGCGGCTCGTTTGCCTATTTCGAGAGAGAATGCGAGTAAATATTCCATATTCTCAAATTCCAAAAAGTCCATATCCCCAAATTCATATGTTCGTGTAATATAGTTTTCGAAATTGTACAATATTAAATTTTCTACAAAACGAAAAAACTTTTTCTGAAAACAAAAAATAAAAAGAAAAAAAAAGAGAGGAAAAAAACAAACGAAAACAATAAATCTTGTTAGGACAATGGTGAAACTACAACATTCATCCAAAGACGATGTTAGATGCTGCCTATATTCAACAGTATTTTATCCATCTCATTCACTTTCTGACTCGCTGGCTGAAAAAAGAATTTGTTTTCCATTAAAAGTATCCCTTTTGTCCTTGATTAATTTTCTATGTTCTTACCTCAAATGCTTACAAATTCTCTTAAGAAATGAAAGTCAAGACATGCTCTATCTGGTAAAGGCGCGCATTTGCTTTTTTTGAGGGTAACACACTTTTAAGAAAATTTAATATTTTAATTTATTTAAAGCGCTTTTCCTGATCTCTGCAGGATGTCACCGTGATGTTCCTAGCAGAACCCTTGCTTCTCCATCTACTGGAGTTGTTCAGTTCATGCATTTCGTTGAACAACGAATCCACTATTCCTATGATGAGTTACCGACCTCTAAAGTTTCTTTGTGATTTAGTAACGTGACTCGACTGGTAATGAATTTCGCACGTGTTTTGCACGAGCAGAAAAACACTGTACAAACATTTCGAGTCTAATACGCCTGTAAGCACAAGCCTGTTCTTCAACCAGAGCCGCCGTTCAACGTAGCCGAGTATCCCAGGACGTCAAGGAGAGCGCGCAATGGAAATTCGAATGACCTGTACCAGCCAAATAAGGAGAGGGATTCGGAAAGCGGGAAAGTTTGCTGGTGCAATTACGCAGCATCGAGCCGGTCGAAACAGAGGAAAGCCGGGCGCTTTCGGCGTAGGGCGGCGGTGGCGCCGCAGGCAAGGGCGGAGAATTCAACGCACGACGAGCACTCGAGCAAGACTGAAAGAAGCGGATGGATAGGGAGGAACATTTCAATAAACGTATATTCTCAAGTCGCGATTCAGTCTAGGAGGGACGCGATTCAGTCTGGGCCTTATAAAAGCCCAGCATATCTCTACTAAAATGGCATTTGAACATCAATCCCTCAGTAAATAGGCATCTTCATCGCTCTTTATCACTAGGATCCCTCTGTGCTGGCTCTACCCCGCGGGCGGAATTGGATCCACGGTCTTGTGTCCGGGAGCCTAGATTACCAGCTCAACTTAGTTCGTAAGTACCCCGCAAGCCAACGAATACGTCAAAACCAGATTTCAGCGGGGGAAGATCACTGCCACCTCCTGCGCTAAAAAAAACCTGCACTACACTCACAGAACCAATGACCTTCGCAGTCGACGCGCCCGGAATCACTAATCAATTAATCGTCAGCATAACAGTGACTGGAGTGAGGAAATGGGTTGGAGACTCCGTGCCCCCATCCCCCACTCGGGTGTAACAATCCGGGAGGCCCCCAGTTGGGCTCGTGGTTCCGTCGTGGCAGTACCCGATGTTTATACGTTGAAGGACTTTTCCAAGCTGAGAGCGGCGTAAAACATCTCTGATACCATCGTGGAAAGCTGATAAGCCTTGATCTAGCGAAGCGACTCCACCCAGTTTACGGGCACATGTATTCATCACGTTTCGGCGTATCCGATGATCAGCCCAACGGTTTACTTCCACACTTGTGGATAATGGGGATAACTATGCCAGGGGTCCACTCCCTGGGGATGGGGGTGACAAAACCCCCCTCGCGAACATAGAAGGCGCAGAGGATTATATAAGGCCGCGGGCCTCGCCCACCAAACGGCGACTGAGAGTGCAGGGCCTGCGCCGAGCAACGAAAACGGGAGCGGAGATCAGAGCGTGCACACGGAAATACGTTCCGCAACGGAGTGCTACAGGAACAACTATCCAACGCAATACGGATAACTGAGGGTATTTCTCAGAATATTCTTCGTCAGAGAAACTAAGGTCCTTGAAACTGTATTGCTGAATGAGATAAGAACTATGAAATTTACGTGCCGCCTGCCTGGTAGGCAACCCACCACACGCGTCTGATGCGATTCCGTCGGAACGTTGACATTAGCAACCAATCACGGCACAACGAGGCGATTAATTTAAGGACAGAGAAGTAGACTCCTGGGAGACAAGAGTTGTAATCGTAAACGCCAAAAAACTCACACTTCTCATTCATGTACACGGGTTTCTGAGATCTTAGTCTGCCATCGCATTCACAAAATGGCCAGTATAGCACCTTGTATGCCCTTAAGCACACAGTAAGTTATTTCTGAGACATCGCCATGTATGTAAGGAGCACAAAGATCAAAAGTTGACAGCTGGCCCACACTCGCTAGATCGCTATGTTTGATATGTATGCGCGTAGTAATGAGGGAAGGCAGAAGTTAAAGATGTCCCTGGGGCTAAGAAAAGTACTTGGCGACAATTTCTGAATTCCCTGAGGAGCGCGGGAGGCGCTCGCGGGCTGGAGAATCGGATTAGAGCCCCCAGGCGCTCGACAACTCATTGGAGGGTCGAAATAAAGCGGTTGCCTTTCCTTCTATTTTTCGGAGACATTTTACTTACGTCTCATCGATTTAAAAATCAGAGGACTTGTCTGTCGGTGGATGGCATCACAGAAAAAGCACTACGCTACGGATATCTCTTGAAAATATTGCTCTACCATAGAATGTATTCAATTCTTCTTAGACAACGATCGTTCTGGCGGTCTTCTTCTCTAATATAATCTCCATGAGATTGCAAGTTTAAAACTACTAATAATGTGGTTATTATTACACATAATTATATTGAATTCAGTGAAGGTGACTGAAGTGGAGTTCCATTTTAGTGCGAGAAGGGAGTTACGATTCAGGTGGGAAACGATTTGACGTGGTACAACGTGTAAAGGTTGATGAAACAATGGGCGCTTCGGCTATCTTCGTGCCAGAGAGTTCTGATCGGATTCCGAACTATTTGCTTCACCTGTCTCGATTTATTTCTATGCTCCTTTTGTTTTTAGAAGAAATGTACATTTAGCGATTTTCGAAAACGTTCACACATTTTTGCATGCATTACTAAAAAGAGATCGCAACCCAAAGTATCTTCCGTTACTTGGAAATGCATCCAAGACAGAGAGACGCGAGGTATCACTGATTTCAGGAAGAGGCGTGCTCCACAGAGGGTCGTGCAAGTGGAGGGAGTTTCCTCTATTTATTTCCCCGACCCCAACGTACGTTAGGGGAGCTGCAAACGTGTTGGCGAAACACGTAAACACACGGAGCCAGGAAGCGTCGCCTGGAGCGTTTGCACCTCCAGCGGGGCGGGGGGCGCGGGGCGTGGGGCGCGGGGCGACGCTGCGACGCGAGCGCTTCCCGGGGCCGCCGCGTGCGCGGCCAGCGCCGGCCGCTGGAATCCTGGCGCCGTGCCGCGGTCCGCCGCCCCCCTCCCCCGCCCCTTGTCGCAGGGAGGGGGGGGGAGGACCCCTGGGCGCCGAGGCGGCTGCGACGCGACGCGCCTTGGCGTCGAGCGCGGAAAGCGCCGATCTCGTCTGCCGCGGCGCGGGGACGCCCCTTGCCGAAAAAAAAAAGAAACGTTCCCCGGCAGACAGCGCTCTGGCAAGGGCTTCTCGTTACCTTTTCAGAAGCACTACGCAACATATGTGGCTGACTTCTTACAAATACTCAGTGTTAAAGATGGACAAGCTAAATCAATGAAGATTTTAAACAATCGTACACCCTTGGAAACTCAGTTCCTACTTTACCATTTTGTTTCATAGACGTACGTAGCTTTTTTCCACTCCCTTTATTTCCACTATATTCAACAACTTCTTCAACAGATAACGGAATAGACATTCAAAAAGTTGCAGCTGATACATAAAGGTCCACATAGAGCTTCAATGCGCAAACACGACTCATGATCTCTATGATTTATGATTTTTACTACCATCTCGTCACTGCCTCCTCTCTTGCTGCCTGCTTGAAATTATTATTTTCAGCAAGCACGAGATGTGGTGGGAACGTTATGTGAAGCAAAATTTCGTTTCCGCATACAGAATGCAGGACGTACATTAAAAACAACGAGTGTAGAAGCTTGGACCGTGTTTGGAGATTAGACTTGTAGAGAGTACGCGTGATACGTATGCACCGGGCGCGCGCCGCCCTGCTCGGGGCCCCTCGCACAGCAGCCACGTTCTCGCTGGATGGACAGGCGCCGCCCGCTCGCGGTTGTGTCACGCCGCGGGGGACGAGCCGGGCGGCCCCGCCCACCCTCCGCCCGCTATTTTTTTCGGCCGCCCACGCCTCCCTCGCGCCGCGCCCGAGCCAACCTCCGCTCGGAAGCTTCGCGCAGGGCAGCGGCGACGCAGCTGATGGGGAAGAGCTCGCGCAACGAGAAAATTGGGGCAAGTACGGGGTAACAGGTGCCGATAATCTTTTCCCAAACAACCGTTCCATAGCGCAGAAGTCCGAAACAAGGAAATGGATAACTGATACAGACAACAAAAATATACTTAGGACGAAGGAAGTTAGTAGACTTGAGACCGGAGCACGAAATCACGAAAGTGACTGTAGACGAGAGCAAGAAAGTACAAGGGTTTGCACACGTTGCGTAGAAGGCGGTTTGCAATTAGAATGTGCGTGACATGAGGTGAAACGGAATCTTGATATGCGCCAAAAGATGTGTGATAATCACCCTCTGAAACAGCGAGAACTGATATTCAAGCAGAGATGTAAAGTACATACTTCTCAGCATCCAATCTCTTATCTCAGATTTTAAATCAGAAAAGGTTTCTGCATTTCTTTAAAACACATTTCAATACCTACGGAGGACTTTATTACATATTACGAAAACAAATCTTTCACACCTTGATATTCGTGGATCATTATAAACATATAACTAACGTAATGGGTACCAATAGCCTTCATCAGCCTAATGGGTCAACGAATGGATTCTCCACACGTTTGTACAAGAGAAACTGTAAATAATTCCGACCTTTAAATCATTTCTGGTCTGAAAGGATAAATATTTGTTTCACGAACCTCTGAATTGGAATAAAAGTACATGAACTTCCTCACAGTAAAGGCTGCCAAAACATCAATCAGTTTCACGTAGCGAGAATCAGAACAAAAAATCCCTAAAGGCATGAGCGAAGTCGGGACGACGTTCCCAATCAGTCCTCCAGAAAATTCTCCGCTGAGGACGCAAGTGACTGGCAAATACGCCCAGACCGACGTCCGTTGTTTACTGAGAAAACGTTGCCGGTGGCGGCGAGAGGGAGAACCGAAAACACCGCTGCCAGAGCGCCGTCGCCCACGCGGTCGCCCGCGCCGCCCGCGCCGCCCCCGCTCGGATTTTTCTCCCCCGCAGCTCACGACGCGACGCCCGTGCACTCCGCTACTGGCACCGGGGCTCAAATCCACAAATTAAAATGGTGGTCCTAGAATAGTATGTACTTTCTCGCATTAGTAACGATTACGTAATATTGTAACACTGCAATTTCTGGCCATATTAACACATCTTAGCCATTTCTAGTAAAACTAGCTACCACTCGTAGCGCATCAGGTGCGAGAACTAATTCATTTAAAGCTAATTCATCACCAAAAATTCAACAATCCAACCCTGAGTTCCATATGCCAACAAACATTGTCGCCTAATGGTGATATTCGTAGAATGGGTTCCTCAAACTGCCGTATCACGGCGTTGCCGTTCTCTTAGTGCGGCGAGATAGGAACTCACAATTACAACATAATTAATAGGCCTACTTAAAAAAAACTACTACACATTTTTTTCATTTTATGTATAAAGGATACATAATATTTACATTACATTATTTCAAATTCTATAAAACTATCTCTCTTCAGCTATAACGTAAAAAACTCAACAAAAACGAGGGAAATTCAATTGTGCAATTTTCAAAATTTCAAAGGTTTTCGATTTCACGTAATCGGATTTACACGCTACTCACTCGATATTTGCAAGCTCGAATCGAGGAAAGCATTCTTAGAAAAAATGTTTCATCCTATTGCCGGCAATCGAACTGTTCTCTGTTCACATTGACATTTCAGAAAGTATCTCGCAAAATCACGAACTACACACATTTCGAAAAAAATGTACATAAAATAATGTAAAGTTCTAATATTCAGGAAAAGATTCAATCAACAAAGAAATCTTTAACTTCAATATCGAAACAGTAACTACGGTCCGAACAACAATTTTTTCATTATTAAACACAAAATTCCGCGAAAACTAAGCAGTTTAAAAAAAATGTACATTACCTCATTTAAAGGTATTTTTATATCTCAAGGAAAGCGAAAAAGAAAGGGAGGGGTCAAATATTCAAGGGAAAAAATCTAACGAACAATTTTGTTTTGCAATTTTAACTTTTCTAACTATCGAAATACAAAGTTTGATGAAAATCGGACCTGTCCCCCATTTATATAAAGTACTTTTCTATCCGAGAAAAAAATGAAAGAAGAAAAGTGGAGCTATCTTTGAGGCATTCTAATTTTTGAAATTGCCCTTATTTCACACAAAATTACGCAAAAATCTTTTATTTTATTTACTTATTCACGAATTATTGTACAAAATATAATTGAAAGATGTCTTTGAAGAGCATATTTCAATAACGAAAAATATCTCCATCGTCAATACTGTAGATGCAAGAAGACGCTGAAAGACTTTGAACTTGGGCATTTTGCGAATGAGGCCTGCGCCATTTTTAAAGCGTCCTTCATTCTATCCCCGAAAAAATCCAAATACTGTGACCCATTTTTGCGAAAATTGTGAAAGTCCGGAGGTTTTACGTAAAGTACCCCCAAAAATCAATACAGTCGTTCAAACTCGCAGGGCCTCGAATTCGGCCAGATCAAAGAATGTCGATTTTAAAGAAAATTGCCTGAACTGTTAAGGCGCTAATGTTGACCAAAGACAGAGGGAGTAAGACGTTTTGCCGTAAACCAATTTTTCCTCTTCCAGAACTCACAAAATGTGAATTCAGATTACCCAACAGGTTAGAAAAACAAAAGAGAAAACACCTCTGTTCATCCAAGGCTCGTCATTCTAATTCAAAGTTTTCACTGAAATTTCAGAAGTAATTGCTAGTTCAAATTACCATTAACAGTAGCTGTGAAAATTGCATGGTGAAATTCTTTGAAGATAATGCGGTAACAAAAGAAATGTACAAAGTATTGCCACAAGAGATGCAAGTTTGCAAGTTTTAAATCAAACGAATATTCAAGAACTTCTACCTACCTACATACACACATTTTTTGTAAATTTCTCAAAATAAACTATGCGTGTGTATTGAACGCTACACCCTTTAAATTTACTTCTGAAATGGAGGCAATGCAACTAATCCTAAAATACTTTGTTTCTACTTGACGTCTTTCCCTCAGCTGTAAATGAATACCACCGGTGAAGGCTCACTTAATTTAATGCCCATGCATCAGACACCGTCATTTGCTGGACCCTGATCTCGGACGTAGTCCCAAGCGGACCGCCCAAGAGCCGCCGGAGACGAAATTGACGCAGGATTTCCGACGGTGATTCGGGCACCCGGACCTGCGTGCGCCGAAGCGCCGGCCGGCAGGCCCAGGGCCCAGGCGCGGCTAGCCCACAGTCGTAAACGTCCGGCGCAGTCGCCGCTAAAAGAAGCCCCATGCTAGCAGCTCCTCGCGGGGGCGTGCCGCCCGCCTCCGCCGCCCTCCATCGCCCTGCCCATCTCCGTCACGCGTCGCCCGCCATCTCCTACTGCCCGCCTCCGCCGCCCTCCATCGCCCTGCCCATCTCCGACACCCGTCGCCCGCCGTCTCTCCGCCCTCCACTGCCACTTCTCCCGTGCGCGTGCCCGTGGCGCCATGTGGCGGCCAGCCGGCCCCGCATGCGCTCACGCGCGCCCCCGCACACGCCCCGGGCGTCGAACTCGCGGCCGCGGGAAGGCGAGCGCTCCTCCATCGACGGGGCGGCGTCGGGCGACGGTGGAAGAAGGGCGCGCACGGGCATGACACTTACGCGGACAAAAGTGCATTGAAGCAACATGAAATCTAACCTCGAAATTATTTCAATAATTTCGAGGTTCAAGAGGTCTAGAGAGGAATGTACTCTCTTTTAAAATGTATTCAGTACAAATTAAAACACGTCGGTTCCCCGACACCTCACCTCGAATTCTTTCGTAGATCGAATGCCTTTCTTTCACCAGTTTTATGAACTCCCCTACACCTTAATGACACACATGCGACCTTAGGTAATGTTATTCTCAGTAAGCTTAAATACGGAACACCTACTTTCTCCTGTTTCTCCTTCAGATTCATGACATCGAGACACCAGTTGTTTGCATATTAATCATAAAACTATGTTTGTCAACATGAATTACTTATATGCCGGACAGACTTCGTTTATCCTTCCTCATCGTTAGGAACAATTTTTTGTAAAAACATTAGTAACAAAAAAGTGTCTTTATAAACAACCGCGCTCTCGCAGTAAAATTTCAAGGTGCGTCTGCCAAACATTTCGAACTAAATTCCTTGCGCCCAAAAACTTCATGAAATACTTCTACACAAAAACGCCCAAATCAAATCAGTTCTACTGGTTACCACTTCTAAAATTTGGATTATTGAATCGTTTATTTCAGAAACCCGTCAAACGCCAAAATTTAAAATGCGCTTCAGCGGTGGGATAGTTCCATGACGACAGACACATCGCTTATTCCATACTTACATGAAAAATATTCATTTATTAACTGCTTTAATATTTTTAAAAAATTTAAAATCAGAAATACTGGGACACTTTTTCTCAATTTTCTCGAAATGACAAATTTGGCGTTTGATGGGTTTCTGAAATAAACGATTCAATTAATTGAAATGTGTGAATTAATTTGTCAACAATTACTCTTTCCAATCAAGTATGCTTCTGCAGTCGTAGAACGGGCTTGACGGCAAGGACGACACAGAAGAGACATAAATCTCCTTTACCGATACAAAGAAGACACGTAAATACCAAGAGAATCTGCAGTGTACACACAGTGATTAGTTGAGGTAGTCTCTACATTCCCGTGAGGATATCTCTGTCAATCACACATACATACACATTAATGACTATGGAACACATGAGAGATAAGTATAAAAATCTACAGATAAACTTAACTCGTATTTAAAAGGGAAGGGTAGCAAAGTACTTCAGTTGCAACCACTGGTGAAATACGGATAAGTTACAAATAGGCCCCAACTGTTAAAAAAGCATTGAATAAAATATGCAACAGTCTTTCGAAATAAAGTGTTGTTCTGTTTTATTCATAGATAAAACATATGATGAAACAGAACCATTTAAACGGCGCCAGCATGTGAAGCTACAATTGTTCATTGCCTTTTTTGAATTGAATGTATCCTATGTATACTACTTTGAGAAGAGAACTTAATATATTTCTCTTCTAATTCTGCAACGTACGATCAACTTTATGCACTTTATGCACTACTTTTTTTCTCGGGAATACCATTCGCACCTTGATACTTCTCCGAAGTTCAGAATACTATTTACAGAAAACAGATCCTAACGCAGCTAACAGGAGCACATGTCGACTGGCAGACGTAAAACTATACAGCATTCTCTGTCCACCGTCCATCACGTATCCTACATTGCAGAATTTCGTGTACGATAAACATTTGTTCTACTGTCTCAAGCAACAAAGAAACGTTCATAAGACACAGCCGCCTCCGAAGTTTCGGGAGTTCCGTCCCCGCGCGTTCGCGCATCCACTCGCGAGGGCCCACCCCGGCCCGGCGCCGGTCCCTGGGGCGCTCCGCTTTAAGCAACGCACGGGTTGAGGGGACACGCCCACTTCGGCGGCAGCGGCAGCGCGCGGCAGGTCAGCGGCGGCGGCGGCGACGATGACGATACCCTTCGCGCGCCGTCGGCGACGTCGTCGACGGAGGCGCGTATCGTAAACGGGAAGTCGGCGGCGTCGCTTTTATCGGCGCGGCGTCTTCCGCTCCGGCCGCCGCCGCCGCCGCCGCCGCCGCCGCAGGGGAAACCGCGGCTACCACGCCGCTAATACGCCGTGCTTTCAATGCCTTTTCCCTTCGGCGGGAGGACCTGCCTGCCCTAGCTTACACGAAGCCCCGGCACATACAATTGGCGCAGTTTCATATGCACCAACACAACCAAAATAAATATATTATACTACATTGACGTGGCGCCTCCGGCGGATATTTTCATGTTAGAAAGTGCAATTTGTTTCCAAGTTAACAATAAAAACTAATTTACAACACATTACAGCTCGTCCGTTTTCACTCAAACGAAGTTACTTGCAAAACTAACAGTTGAAATACTTGTTTATTTTCTTTTCATGGATTTAATTATCGTCAATCGGATGAATTAAGCCGTAACGATTCAAATAAACGTCGGCAAAGGAGAATAATAATTCACAGAGTTTTAGATATGTACTCGTAGTAGCATTGAATCCTGATCTTATAAATATAATATTCCTGCGAGGGTGTTTGTTACTACTTTTCATAATATTTCAATATCGTTATAACATCTTATTTATTATTTTTACTGCAATCGTGCAATTTTACTCTTTTTAACATTTACCGTTTCCTTCGTTCATCAAACATCTTTTACTTGTCTCCTAAGCCAACACATTTTACACGATTATAAACAATGCTAGTGGCCTAGTGTTACACACGGCTATACCTGGAAAAGATTCATGATTTGATGTCCAAGTAAAAATGAAGAAAAGAATGAGGATGATGCATTGGTGGAATGAGAGGTAGGAGAAACCACCATGGATCGCCCGAGAATTCAACCCGGCCCCAGCGGTGGAGCCTGCGCCCGGAGCCGCCCCTCGCTCCTCACGAGCCTCCCGCTGCTCCGGCGGAGGGTCCCAGCTCTCCGACACGCTTCAACAACTTGCTGCCTCAGAATGAGTCTTCCATCTGATATTTGTGGTGAAAATTATGTTTTGACATGTTCGAACTTAAAATATTTGAACAGTTTTCGAATCGGACTTGAAGAAAACTTCTGTGAATAAAATGACATAGTTCCATTTCTACTTTTGCGTATCTTTATTAGATATATCCAAATTCTCTCCTGTAAAATTTCCTCCGTGTCAGATACAACCTTATCATTCTGACGCCGTGAAATTTCTATAATCGAATAGAGCCACGCCCACGGCCGCATTCAAACCCGCAACCCTTCACTCATCCGGTCTCTCGGTAACCGCCTGGCCCTCTGGAACGAGTAATTGGAATGTCTCGAAATTGAAGAGCTTACTTCCAAAGTGAAGGATCTCCATGAAACACAATGTTTCAGAAAGGAGAAAGAAGAATTCGTTTTCACTCCTATAGATAAAGATAGGTTTCAGTGGTTTTCTAAAACCGCTAAACCTAGGAGAATCGTCATTTTTAAACAATATTTTCCAGCCTAATATTGGGTCTTTGATAGGTAAAACTACAAAACAAAAGGAGAGCTTAGGAAGTAAGCAGCAACTTCAATTATGCAGCACCACTTCACAACACCATAATTTTAATTTGTTATAAAACATAAAAATCTATGTTTGTTCGTATTTTATGCGCTGCCGTACCGTTTATTCGATTGCGATAAAACTTTGTCAACATATTGCTTGCACTTGCACGAAGAATAGAGGCATAGTCCAATGGGGATACGCGTATGTCTGTCGCACAAACACGCGCGTTGATTATGATATGCGGCTATGCTGACTCAAGCGCCCCTGATCGGAAGGGCAATGCCACCCGCCGCACCCCCGTGTATTAAGTGCGCCTTCACTGCATATTCTGCCCCAGCGATTGTGAAATATCAGCCGGAATTACTTGAACCTTACTTCGGACAAGTAAATCAAATTTCTCCCCAAGACAATGGCATTACGAATGCATGTCCAAACGAGGGAAATACCACACGACAACCATGTCCAAACCAGAACATCGAACAAACCAATACCCGCGAGAATGTCTTTCATTTATTGATTTTTTGCAGAGCATAGCGTAAAAGGTGATTAACAATCACGTGACCAGAAGCTTGTGAAGTGTAATACATTGCATTAGCGAAGCATTGCCGGGTCCACTAGTTTCTTAAAAATAATGCCATCTTTGGGAAAACACAGTTAGGCGCTCCAACAAAGAAGCTGCTCGGGCGGCTGGCTAATTCGCAGGTCGCCTCTGCAAGCAAGCTTGTTGTGGATGCTGTGTGAACACGAGCCAACTCCTTAGCAAGTAACAAGTAGCATGTACTCGTGAAATTACGAAATATTATATATATATATATATATATATATATATATATATATATATATATATATAATTTCGTGTATCGTACGAAATATATCCTTGATACAGCAAAAAAAAAATTTCTGTACAGTCCTATCTGTCAAACTGAAATGATTGTTGGATATAACTCAACCAATCGTGTGGTGCGTTTCGAAGAACGAACGATGAGGAATTCAAAACAAAATCTTTCCACAAATTTATTCAAATATTTTTGTAATTGTAATTAATGTAATTGCCCGTTTTGCAACCAGTAAGAGAAAACTAGTCATCTAACTGGAATCCTTATTGGTTTCAGATTGTCGCGTGTTCACTAGTCTTGGAACATCCAACAGAACACAAAGAACATCAGAATGAAGATTCGCACTACAATCCAGCTTTCCTTCATGAAGTATGTCATTTCGAGATACGAAGGAATTCGAAGACGGGTGTCATATTGATACCAAAACAGGTAAGCAAATCTACAACCGCTTCTCTATTTCAAGATACAACAATCCACATTCTCATAATACAAAATCCTTAAAATACGAAATGGTACGTGAATTGATACCGCAATTGCTTGTGTCGACGTCAACGCTGTGAATCGCATGGCCTGCAACAGTGGCCAAGAAATATTTTTATACGGGCTGTGAGTATTGTCTAACGCAGCGTTAACTATTTAGGTCATGTCCCGAAAGTGTAATGCACGTTTTATTCAGTAAAGTGGCGGTGCTCTCCCTTCGTTAGACCCGAGTTCCGGCGCTGACCTACACGTTGACTTGCGAGTTTCCACCTCAAGGTATCTCCCCAGATTGACACCGCCCCATCCAGAAGAAGCTACCGACATATACGACAGCATAGAGGTGTAAAGGGAGAGGAGGGGACACACGATGCAAAGAGTGCACATGGTCTGTGGCGAGTTTATTAAGGTACTGCTCCGGTATTTCTCTGGTCGATCGGAGAGCCACGGAAAACTACCGACCAGAGCAGCCGGCAGCTAGAGTTCTCCACCGTGGTCGAATGCCACCGACCTACGTAACTCGTGCGGAAAACACCTCCATCAAAACTCGAACCCTGGCCGGCGCGGATATTTTTACAGCCCCGCCGCTGTGCGCGCGCGCGCGTCCGTCCGCGCTTCCAGCCGCAGAGAGCGGCGCTTTCAGCTGGTGCGCGCGCGCGCGCCAACACACGCGCACTTCTCGCGCCGAAGGGCGTCGAGCGATGACGGCGAAACGGACCGGGGGAATAGGATCCGTTCCAGAAAGGAGGCGAGAGTATTTTGGGACAACTTAACGGACATAATACGTAAGCAAATAGTCCGCATTGTGTAAGCTTCTCGCATAGCTCACACACGAGGACTGGGCTGGACACGCCCACGCGGCCACGAAGTCTCTCGACAGCTACGCTCCACACCTCCGAGACTGACGACGCGGTGTGGAGGGATATCGAAATCGCATTTCGGAGTTATTTTTCCTGCGATCCACATTATATAAAACACGTGTAAGAAATTAAGGTGTTTTTTTTACGTAAAAAAGAACAGTTAAAATTGCGTATGATGTGCTATGTGGAGAAGAGAATTGTGTGCACATTTTCAAAATTCTGTGATCCCTACACTAAGTCATATACTACTTGAATTTTGAATGAATGAAGAGGGGGAAAAATGATGTATGATATGAATGATGAAATGATGTATGATATGAATGATGTAATGTTGTACGATTTGTAAGAAATTAACCATCGACACCAAACCCCACAAGTCTGTTATTGCTGGTTAGGGAACCTCTCCCAGGGGTGCATAAATATTTTGAACAAGAACATGGAATTTCGCATATTACGATATAAGGGTAACAGAATGCGCAGTACACTCGACTACACACCATGCACTGCCACTCATCGTGCTTAACACAAAAACATTGCGACCTAAGCCCTTAAAATAAAATTTTCGTAATCCAAAAGTGTATGAGACATGTTTCTTACCCCAAACTCTTCGCAACGACATCACTGTGAACGTTCTATTACCTTTTTGGTGCCTCCATTTCATAGCATAGGTTGTCGGAAGCGCTCGAAGTTGGCTTTGTGTACGCAGCCATTTTCACAATTAAATCAATGGTTTACAAAGTGCACAATGTTCGCGTTAATCCATCTAGTTTTACTACATTACTTAATAGTTTCATGAAATTAGACTGGGCACGGCCTCTTACTCAGTGTTAAGATAATGATATACAATTTTTAAAAAATGCTTAGATGCCTAGAAGTGTCAAACAAGGCATTTCCAAGTTTTTTTAACATTATGATCAATCAAAAATTATATAACGGGTTTTGCATTTAATTTTTTTCATGGGAGTATTTTTAAAAGATTTTTTCTTGTTAACTGGTGTTGCTACGCAGATTGAGATGTCAGTATTCCCGGTACCTGAAGATACACTTATCGCTAGTACTTCCCGCTTACAGGCTCTCTTTTCATACTAGGAGTTCATACTAACACAAGTACTTATTATGTACATATTTGGTTATACATGTATTAATCAGAAACATATGCACTTTCTCTACATCTAAGTGGAGGGTACGGAACGGCAAAGGAAAAACGGCCTCTAAATTTAAATGAGGATGAGGAACATTTATTTTTCCGATGCAAAGAACTCCAACAACGGAACACTTAACTTTACCACCCATATTCTAAATTCAACTAAGACAATCAGAGCAACACGCGTGAAACGAATAATATGCAAAAGGTGTTAAAAGGAGAGCATGCTTTGCTTTCAAACAAATACATTCGAGACCAACAATTAAAAATAAAAATTGATAATAAAAATAAAATGAACACGTTCGCACAGGAATCCCACAGCATATCGTGATCGAAATACTCGATACTAATTCTCTGTAAATTTGCACACATTTATCTATTATCATTCTCGGCTTCGGCGTATCGCATCGGCGCGACTTTCAATCGCCTCCGTTGACAGCTTGACTGCCAGCGCAGGCGAAACCGAGAGCGGGGGCGGAGTGAGTCAGGCCTTCTGAGAAGCTTCCGAGGAGCCGCGCGACGCGTAGCTCAGAAGTCACGCGAGGCGCAAACGCGGAAATCCCACGCGCGGCAAGAAAAGAATCTCAGAGTACGCATTCGATAGAGATCACAGCTTATTTGCATTATCAACTTGCATACATTTTATTTCACACAATCTCTATATTGATCACAGAAAAATTGTCTTTTCCACTACGTATTTCTGACAATACTTCGACCTTTTTTGTTACATAGCCGAATAATTAAACTGTTACGGTATACTTCCACTTAGGAGCAAAAAGAAATACGCCATATCAATGATTCGTGATGAATTCATGAAAGAAGCAAGGATATTTAGTGAAAGATAAAAGGCTCACAGAAATAGTAATGTAAACATGTCTTCCCATGGCACAACTTGCTCACATCACTATTGTTGTAAGCCGCATGCCTTCATGCGTCCATGTAACCTACATACGTTACTAGGGAGTTACTTACACTTCAAAACATTCGGTTACATATCCGAAACTTAATAGTCGAATGCTTCTTACTACCAATGCATTTTAAAGGCTTCCCGGCCAGAATACATTCACTTACAATTGTTTTGGATACTCTTCAATACTAACTTCAATTGCAGACTCTAGCGGAGTATTTAGCCAGTTCTAATCCCCTTTCTCTGGTCTCTAAAGTCACAACAACGTAATCACTATCCCCCCCCTCGCGTACGCAGATGCGAAAGTTGGCCGATTGCTACTTCCGCCGAATTGACTCCCCTTGACCGTGCCGATTTGCTTTGGGGAAGGCCGGCCTTGCGGCCGGGCGCACATCAGCTGAAGGCGGAGGAGCAGATTCCGATTGGCGAGGGCGAAGGGCGCTCTGCGAGGGGAAGGCCGGTCACGCAAGCGCCCCGCTGACTCACCCGCCACGCCCCCGCCACGCCCCCGCCCACGCCCCCGCCCGACACACACGCCTCGCAATCACACGAGCGCAAGGCTGCCGTTGGATTCCACGCAGCCGACCTGCTGCTGCATAGATTCCTTTTGCCATTTGACACGTACGACTCGCGACCTACAAAGGGAGCGTGGCAGCTGCCTGTCGGACCTTTCTCTCGTTCTACCGCACTTGTTCCAAGACTCTACTGAGCGTGCCTAGCCACCGTTCACAAATATTTGCATCTGTTCGGTGAATTTTATTACAATTATTCGTTACAATTATTCATTTACTAAATGCTAAAATTTGCTTCCAGAAATATGATCACAAAACAATCAACTCGAATGCACACACTGTCTAGCGATGGAACATACTGCAGTTGCGAGTTTCGAACGTGCATTGTTCCGGACAGGGTTAATAACACACAATTCGTTTCACGAATCCAAAATACCTGGGTATTTCTATCCTGTACATGTGTAAACTGGAACTATGTCAACTGCAGACTCAAATCCGGCACAAATTATTCACGCAATTATTTACAGCTCACCTGTCAACAATATCCATGATTTATAATAGTGAAGCTGATGATTAACATTTCTTTCAAAATATTACCACACTGCCTGTATATGAGTTTTCCTCGACGTCGCTCGTAAAATATTAAAAATAAGCTCATTCATCAACGTTAGAAGAGCGAAATGCACGCGCCTGAAAGCATGCCACCAGATATACAAAGATGTAGATCACAGACATATGAGTAAAGATCAAATACTGTCCCTGATTAACTATCAAGGGTTCATGCAACGCTACTCTGAGCCAATCGCCACGCAATACGAAAATGATCAGTGACGTTAGAATTCAACTTTAGAAGGAGCAGTTTCGTTAGAAACTGGATATTTCCTGTTACATAATGAACATCTTAGCAACTACCGTCTAGTGGTTAGGTCTCGTCAACCCGAGCAAGCACAATCGGATGAAAATTGTACAAGTGCCATTCACTTGCGAAACTACCAACATTAATTTACATTGCATGCAATAATCAATTAATCGGAACAATGTATCCTAAATATAGAGTAGAAATAGGAACAATTGAATAAATATAGTGACAATTAGCACTTTGAATTCTCCAAAAGAGGATACAGAAGAACTATACACCACATCTTCAAAATCTGACCAATTCGGTCAATTGGTCTCAATGGAATCTATTATGTACTTCCTCCATACGGATGCGAGACAGACGGGGAGATAAATGAATCAGTTCCACGCAGAAGATCACCACCATCTGAACAATGTTCACCTTTTCTCACAACACTCAAAAGAAGATGTTTCAACATGCCAGGTGACCCGACACCTTCACAACGTTAGATACCCAATTAGGACTTTCGCATATATTTCACGTGCTCCGGATTTAAGCGACCATGAAATCATGAAACGCAGAATCCACGGGCGACAGGACTTTGGCGACGCTTTCAGAGGTCACGCCCCATTTAGCTGCTCGAATCCTGGGCGAGGTCTCGGCCTCAACCTTCAGAAGATAATGGATGTGTTGGCACCGCCACCAACTGCGGTGTTTGTGGAATCCGGGTGTAAGCGAAGACGCAGAACGAGAATGCATGTCCCTCGAATTAGCGGCCTGTGCATTAACGGCTTGCTCGCGAGTTGCCTCTCTCCGCCGCCGCCTAGATTGTTCCGCCTCGGAAAATGTGTCAGCGAACAAAACAATTCGCCACGGCTTAGGAGGCTCTGGGCATCAACTGATGTCACTGATGGGCCTCTGTCCTCGGGTTCCAGCCCCGACGGTGGCAGGATTTTCGACATTAGCTATGTAGATCGAATTCAGCTGCTGTCTGGAGGAGAATTTTAGCGGCCGGTGCTCTGATCGGTAATCTCCGTTCTTTCTCTGATCAAGACGAGGGGAATACCTGAGCTGTACCCTAACAAACGGGTCATGGGCGATCTTTCCTTCCTCTTCCTCAACCCTTACTTACACACGCTTAGACTTACGTACTCTAGACCACTAGAGATACCGAGAGACCAGACGGGAGCTAAGAGCTTGTCCCAGCTGGGATGGTGCTCCGCTGGTGGTATTCCTGGTTGGGGGAAAAGGCCCGCAAGCTGACGGATAGGTTGGCACCAGATCTCGCCAGCCAGCGGGGAAAGATCACGGCCACTTCCGCAGTAAAAAAATGCACCACAGTTACGAGACTAATGACCTTAGTAGCTGACGCTCCCGGAATCGCTAATCAATTAAAACAATTCGCACTTCCAGGCACCGTGCAAAAGCTTCGGACCGTTCCCTATTAACATTCTGATAAAAAAGCGAGAACGATGTTATTAACATTTCGGAGATGTTTCACTTACATATCCGTCTCAACCCCTCATGAAGGGCCTATTTTCCCTCCTCTCGCCACTTGCCTTCCCAGTTCCCAAATTCTGCCCTTCCTAACACCCGTGCAATGCCCAGGTGCAGTGAACGGGCTGGCGTAGGGAGAAACGCACAGCGTCCTGGAACGCTTTCTCCCCAAGGCGCGGAGAGAGGCGCGCGCCAGCGAGGATTTCTTCCCTCGGAGTCGAACATGGAACCACCCGGACGACATCGACCGAACGATGCGGTGTTAAACAGAAGAGGCCTTCAAATTACTCGGGAAACACTACTAGATTCTTCAAAACCGAACCGAACCCAAACGTTTCGTATTCATGATTTATCTATTTTCCACCTTACGTTACGAAAGACGTCTTATCAGCTGCAAACAGGAAGCAAGGTAACCTAGCAAACTCAAAGTACCGGTATATCAGAATTAAGACCATCGTGTTACTGCAGGCTAAGTAGCTGTTAGATAATCGATAATATTCAGAAAAATTATTCTCCATCAAGACGCCAGAATACTCAAGCTTATGCACAGTTCAAGAGAGTAAACTGTTTGCATTCCCCCAGGATGATAACTCGCGTCGTGCCTGAAACAATAAAAGGCAGAGAGGTCGCCAATTCTTTCGGAGCCAACGTCTCATGTTGTGCCTCTCGCATTTCCACCAGCAGTCACACCCTCGTTAATAAATGCACACGACTGTTATGGTGAAAGAAACTTGTAATTCCACCAGAAATGTGGCGAAACGTCAAAGATACACATAGTCGCTAATACACGATGCCGGACCTCGTGGTAGCACTGGAGCTAAAAAGAGAGGCATAATCTTACGACACGAGAGCAAGAGAGAGGCCGCAGGCGAAGGCAGAGAGGCGCCACCTGACGGAAGGGCGTGGCGCGCAGGGCGGCGCCGCCTCATACTCACTTCGCGGGTGGTGAGCCTGGCGGCGGCGGCGGCGGCGTGGTCGGGCCCTTCGGCGGGCGCGCCATCGCTGGCCGGCGCCGCGCCGGCCCCGCCCCCGCCTCCGCCCGCCCACGCGTTGCTGGAGTCGGAGTGCGAGCGGCGGAGGCGCGCGTGCCACTGGTGGTAGTTGAGGAAGTAGTGGGCGGCGCTCGCCACGAACACGCTCATGGTGAGCGCGTCGCCGTCGCGCGGGGGCGGGGGCGGGGACGGGGTGCCGGCGGCCGAGCGGGGCCGGGGCCCTCCGCGCTCCTCGCTGCAGCGCCGCGCCCTCGCGCCGACTCCGCCTCCGCCGTGGAGGCCCGCGGGCGCCCAGACGCTGCGGCGGCGGCGGCCACGCCCCGGCGGGGACACGGACGATCGCGGCGCGGATCTCCCGCGGAGGTGCGACGGCGTCTGAGCCGCTCCGCCAGCACCTGCGCCGCCGGCCCCGCCCCCGCCCTCGCCCCACGGCCGGCGGGGGCAGGTCGCTGCGGCCGTCGGCGCCAGCTCGCCCGCCCGCTAACGCCCGGCGCACGCCTCCGCACACTCAGCGCCCGCCTCCCAACGCACGGCTCACGCGCACAATGCACGATGCCACATGCACGCGCGCGCCCGTGCGCGAGAACCCGCGTCGCCGCCCGCGTCCTCGCTCGCTCGTGCCCGCCCCGATGTCAATAGCCTGTCATACTGAACCCCGGCGCGCGCCCGCCCCATGCCCCCCTGGAATCGCTAAACTTAGCCCCTCAACCTTTCTTCTTCTTCGCCTTCTCCCCCGTGGGTCTCTCTCTCGCGCGCGCCCCGCTCCCTTATACAAACAGGAAGGCGCGACCAAAGAACAAAAAGGCGCCTCCAGCCTGGAAGCGGTTTGTAAATAACCCGCGCGCCGGCGTCACGAGGCGGCTCCGTTACACGTGCGCGCGGCGGGGGCGGGGCGGGGCGGGGCGGGGCCGCGTGGCCCTCCAGAGGGCGCGAGGGTCAGGCGCCACGCGAGCTTTTCGCAACGCACGCCATCCGCCACGCGTTGATTCCACCGTCATCGCGGATTCTTCAGCCGTGCCTGCCTCGACCACGCACGTGCCCCGCCCCACAACACGACACTCCGGCGCGCCATCCGACACTCGGCAACGCCATCCCGCGCCTCTGCTGATCGCCTCCGCATCCTATAGCTCCCAGGCGGTTACGGCAATGCGCTTCGCGCACGCGAGATTTTCCGGAAATTCGGCAACGCAAACGCAACGACGAAATAAGACACGGAGCGTAACCCGTCATGTGGTGGGCGGTAAGCAATAAACAGCCGCGTGCTCCTCGCTCCCTGCTTTTTGTCCCAGTGAGACGGGTCTTGCCCTACAGGCCGAAGGCAGCTGGCTGTAATTCAAGAGCGCTGGGACACGGCTCTGGCACCCACTTGTATTTTCTACACAAGGCAAACGCTCGCATCAGTGCTCAAGTGGCGGGTGACAGAGGAGCAGCAAGCAATATTCCAGTCACAGCCAGTGAACCGGGTTTGATTGCTGAGAGCATATGTCAAATAAGTGTTGTGTTCCTTCAGACTTAATCTGCAATGATTTGACAAGTTGTTTTAACAACACACAGATATACATACATGTTTGTGAATTCTGTTTAAGTGTGAAATGAAAGAAGAAATATCAACATTACATGTACAACATTAGATACGTTAAATAAAAATAGGTGAAATAAGGTAATTACAAGAGAGACTATGTCAACATTACTGAAAGGTAAGTGTAATTGCCAATACCAGCACTTTTGAACCACTATTCACGTTCACAGATTCCTACAATTGCATTATTCTTATTCGAGATGCATTTTCTTCAAATGTGACAGAACATCTGACAGAATTATAGAAATATCCCTCCATGTATATCATGTCATTTTTAATTAAAAAATATACATTTATAAATCATTAATTATCTCAAACTAATTCAATAAACCGTTTAGAGTTACACATCACAGCAAATATCCCAATCAAGTATTGCTATGTTATATGAAAGAACATTCCTTACAATCTTCATGGCAATCTTTAACCCGCACAAAATAAAATGATTTTCTGTTTCTATATCCTAAGTTTTCGATCTGGAGATGTCTTATATCAGTAAAAAACTCTCAAGAAATTTAAAAAATAAGCTTTTAAATGCATAATGTAAATATCATCATTCAATAAGTGGAATTAATGATACAGGTGTTATGTCCATAAGAGTGCACAGTACCTCTTTGGCAATTTGGTCCAAAGCTTGATCCTCGGCCGAGTGTTTGGTGGCCGCTCTACGGCGACCACCCCCAACTGTAGTATTGTCCATGTTTCATTCGAAGCACAGCATGCCTAGGGCACAACCCAGAAACAGTAGTTGAAAAGTGGGGTTAGAAGAATTGAGAGGCAGAGATTGTTTGATTTGCACAAAACTCCACATAATTCAAGCCTGGATTTTACGTTAGAATGTCACTCAAAGATACAAATAATTCATCACAAACACTTATTGTAGTCCAATAAATTTACGAATACAAAACCTAACTGTCTTGTCGAACCATAATATACCATGTTACACCTTGAGCACATGTAAACAGAAAAGTACGCTACTTACAAGTTCGCACACCTGCATGCATCTTCATCTTGATTAAATTCCTATTATTTGTGAAACTTGATCCAGTCAAAGGAATCATCTGCTATAAATAATCAATCGTTTGGCGACCTTCATGTCACTTAACTGGTCAACTGTAGGTTGAGCGAGTTACAACATTAGGGATTGGTCTTCCCTACTAAATTAAGTCTATAAGCGCCGCTTTCTATCTTAGACATGTGTAAAGTTCGAGTTTAACTCTTCATTAATTTGCGCCCACAATTAATTTGCACTTAATCAACACATGTGGAACATTATCCACACTTTTATTCCACTTCTTTCCTTCGTTCTTCTTTGAGCATTATCTCAGTGTTCATCCGAAAGAGCGTAGCATCATCTTCCCACGTGTGGCGCCATCTACCAGATTATTTCAAAACTAAGTGCACTGCTGCCCAATCCTCTCAATCTCTGGTTCGATGGGATGATTTTCTTATCGATGTTACATTTGTGATGACAGTTTGTGTTGTTCAGTTATGAAAAAAAAACTTTTATAGTATTGTGTCACAGTCATAACTATCTTTCCCAGAAATGTGAAGATTAAAAACGTAAACGCGGGAATGTTTGTACACCCGCTCTCATCATACAAGAAATAATTTGAATACAATTCTTTATTTTATACAGTTTCTCGATTTCAAGTATTTGCATGGAGTTAAATAGGCGCTCCATTTTTTCCACACCATTGTGGATGTGACCAAATGAGATTTGCCTGTTCCTTTTATACACACTATCACTATTACAAACACATCATTACAAATTATTTAATCTTAAAAACTTAATTGTTAGAAACAATGCGTAGATTCTTAAATATCATGAACTGTTTAATAAATAGTGAAACAATTTTCATTTTTCTTTCTCCCTCTTAATGTATTATTTATTATAGGCCTTTCATAGTAGTATGGAACTATCAGAATATTTGCAAAAACATATTGTTTTCTCAATACGTTCTTTATAGTTGGGTACAGAAAATGACCTTGATTAACTACGATACTTGTGACACCTAAAATGGTTTTTGAAATTGCATCTAAATTTATTTTCAATTTTCATTCAAAAAGTTTTCCATAAGTCAATAAAGCATTACACAGTATAACCACTGAGTAACTGGAATGGGCAAATCTCTGGTTTCATAAAACAAACTTTTCTTTACATGCCAAAAAGATTTCATTACAATCATAACATATCTAGTAAAATTTATCTGCCTTTTATGCAGAAAAATTTCAACGTAATAAATACTGTGCAGTTCTGTTTAGAAGAGACTTCTTTGAATTAGGTTTTTTCAGAAGTTCCAAATATTTTCAATACCAGAAAGATTTGTAGTATTAGAAAAATTAGAAAATATAGAATCTAAAAACTCTGCTAAACTAATGAGTAACATTTGGAAAATTTTTACGAAACAATTAAAGAAATATAATGAAAAGGAATGAAATCTACAAATAAGATAGCTTTCAGTAGTCAATGTCACAGCAATTGAAACCAGATCAATGCTTTGCACATGTTTGGAAATAAGAATAACAGTCTAGCCATGACTATTAGATTGACTGATCCACTCCTACTCCTTCTTCATGTTAAAACTTAGAAAATGTTACTTCATTGAAATTAGTACCTTCTGTATCAACAGAAAATTACAAGGAAATACATTGTCGTATTTTGAAAGGAGGATTCTGGACGATATACATCAATTGTCCACGTAACACCTTAAATTAACACAATTTTTGTTACAATAAAACATTGCATCACTCTGAATCTTTACATTTTGCAAAGTCTCTCAAGAAATGTCCCATACTGTCAACTGCTGTCCTAGGAAACATTGATATGTCTAAGAACAATATGTAATGTTCTCTGATACATTACCCATGTTTCAGAGCCATACATGATTCCAGGTTTAGCAGCTATTTTGTGGAGTTTCAGCTTCTTTTCTGGATTCAAGGTTCTGCCAAAGTGTCTCTTAATTGTTCCATATATTCTATTGTAGTTATTAAGTTTGTTTTCTATATCTTCCTGAGTTTGGTTGTATACACTAATGATATTTCCAAGGTATGAAAATGTATTTACTTATTTCACTAATTTTCCATTTATTATTATTTTGGCTCTCCTTTGTTCCTTGCCTTGTATTGCTCTAACTTGTTTTTTGAACAGCTATCTTCATGGAATATTCTTGTGCCATTTTTGCCAATACAAAAACTGCTCTTTGTAAATTATCTTCAGAATTTATTATGATAGTTTGGTCATCAGCATACAAGATTGTATCTATATTCTTGTCTTTTGTGATCTGCATTCCTTGTCTAACTTTCCTTCTCCAGTTTCTCACTAAGTGGTTAATATATATGTTGAAGAGAATGAGTTATAATCCACATCCTCGCTTTAAGCCACTGTTAGTTGTTATTGATACTGACTTTCTTCTCTCTCTTAACAGTATTTTAATTCTTTGAGTTCTTGGGTGGACTTTGTAGTGTGTTGAGCTACTGGTTTGGAATTTTCTCTTCTAGAATTTCCCAGAGTTTCTGTCTATTAACTTTGTCCTAAGTCTTCTCATTATCAATAAATATTATAAAAGTTGGTAGATTCCTTCCTCTTCTTTTGTCTATTAACATCTGTAATGTAAGGATGGTGTCTTGAGTGCTTCTACCCTTTCAAAATCCACATTGTTCTTCTCCCATGAAATTCTTACATATTTCATTGAATCTGTTCCTCAGCATTTTTGTATACAGCTTGGCTGTTGATAACAATGTAATGCCCCTATAATTCTCACAGTTCTTCTTTGAGCCCTTCTTGTAAATGTTAATAATCAAACCTTCTTGCCACTCTATTGGAATCATTTTCTCATGTATTACTTTGTTAAAAAATTCTAATAGCATATCTTTCAGCTCCTTTCCCCCATATCTTATGAGTTCTATGTTGACCTCATCTGGTCGAGGGATTTTCCTATTTTTGCTTTTTTAATTACTGCCTCACATTCATCTATATTCAGTAAGTTGTCTAGTTCACCATTGTCAGAGATTTGGCTTTTTCCTTCCAGCACTTCATTAGATCTTGTTTCAAAGGCTGGAGTACTGTGTTAACCAGTTTTCTTCAGGTATGCCATCTGGTCTGATTTTATCTTTCACATCCTTCTGCAGCAATTTCATAACTTTGAAACCCATTTGTTGAGAGCCTGATACAACTATTTCTATGCTCTTAACAAATTTTCTCCAGTGTATTTGTTTGACACATCTCACTTTGGCCCAAAATCTTTTGTTTTCAAAAATATTCCTTTTGTTTAGGCTATTATTTATCTTTTACAATACAAAATATTACTTCAGATATTTTACCTTCATAACAAAATTTATTTGTTTCATTATTAAATATTCCTATTTATTACTTTACCACCAACTACTTTCTACCTTTTCTACACATAAGCTACTTACAGTCAAAATGAGTCCGGGAGTACCTTGGCAGAAGAAATTCTTACCTACTATGGGTTACCTTCTAGGGAGGGAATCAGAGAGGGTAGTTTGCAGAGAAGGTCATAAAAGGGCAAAAAGGGCAAAAAGAGCAGGCCTCATGACCTGAGTCTCGCCACGTAAAATAAGGCCATTTCAATTCAATTCAATTCAATTCAATTCAATTCAATTCAAAAGTGGCCCCACCAAGAACCACAAACACCATTCAACTCAATTATTTCAAAGTAGATTTAGTTTTCCTCAATATGATGAAGAAATGAAGTTCTTAGAAACTAGAGATATTTGCAGTATATCGAAAATTTTCTTTCTTTTAAAATTATTGCTCAACTTTTCTACTACTCACATTAAAAAAAAATGCATGACTATTTAAAGATCTAGAATTGAGGGATTATGTACTAGGAAAGAAATCTGTGGATTTAATACTAAAAACATAGGGCAGGTACAAAAACAATTTTGAGTTTTTCAAAATTTTGGAGAACTCTACCATATTTATAAATGCCCTTTTCTCTTTTTGAGCATAAAATTTTTAAGAAAAAATTTTCATATGGGTTTCATGTAAAGTACCCTCAAAAATTAAAATGTCTTCATGATCTCTGGAACGGTATAACTAGACCTTATGTCCCATGCCTTATTTACAAAGTTTCAGCACCAACGTTTCCAATCTGACAAGGAAATGAAGTGTGACAAATATCAACCATCCATACATAAAGACATCCTGATTTTGGAGTTCAAAATTGTATATCTCCTTGCCACCAGCACTAATCTTAACAACCTTTACCTCAAAAGAACTTTAAACACAGATTTTACGACTGATAATTTGAGATGATATTGTTGAGATAATTTCAATACTTTTTTACACTATAGTATAGGGAGGAAAAGTAAAGAGTTGCTGACAGTTTGCTAATTATTCTGCAAATATCAAATAATCAAGTACCAATCAAAACTCAGCTACTGTTTACAAGTAGTTTGATTAATTGTCATATGATACAAAATATACGTAAAAGACTATGATTTAATCAAATATTTTATTGTATGTGAAGTTATGTACAGTTGAATACAAATAAAACTGATTTTAAGCTGTGAACTCTGCTAATGACTTAGCCATATTCACTTTTAGTAAACTACATTTGATTGCATTCACATAGTTTTGAAATAAATATTAGTAAAACAGTAGTAACTATGCACACAGTGCATCATCTACTACATAAATTTGATTGTGGCGTTCAAGAGTGCTTATATTAAGCTCAAGGCGACGTAGTTCCTTCTCCATCCGTTCTTTACGTGCCCGTTTGTGCATTGTGTCAATCAAAATAGGCATGTGTTGATAAGCTGTCTGAAGTTCATTCCAATTTTTTCTTAATCCCTGCAATGAAATAAAAGATACAGAAGTATTAATAAAAAGTTATTTTCAAAGACTGTAGAGGAAGGAAGAATAGCGCATCTAAAATTAAAGTTTGTGACTCTCCAAAGTCATGATTCTAATTAGAAACAAATAAAAATAATTAAAGAATCCACCTAGTACGTTTCTTAAAACTATCAATTGCACTACAATGAAAACACTTCTTCAAATATTTAATCCCTTCTTTACAAATCCTTATGAACTGCAATAAAAGTGAAATATATAACACATTGTTCCATCACATACTGTTTCTTAAATTGAAATTTACAGAGGTGTAAAGTCAGGAGAACTGATAATTTTCATTACAGTGTACTTCTATCCACAATGTCACTTTTAGGCTCTAGATTAAAAGAAAAGTATTTACTGGAACAATAACAGAAATTAGAAGTTGATATTTTGTTATAAGAGATATGTTTTTTAAAAGTTCAAGGTTTGAAGGTGTAAATTCACCAAAATAATACTCCTGTATTATGAAAAAAATTTCATAATGAATAATGAAGAGCGAAAAGATTATGTTTCTATTAAAAGTCTAAAAGAAACATTTTTGCACAATAGCAGCATGTAGGCCTCATTTCCTGTAGATAACGACATGAAAAAAGTAATGAAAATTTTGAATTGGTCTATTCAAAATAAAAATATCTTCATCATAACAAGATCTCAAAATGTTGTGGATGTATCTTCTTCCCAAAGGTGTTGAATTAAGTGACCTTGTTTTGTATGAGAATGGAATACAAGCCAGTGTTGAGAATATGAACAATGATTTTTGAACCTTGGAAAAGGAAAATTTTTTGATGAAAGATTTGAAGATCAATGAAGTATCGAATCATCAATTCATTTGTGGGTACTAATGTTGTGTTCTAATCTAATCTAATATAATAAATATTGTTTAGGAAAAGAAATAATTTTGTAATACATATGTAATATTTGCCACAAGCACATGGTGTTTCATTCATTTTTGGAATCAGTATCCTAGAAAATTACTACAGGTATTACTATAAGATAAACATATTTTCTTGGCTTTCACATGTGCGAAAAATGCAAGCAGAAAGGTTTCCTAAAGCAGTTAAAGTATAAACCCATATGGCAAAGAAATATAGGAAGACCCAACAAAAGATGGATTACTCAGGAACATCTGGAGGAATAATCACCAGATCTACTGTCTTTTAACAGAAACAGGCACCAGACCTACTATCCTGCTGTTCATGATGATTATGTAAAATAAAATAATTCATTTGAGATCACCTAATTGACATGATGTTGCCAATTTTCCAATAGGCAATAGAATGATATGTGAACTGCGAGCATTTTTGTTTCTTTATATTTGTGTTAAAATAACTGTTTTGAGGAAAGATGTTCATTGAAATTGAAAGAACAGTGAGAGATACTATATTCAAAGAATTATTTAAAATTACCTCCAATAAAGCTTGTCGTTCCTCTTCAGGAATTACATATACCCCTGGAGTTGCAGGCACAGGTGCCTGACATACAGATGGAACTCCCATTGATCCAACTGAACTTTTTCTGCATACAATATACCCCGGAACCTTACCATAAGTCTTAAAAAGGAAACAATTTGAATTGTGAATTTTAGGAAAGTTAAAAATGTCACACTCACACTTAAATACAATATTACCTTCTTGTGAATATATATAGGCAGAAGCCCAGAACGTAATAAAGATTGTGAATGTCCTCTGTGCGAGTCAACATATTTTGGAACAGGTTGCCTGGGTACAGAATGCACAACTTTACGAATATTTTCTAATGCAAAATTTTTTGCACATACTTTTGCTGCTGAAGCCTGTTTCTTTGCTTCTTCTGCCTCTTTCTCATTTGTACTTGGGCAAGGATATCTCTTTCCTTGGCCCTTTTTCCAGCCTTCTTCCCATGCTTTTGTTTTATCTGAAGATGGTTCTTTCTTCACTACAGGGCATGAAGGCAAGCAAGGTCTTCGACACGGAAGACAACATTTTGGTCCCGCTATCAAAGAACAATGAAGTGTAGGCATTATAGATGAATTTTAAACAAATTAAAAATTAAAAAACCTTAATAAATACCTGTTATTGGCCGTGGAGGTACAATGCGAGTATTCTTTCTTAGAAATTCACACGGCTTTGGTAAGGGCACTTGGGCATAGCCTAAAGTTTTATGGCATTCTTTATTTTTTTTCTCCTCTTTTACAATTTTTGGCCGATATTTGGAAATATACCTGAATAGATTGAGGTTTTTGTAGATGTTGCAGATGGAAAATTAGAAAACCTTCTCCCTACCTTTTTTATAAGAGAAATACACAATACTCACATACACCTGGTTGTGATTGCCTGAACAGCCTGAATAGATGATTTTGGAGGGTCAAGGATGTTATGTATATTTTCATTATGATGAGTAATTGTAACTAATGACATGTCCTATTGAAAAATAACTTGTTCTCAAAGCACTGGAAATGTGACAAATACCTAATTTTTAAACAATGGATGTTTTGAAATATGAATATAATTCAATTCACTTATCAAAGTTCACAATTTATGCATATCGGTAAATCACTCCCAAATCATAAAAACTAAAGAAACATCGCGACATCCTGTTCGTAGAAGCAAACGTCGCGTTTTCGGTTACTAGGCTACCGTTGTTTTGTTTGGCAGTAATTGCTGGATTGTTCACTTATCTTTATGTTGCACAACTTCTATTCTATAAAGAGAAAAAGAAACATTAAAGCTTTATGTGTTTTCGGGGTTTCGGTTTTAATGTCATATTGCAAAAAGTGAAGGGTCGAAGATATTTTGCGCCAGAATGTGAAGCGCTTCACTCATGGGTTAAAAAAAAAAAAGCTTTTCTCGTGAGAGTTATATCGAGTTGCTATAGTTACCATTAACCCACGGTCGCTCCGCGGAGGAATCGTTTCATGCTGAGGAAAGATGAGTTTGCAGAATTTATAAGAAATCATCGGCACGAAACCCGTGTCCTACTATTGGAGAGGAGAATCATCGCGCAGTCCTGCACCAAGGACATTCAAGCAGGGCCGTTTTAACAGCTTTGGGGTGCCTTAGACCTAAGTTAATTTGGGGGTGTTACGATATCTCCCCCCCCATTTTAAGACACATTGTTTTGAAAAGGAAACTAAACTTCTCATCACTGAGTGACATTCTCGCATCAACCAGCAACATTCCATATTATAAATATTATCCAATAATGCTCGACACAACATTCCGTTATGCCGAATTTTTGCGTGTAGTTTAATCACACGTCCCGTTTTGTTTTATTTTTTGAAAAATTTAGTACAAAATAATTTTATAAAGAACTATCGGGGGCCCTTGAACATTGGTGGGTTCTGTGCGTTAACACGGGCCTGCATTCAAGACGAAAAACAGACGTTCCCAGATTATGGCATATGTGGGAAATCATATGCAACCCTCATCACACATTTCTCTCCAACACGTTTTACCATCAGGCATAACTCGGAAACTATGCATTAGGGCATTAAAACAGTTTTCTTTTCTTTAAAGCAACAAATACCAAGTTTTCATGCTGTAATCTATAAAACGAACTCCTTTTTGGCTATCTATTGCTACATCTATTTTTAATGACAAATCTTGTGGATTCTTCTGCATTACATTTTTTGGAGTTTTCGCTGTTTTAGGTATTCTAGCTATTCAAAACTTCCCGCCAGGGTGACAACAGAACTATCTGAGAGCGTAGACGTCCGCGGCCGGAGTACTTGACTGTCCGGAAGACGCCGCGTCCAAGGCACAGGTGCCAAAGTTTAGTCACCTCATGGCGGAATGCCCTGAGGAAGGTCGCAGAATGCCGGCCGAAACATTGGCACATGTGTCTAGGACGCGATGTCTCTACCAGCCAAGTAGCTAAATGACATATCCGCCGCCGTAACGTTTCAAAATGGCCTAGCCCTATTTCACAATAAAAAAAATCACTGACATGAAATTTTTGAATTTCCAGTTTAAAATTGCGATAGCTTGCGTTGAACACGTGGGCAACGAGTGTGGGGAATACGTGAGAGAACGCGTGGGGAAATATGTGAAGAACATCAAAGCATTTGGAGAACATGCGGCGAACATGCGAGGAAACACTTAGGGGATCATGTGGAGAACACGAAAACATGTAGGGTACTCGTAGGAAACAAGGGAAATATTTTTCAATTAATTCTTATGTACTATATATACATATGTATTATGTGTGTTGTATTCATTTTTCCATTTACAATTTACACATAAGGGGTTGTCCATAAATTACGTAAGGTCAAACACGGGGGCGGAGGAGGGGGTTGAGGCAGGGTTACACTGCGTTTCATAGGGGAAAGGGGAAGTTAGCTTAGTGTTACGTAACACGTCTTTTCAACATTTGCCGAAACAATTCACTTTTCTTTCAGTCTTTTACTAAAACATTTAAAAATTAACTCATTATTTTTTAATTAAATAAATTGAAGAATTTATGTATTAATTGAACTAACAGTAATGGAAATATTTTTCATTAATTTTTGATTGAATCTGTAAGATTACGAAGAAATTGAATTAGCGCAGTAATCTCTCCCCATGCGTCATCCACGACGGCGTGTGAACGGCTTTTTTTCTCATTTGTGCGTTCTTCCGGTACTCAAAAAATGTCTCCAAACTTATTTTTAGGGGTAGTCAACTAACTCGAACTTTAATTATCACAAATTTTAATTTGTAACACAAATAAAATTAGTAATACAAATTGTTTTGCTGCATTATTATTTATATTTACTTCTTGTCGATGGGGGGAAGTGTCACGAGCGTTACGTAATTATTTATGGGGAGTTACGCGCGCGTTACGGGTGCGTTACGGGGGGAAAGGGGGTATTCAAAATACTCCAAATGAGCTTCATGTAATTTAGGATGGTCCGTACAAACTTTAATTTATTTAATTTTAAAAAATAATGAATTAATATTTAAATGTTTTAGTAAAAGACTGAAAAAGGAATTATTTCAGCAAATGTCGGAAAAAAGTGTTACATAATACTTACTTAACGCCCGGTGTTGATCGGAGAAACCACAGAAAACTATAGGTATCGATTAGAGAAGTAGCCGCTAGAATTCTCTAAACAGCGGTTGAATTCGACCTTGCTGTGTAGCTAGTGTCAAAAATCCTGCCACCGTCGGGAGTCGAACCCCAGCACCTCCTCAGAGGCACTGCAGTGACATCAGTTGATTACATTACATAGTTTTAATTATTCAGATTTACTTATGTACTAATCAACTGGATGTTAACTTGACTCGGTTGACTCTTTTCATATTTCCCTCCCATAATTCCCTTTCTTAATTACCTTCACAAGAGAACATGTAGCTTCATTTAACTGTTTTAATTTTTTCTCGTAGCCACAATTCTCTCGATCCATGCAAGTTATGCATTATCGAGTTCCGCATCAAAGGCAATAACAAGCAATGATGTGTCAGTAAAAATAATCTATTTTGCATATGTAATATTTGGTGTTAGAAATTGAAGAATAACTCAATCAATAATGATCAAAGAAGATTAGTGGTCAAGTTTTTGTCTAATATGTTAGTCAATCAATTATCGTTATAGTTAATGTCCGGGTGAGACAATTTATGTACCGGTGCATATTATATTGTATTCACGAGAATAGAAAAGGGCAAATAAATTAATTCGAGAGAAGTTACAGTTGGAGTAACTTCATATTCTCCATTAACATAGTTTCATCAAGAGGAGGGAAATGCTACAAAAGGGAATAATACTAACCCCAAAATATGTAGTTAAGTGGATTATTAATCGTAAAATCTGCAATGCAATTCAGGATAACCCTGAAATATGCTTTTATATACAGTAAACTTCAAATATGCAAAATAAAACTTCGAAAAGCATTATTATAAGGACTCCAATTCGGAAACTGAACTTCAAACTTTTCCGACTAAGCAAGAAAAATATGACATTGAAAAACTCTTTCGATGGTCACTATTTAATTCTATTTTGAAAATTTAAAATACGTAGTTAGCACTGCTGTCTGAGACGTTACTGAATATTTAGTACGTACTCGTACCCGCTATTGATTAGTGTCATTGTACATCGTAGACAGACACGATGAAATCATTCATTTTATGTCATCAATATCCCCACCCCATCCCTCGACTCCTATTCTGAAAAATAATTTGTGAAATTTTTGTTCTCAAACTTCGAGATAGAGAACTGGAAACAAATGAGAAAGAATGTATCATTCTTGCGAGACACAAGTTCGTTAATTTGTTTTATACTTTTGCTAGTGTTATTCGCGTAGTTTACGAACGAAAATTTCATAAATTCATTTTCAAAAAACGGGCACTGGTCGGACGAGTTACTTAGGTAACTGCCAAGTGCATAAACGCGTAGAGGCGCTCTGATAAATCCCTAATAACACAAGCACTGTCCGGTCAAGCGGTTACATTCATTGGTTGCTTTTCTAAAAATTTCCCTCTCATGCCTTTGATTGATTGTTAGTGGTTCCGGCGCGTCAACTACTATAGTCATTAGTCCCGTAAGTGTAGTGCGTGTTTTTTGCTCTGGAGGTGGCGGTAGTCTTCCCCAGTTGGATAGCGAGATCCAGCGCCGACCTACCTTCGGTTAGCGGGGTTTTCTCCAACCAGGTATCTCCCACCAACGGGGCACCGCCCCAGTCGGGACAAGTTCTAAGCTCCCGACAGGTCTCCCGACATGTGTGGTGGTGTAGCATGTTAGTGTAAGTGTGTGTGAGTATGGGGTGAGGATAGGACAAGGAAGAGGTAGAAAAGATCGTGCGCGGTCCGTGGCCCGTTTGTTAGGGTGCTGCTTCGGCATTCACCTGGTGTTGATCGGAGAAACCACGGAAAACTACTGATCAGGGCAGCCGGCCGCTAGAATTCTCCTCCAGACAGCGACAGCTGACAAGCTAGTGTCGAAAATTCTGCCATCGTCGGGACTCGAACCTAAGACCTCCCGGTCAGAGGGACTGTGGTGACATTTATTGCTGCCCTGAGCCATCTCTCCCGGTCATGCCTTTGAAGCAATAATAAGAAATAACCTTCATTAACCTAATAACTCAGTTCCCAAGTAATTTGTTTCAATTTTTCTCTCCAGGATGCTTTAAAGAACTGAAAAGGAATCCCACCTATTTGGGGGGACGGCGGAGGTCGTCATTCGGGTCCTGAACCCGCGCGTCGCTTGCACCAACGTACCACGGCCCTGCTGGACTCCAGGTAATACTGCAAAATATACGAGTGTGTTTTAGAAAGAAAAATGTATGGTTATCAGTGTATGTTTCATTGTTTGTTAACTTTTCCCATGATATTTTGCCATCTGCGAGAAACGTTGTCATGCCAGGCAGAAGAGGAACACTAACATCGCCGGCAAGCCTCCGCCATCCTTGCTTTCATCAAGCAGAAAACACGGCCGGATCGCCAAGTGCGAAAGGCGTTCCCAAGTGCTAAGGGTGAGGGGGTCTGTGTTTCAGACATAACGCCAGCCTTTTCACTTCCGTTCAGGGCTGGCGCTAGGCATGGGCAGACCGGGCGATCGCCCGGGGCCCTGCGAGTAAAGGGGCTCGATGATGGGACTGATTGGAAAAAAAAAATAGTAAAAAATTGAAAAAGAAATTAGAACTCGAGCAAATCGTTAACGTCATTTTATTAGTCGCGGTACCGTAATCTGATATTTCATAAAATATTCAATTCATTTTTTACCTTAGATATTTAATTATAGTCATTACTGATAAGGTAGGACTCAATGAAATGAATCAAATGAAGCTAACAATGAAATAGGCTCTACTAAAAATCATATTATTATTTCATGTGTTCAACAAGTGATTTTATTATACACTAGCTAAACACGATATTTTTAGCGTTTTAAGATCACGGAAATTGTATTATTTGATATCTAAATACTTTCACTTAAAACTATTTTTAAAACACACCTCCCAAACTTTTCTTCTAGCGTAAAGGTTGTAATTTTTGTAATTTGTGGAACTAAAATAACTCATAGTTTCTTCATACAACTGTCAAATTTTTAATTTTTTTAGGAGGGAAGGCTACGTTTTAGCATTGTCCCGGACCCAAAATTGTCTAGCTGCGGCACTGCTTCCGTTGAAGAACTCTGACGAAAAGAGCTGTTCTTTCCTTGGAGCCATTGAAGCTGAGGTGGGTTTATGACATGGCGGATTATACGATGGGTTTATGATCCGATCTCTGACTGCATCCAACACCGCCTCTGCAGAGGCTCTACTCTGTAGAGGCGGTGTTGCTGCATCCTACCGTCAACTTTTCCTACACTTGGGTTTTTCTAACAAGGCATCTGAGGATAGTATTTCCAAGATGGAATATAGCACGACTTTTCGCGTCTTTCTCGGTCGTGCCGCTAGAATCGCTTGATCTGCAGCACTGCTTGATACGGTCGCGATCATGCGACATCTTGGGGCACGAGCGAGAAACACGCAAAAAGTCGAGCCTTATTCCATCTTGGAGATACTACTCTCAGATGCCACGTTAGAAAAACCTAAGTATTAACCGTTTACCTACCTTCTCAAAAAGGCATAGCCCGGCTGCATCTCATTCCCAATTCTTTGTTACTATAAGGATTGATTTTACCGTGATCAGCTTAGTTTTATAATTTATCTAAAATAATAGATCCACTTCCGTCTATTTTTAAGAAACATTTGCATGTCCTTTGAGAACACTGCCAACACTGAAAACCATTGCTTAAAGGTTTTTGGAAACAAGACTTGAAACTTCCTATCACGTGCATCTTTTATCTCGCTGACTTAATATACGCAATTCCCAAGATTCTGCCATGTTCACCTGTGTTCGAGGTCTTATTTGGATTCGTCCATGAACAACTATTTGCGCTGCTTATGAATGCAAACTTACCAAAAATTTCATATAGTTACCATGAATTAAATATTTGGGGCCGGTGTCTGTTAAGAGCCTGCGTGGGCTACTACCCCACACATGTACTTGTTCTCACAAGGGGACGAGTCCCCATGGTGGACGCCTAAGCTTTTCGCCTTTATCCGCAGCCCCCGCCGATGCCCTCTCGGCAGCGTCCTCATACAATGCCTGGGTTGGGGTGGCCCTGCCAGCTCAGACCTCCTAGCCAGTATTCAAGCTAGTATTCGAATCAAATAGCTCAGCTCAGTGCATCAACTGATGTCACTGCAGCGCCTCTGACCGGGAGGTCCTAGGTTCCCACTCCCCACGGCGGCAGGATTTTCGACACTAGCTTTTCAGCTAGGTCGAAGTCAGTCACTGGCGACCGGCTGCTCTGATCGGTAGTTTTCCGTGGTTTCTCCGATCAACACCAGGCGAATGCCGGAGCAGTACCCTACTAAACGGGCCACGGACCGCGCGCGATCTATCCTTCCTATTCCTTGTCCTATCCTCTCCCCTTACACACACACTTACACTAACATGCACTACATTCTCACATATTCCGGGAGACCGGTCGGAGCATAGAGCTTGTCCCGGCTGGGGCGGTGCCCCGCTGGTGGGAGAGTCCTGGTTAGGGGGAAACCCCACTAGCCGACGGTAGGTCGGCGCCGGATCACCGCCATCTCCCGAGGAAAAACATGCACTACACTAACGGGACTAATGACCAAAGCAGTTGACGCGCCCCGGAAACGCGGAAAAATCAATCAATGAATCAAATCAAATCAATGCGCCACTTACATGCACCGGGACAAGTTCCTTGTCTTTGCCTAGAGAAGATCGGGCCACTGCCACGACGAAGACGAAAGCACAAAATGGGACCACCCGAACTGATGCTCGGGCGCAAATTGCATGTTCTGGAAACTGATCTGCAACCGCGGTAGCGTGGGTGATGTGCTAATTGTAGGCCGTGATCCGGCGGGTTTTGATGGCGTGAATTTTGCTTAATATGACTGCCAGCAATATCTTTAGCACATTTTACTTGGGCTCATGTCGTACGCTTCTTCGTTTCGTCGTCCGTTCACATCACATCCAATTCTATTTGTTCACTAAAGAAGCGGTCTCGCCTACACACTCGATTCTTGCTTCTAGCACGAAGGCTTCTCTGACCACGTCAGAAATTGGAATTCGCCCCAGGATTCTTTCCTTTGCGAAACGGCGTAACGGCAGGATAGAATGGTCCGTGACACGCCGAAATGAACACTAAACCACGCTTCGAAAACCACTCTGATTCTTCCCACTTCAGCAGACTTCTCAACAGTTCTTCATAAAAATTAAACGATTTCTCAACCGCACTTCTTCAGAGATTCTAAAGGACTGCTCTCTTTCGGAAACCGACTCCCGTCTTTCAACGGAAAAAAATCTTGGCCGTTGTTTCCCTCGCTTTTGCCTCGGGAGCCAATGGCGATAATTAGATCCTTATCTTATCTTACGAATTTACTATTGGTCAGCGTCGGTACCGCTCGACTTGACCGATGCCGACGTCAGGCGGTGACGTCGCCATCGCGCCACATTCAACTTGGCAGACCGCCTGAACCCACGTTTCAACTCGCTGTTTCGGGTTCCTGATGCGTGGGCGGGACACATATTCGGCTTCGGCTATATATATATATATATATATATATATATATATATATATATATATATATATATATATATATATATATATCGTGTATGGTTCAGAGGCATGGACAATAAAAACTCAACAGAGAAAAAAGATTGAAGCAGCAGAAATGAGGTTGCTGAGACCACTTGCGGGATACTCTTTGAAGGACCACAAGAGAAATGAAGATATTAGGTCAGAACTTCAAGTTTGCTATGTTGGCCAAATATTAGATTCACATAGATCCCAATGGTACGGCCATCTTCAGAGCATGGATAGTTCCCTCCCTCTTCATCCCCTCTGCATCCCTCTTCAAAGTTTTGGATACAGACCTCAAAGCAGAAGAAATGTAGGACGTCCACGACTGCGATGGAATGATCAAAATGAAACTCCTGGAGACGGAACAGGCCTAAAGGCCTAATCCATGCTGTACATTATATATATATATATATATATATATATATATATATATATATATATATATATATATATATACACATATGGAGGGAGAGGGAGGGATTGGGGAGGGAGAGCAGGACAACGTCTGCCAGGCTCAGCTAGTGCTATATAAATATTAATATAAAAACTTTTTTTTTTAAATGTTCACATCAAGCGCAATCTGGTGAAGACATAAGAAACGCCATTGGGTAAAGCGAAGTCGCAGCACATCTTTTGTGTGCAGTTTTATATTGTTCGATTCAGTGCAGTTTGAAGTCGCATTTGCGTTTTTCATTGTGTTTCCACTACACTTCTGAATTGGCATGTGATTTCCAGGATGATAGCAACGATTTTCGCAGTGACCAAGGCAGGGTAAGGCGGGCAGGAGCGGTGTCAGGTGAGGCAGCACAGGGCGAAGAATGTGGAAAGGAGCAGGGTGGATTTGAGCAGTTCGGTGTAAGGCAGGCCAAGTCAGGGCGGTGATACTCTGTAGGCAGAATTCATTTCTTTTTCTGCCTGAATAGATGAATATAATTAATAAATACTCGGGCATATCAAATTGACTTCGTCTGTAAACTCCCCGTGCGATTTGATCGCACAGTTTTTCCACTACTTCATACTATTGTGGTACCGTATTGAATTACTTTCCGTCATGATACATTTCGACAATTGTAATTAATAATTTGAGCAAAAATGGATCCAGGGGGCATAGTTCCCGTGCACCCTTCTGAATCTGTTGTTCCTTAGTTTTACTAACTCTGATCAGTTGTGTATGGACGGTCCCTGTTAAATACTACACTACGTTTTCAGAAAAGTAAGTTACTACATATAGAAACAAGAACATTCTAGTTTTTCGTATCAGAGTTCCACACAATGCGTTTTTCTTCCGAAAAACCGGTACTTTTTCCTGCAGCTTCATAAAACTATTTACGTGTATAGTATGTGGCTATTACGAGAGTACAAGCAATTCAACAAACACCCAAACTAATAGTGCACATACTTTCTCGCAGTTTTCGCGTAACGTTTGAAAATTCAGACTAACAAAAATGAGACCTACGACATTTTTAATCGCCCTTTGCTCTAACCTAGGGAAAAAATGAAGAAAAGAATTTTTGAGTTGTTACTGAGTGAATAATTGTTTTCAAATTCCCTATATTTCACGCTAAAACATGCCTTATTTAAAGATCTGTCTTTGAAGAACAAATTTCACTAAGGAAAAAATCTCTATCTTCACACAGTTGTCAGAAGATAGCTAGCCGAAACAATGGTGAAACTTTGCTATTTTCGGAAATTCAAAATGTTCAACAAAAATGGAACTAGTTTCATTTTTATAACTGTTCTTTGCTCTATCTGCGGGAAAATATAAAAAATTGGATCCATTCTTGGTAAAATTTCGAAAATGTACTTCATGCAATGTACCTCCCAAAAATCAAAATATCCATTTCAAATTCGCAGCATCCCGTGTTCGACCGGATCGATCAGAGAATATCAATAGAAGAGATATTAGAGAGCTTGTGCAAGTCATAGCTGACAGCACTATCGATCTTCTGCGCATGCGCAGATGCACAAAAGTGATGCGAAACTTTAACTGTGCATGCGCAGAAGATCGAAAGTGCTTTAACGTTCAAGGGTGCACAAACTCTCTATTTTGCATGGCGTAGCGAACAGCAATAGACTTCAATCTCACAACTGTATCACTTTTGAGCATCTCTGCATGTGCAACTGAAACTGCGTATACGCAGATATTCGAGAATGCAGTAAGCTGATTGCTGTAAAAAGTCCCAACTTTTGGAGAACGTCTGAACGATTTATGCGCCGTCGTTGAGTACAGACAGACATGTTTTGCCGTAAACCAAGTTTTTGGTATCAAAGGCTCACGAAACGCGGATTCTGACTACACGATTTTCAATATGCTACATTAAGGGCCAGTTGTACAATCCGAGTTTAAACGTGATCCACCGTTTAAACTCGGCTTATGTCCAGTGGTCGGTTGTACAATTGACGATCAGCACTGAACGCCGTTTAAACTGAAGCCGAATTTGAACGTCCGATCTTGAGAGTTTAAACTTCGTTTGAACGAAGTTTTGTCGACTCTCCTTGAAACATAACCTTGAAGTAGTAGCTTGGTGATGAATTATGTCGAAGTAGGTAATATGGAAACTGCACGATTAACCGACGATGAGGATTTTGAAGAATTCGTTTTCAAATACGCGTTTCCGAGACAGCTAAAAATATTTCGTCCTTGTCCAAATCATTTCGAGATGTGGAGGGAAAACGAATTTTTTGACAGATTCCGTCTATCCAAAAACTGCGTAAAACATATACTAGAGAAGATTCGTCATTCAATATGTTCCCCTACTGATAGATAAGTATACCATACATTGTGGAAAGTTTCTACCTCGAATATCGGAAGACATTTCTGAGCTCTGCGATTGCTTTTCCTATTATATAATTTTTAGCTTTTCAAATGTAGCTTCTTATGAAGAAGAGATATTTCCTTCGGGGAAAAATTTGCATCTCTTTTCTTCGCGTCCATTTCGTTTAAATAAAAACAAGCTACAGATTCCCATGGAACGAAAACTGCACCAAGTCGACGGAAGTTGGGTACACAATAAACAACAGCACAGAGATCATCATCATACATCAGCAAAGAGACTCCAGTTGTTTACGCTATTCCGCTAGTTCAGAGTAGACAACTTTCTTTCCCGAAAGTCTAGCGTTCGTTTACCTGAACTGTCGATTAAGTTTGATGAACAACTCAATTGTGGTTAAACTGAGTTCACATTCTGAACGGAGGTTCGCCGATCTCTAGTTTAAACGACTGCTTGTACAACTGGCCCTAAATAGTATACACTTCCCGATTAAAGGCATTTTTGGATCCTCTGGGTTCCCTAGACTTCCCCATGGGACCAAGAAGTTCATTTTCTGCATTTACTTCCAGCAATGCTAAATTGCTCCATCGTAATTTAACAATTGTGTGTAGAGCTTTTCAGAGCAATTAACGAGATAGTCAGTAGAGATAGATCGCCTCGAGACATGATCCCCAAAGTCTCGAGGGCACTGACTGTGGATCGTGGCATAGCCCCAGAGGTTCCAACCACCTCTGGCAGGATTCTGGCGTTGGGCACTCCATGAAGTTTGGCTGCCAGGGGAATGACTAGTTGGTACTTTACCACTTTTTCCTCCTCTGCTTTTAGAAGGCTAAACCCACCCTCATGGCGGACAGTCACATCGACCACGTATTAAAATAAGTAATTTACTACATATAGAAACAAAATTTATTCACTTTTTCGGTACCCGGACCTCACACTACAATTTTTTTGTCAAAAAAAAACCGCCGTTTTTTGCCGACGTAAGTACTATGCGATAAAGTAAAAGCAGTACCAGTCCGGCAATCGGGCACCAATTCTTACCAGGCTGTAGTTTTGCTCTCAAGTGGAACAGTACGGTGAGTGCCGTGTTAACGCCCTTCGGGCCCGGACCCAGGATCCCCAATGTTCAATGGCCCCCGACAGTTCTTAAAAAAAATTAATACTAAAATTTTCAAAAAAAATAAAATTGGGAAAAAGCATGATTAAACTATAAAAAAGCAAAATCGCATAATGGAGAGATGTGTCGTGCATCATTGGATAATATTAATAATATGGAGTTGTGCTGGTTGATGCGTTTTAATTTTATATCGTACAATTCAATAAAAATTTTAATCTATTTAATTTCTAGTCTTTGTCAATGTAATTATAAATATGTTATTCTTACTTAAACATATGTGTTTACATTTTTTGCTTGAATAATGTAAAATTGAAACACTAAGAAATATATATATATATATATATATATATATATATATATATATATATATATATATATATATAGTAAATTGATAGGATTTTCTTTATTATTTCAGTATCGAAATTGGCGGGAGGGAGGGGGAGATCGGTGAAAGTAGGAATAGGGGATCCCCAAAAATTACTTACGCCTAAGGGTCCCCAACGCTGTTAAAACGGTCCCGAGTACTGTTTGCACGTTATGTACTTTTTTGGTATCAAGGATTTGTTGTCGACAATTCAACACTTTTCGCTGCAGTATTACAATCGTACTTTCTTTATACTACGCATAAGGGGAACGTGAGTTTGGAATCAGTAAGAGGCAGAAAACCTTATGAAAAGTGCTGGCGCATTCTTTTCTCACCTCCATCACCAAACAAAGAAGACGCGATATTCGAAATACCCTGGGATTATTACGGGAAAATGTCGCCATTTTTAAACCCTTCCCTCCCCTTTGTAACAATGAGTAAATCCTACAATTCCCTCTCCTCATGACCGTCCCATTCGTTACTTGTCCCCTTCCACGCATCGTAAGAAAGAACATTACCAGTAAGAAATCACTAAAAATTAGATGGTATTCTATTAATACATAGACGTATTTTAATTTTTTGAACTTGAAAAAAATATAAATTTTGATTAATTTTAACATTAAAGAGTAGAATGAAGTTATGTAATACAATAATTACAGAAACATGGTGAGAATATTCTTTTTTAATCGACTCCCTCACCGTCCACCACCATTGTCAGTTGTGGAACCTCCATCTTTACCCTCGAAATACGAACGTATTTTTTAAATGATCCCACTTTTTATTCCTGGAATAGGTTTCAACAAAAATGCTCGTCACTCGTCTCGCTCAATAATAAAAACACAGTTTAATTCAAATGCAACCTTCTTCGGGAAACGGGATAATAAAGTTTTCAACAGAATTTGTAGTTCGGGACGATTCCCAAATAAATGCTGAATAATAAATCCCCTTTCCGGAGGACGGTTCGTAACTAAGACAATCCAATGCACTTTTGGAGAAGGGAGTAGGTTTTCAGTCTACTAAGTTATTTTTTCTCCCCCCCCCCCACCTTCTGACCAAAGTAGATAAGATGAATAGTTTCCGATTGGAACATATTGAGATATACAAATTTTTCTCTCTACTTTAATATCTTGCAAAGATCTTAGCGTCCGGCTTGCTGGGTCAATGGGTCACGATATATTATAATCCTTATTACCTTCATAATGGATTATAGGATCCGCAGACTATACAGCGCTGCTGGGAATCTGAAATAGAATGATTCTAATTCCTAGTTCATTACTGTTTGGATTGACTAAATGAAAGATCACTTTCTTTTCTAAAGAACAAAATTTAACAAAGTTTATTGTTACCTTTTTGCAAACAATATAGTGAATTTAATAAATGATTTTGATGTTAGGCCTTTGATCAAGATATCTTTGAATTTAGAGTTTTATACCGCGGTTAACTTATCTATTCTTCGTTGATGTCCCTCGAAGACTTCTCAGTTGAAATATCTTGCGAGCTTGCCGTAGTCCAAAGTTACAAGAAATCCTCTTCTGCTCCTATCCAAGATGGTGTCAAACTATCAAAATTATCAGTCCCGATTACGTCCTATGACATAGTCCCGAAACCTATAACTCGATTACTACTCCCGACAAAGTCCCAATTTATGCGTCAATATTACTTCCACATGCAATATCTGCAATATCATTTACTGTCCTTAAACTTTCACGATCTGAAAAACCCGACTCTGACTATCTGCATTACACTCGCTCCCTCTCACAACCTACGATCCGTTCAGACACGCGATGCCGGTCAGAATGAAATCTTCCTGCATGATTCACCCCTCGAAGCTTCGTATTAAACTACCTTCTTTTTTTTCATAACATTTGACCGTCCTTCTCTCACCCAGCCAATCCATGCGTTCGTTATATTTTGATGTAGCTAACCTTTCGATCGTCTAAACTTCTTAATGCATATTCCACCATATTGTCTTCAAATAAATGTTAGTTTATATTCATGTGACATATCGGTATGTCACAGCTTCCCCTCTCCAAGCGTCATTTGGTTTGCTACAACCTAACTAAATGACAAGACTAAAACTGAACACTTTCTTCTTGCTTCTTCACACTAAACGACATTAACACTTTACACTTTGCACTGCACTAGGTCTTGTTTCTTGCTGCCTTAAAACTATTTACATTTTCCTTTCGGAATGTGCCAACAATAACCATTTCACCAGGTATTCTAATAATCGTTTCTGCCTAATATTTGCTCCCCATTAACTTCATTGAATACACATACACATTAAATTAAACTCCCTACACAAACTGACAAAATACACATAATAACAAAACAATAACAAAAGAAAAACTATTACTCCTAATATTTACAACTATTTACAAATCTCTGTCATGACCAGAATATTCAATCATGCGTGTCGTCCCTCATATACGGCTTCATGTTCCTGTAGTTATATGTTCCCATTTGTCGTCCATTTTCATCATTCAAAATCGCGGCATTCTTGCTTAATACTTTACAAATTCGGTACGGTCCTTTATACAACGAGAAAAATTTATAAAATAGCTTCTTATCCACTTGTAGATACATTCTTTTGTCGAAATCTGGATAGCTGATCAAAAATGTCTTCTCAAATAGTTCTTTTAATTTTTTAAACGCCTCTTGACATTTTGCATCCCACGCCCATTTCCTCCCCTTCTTTAGCAATTCTATTATTGTGTGTATAATTTCTGAATAACCTTTGCAGAACCGGGAATAATAATTGCACACCCCAATCAATCTTCTAACTTACAGGAACTTGGCCTTTTATTGGAATGTTACCTCAAATGTATATCATTATATTCTAAATTTATTGTTAGAGCATTCTCCATTCTCCAAGACAAATGAATACATAATAAAAAAAAAAAGTGTGGCATTGCCTTTTACAACAAAGCCAGTCTATTTCTTGTTTATGCATCTATTACTGAAATTTGTGGAAATCACAGTGAAGATTTAAAAATAAAATAAACAACATTCATTTTATTTAGTCTAATTTAGAAGGAAGATGGTTTCTTTTGAGCCAAAGTATTCTGGAAATTGAGTAGGTGGAAGTCTTCTTGAGACTTCACTCTTCCCTTTTGGAAAATCAGATCAGAAAGTAAGAGAAAATATATGTAGCCAAGAAAATTCTGCAGAAGGGAATCAAAAAAGGAGAACAAATGTATTCATTCCAATAAAATAATGAATTATTGATTCATAATCATCAGATTATTACTCTTTATTCCATTATTTGTGTTACGTCCTGTTTTATAATTCTGCTTCCATTTATAAGCTGTATATCCACTGAAGTGGGGAAACTTTCCTTTGTTTGGCACTTGTTTTTACTTTCCTTTGTTTGGCAAAATTGATTTAAGTATTTGTTAGAATTATGTAATTATTTAAAAAATAATTACAAAATATTGTACAGTACCATATACAAACTACAAAAAATAATATACAAAGGTTTATTACTTAACAAAAATCTATTATGGCCCCCTCCAAAATGATTGGCTGGATCCGCCCCTGCCAGCCACTCTTCCTCTCTTGGAGATCTCTTTCTGCCTTCCTCGCGATACAACAATGGCACTAAAACAATGAACTAGTGAACAAATGATAGCCGGAACTTCTTGTGATAATGTTGCGAGCTTGCGTAGAATATTATTGCTTTTTTTGGAACATAAAAATATAAGGGACGTGTTAAATTATCACAATACAACTTTTATTTCACTGTTTACCCTTTACTTAACCATCTAATGCCCCTTGTTACATATATGTAACTACATTACTGGTCAACTCATATTTGCACATTTTGCAAATTTTATTTATTCAATAGACAGACATCCTAAATGAAACATGCAATTTTTTTTCATTCAGTTTTCATCTTTGAGTGAGTGCTGAGATGGCTCTTTGTTTTGCTTCAGGACATAAATGTAATTTCACTACCTGTGCATGTTTTCTAGAGCTTAGTGGGGAAATATAGTTATTCGAATTAACATTTTCCATGTGCTCGCAGCAGTAATTCCATTCCTTCACCAAGGACACAATGAGGAACAATGGCCAAAATCTGTAGTTCATTTGCCTTTGCAAATAGTTTTTTATTATACGGGAGCTAATATTTACTTATCAGTTTTTGTCAAAAACCCTCGCTTCCACCTGTATTCAATTTGTTTTTAGTTTAGGGTAGTTCCCAGATATGAAGAAAACATGCACGTAAAATATTTCTCCCAATAGTACACTTTACCTTTTTTTTACATTAAATAAATAAAGTAGAAAAATTAAAAAATTGAAATATAAATTACATTAAAAATGTGCAATTTTTGGTATATATGTACTATTTTTTGCACAAAAAAATCAAAGAAGGCATAAATAAACATTAATCGTAAAATTAATTATTGAAAAATAACACATCAACAAGTTGATAAATAGAGCATAACAAGTGTTAACTCTTGTAACTAAGTAAAACGCCAAAGTTTTTCAAATTTAATATCCCTAAATCATAAGTAAGTAATGCTTACTCAACCATAGTTACAGTCGAAAGCCAGATAGACAAAAAGTCCATCTGTCATCATTCCATTAAATTTTAAAATTTATCAAACATAAGATAAATCATTTTATCAGGGATTGAAAATACTTACAAAAATAAACTGATTTATTACACAAGGCTAAGGGGCCCATTTTCAAAATACTAAGGGGTAATGGCTTTCTTGTGTACACACCCATCCTTCACCACAATACCTCTTTTCCCGGACTAGTTCATTTCCATAACTTTTCTTTTCATATACATTCTCATTCTTCTGTATACATGGCCATACTACTGGTTCTATTCCTCTCAACTTACTAAGTACCTACCCTTTCCCTTCCAATGATACTCTAATAATATTTTAAATATTTTATCATGTTGCTGCACACTAAATCCTCACCATTATTGTTTTTTTTGTTAAAAAACAATTTTTGTAATATAAAATAGTCCAATATGTTAAACAAAACATTTATTACAGAAAATTGATCTTTTGTCCATATTAAATGGAAGTGTCTGTGTGAAATACAGCAATGCCCACTATGGTCATCCACGTAACACAATGAAGCTAAATCCAGGAAAAGACATGGGAGATGGATGGGAAACTGCCCGTCGTCTGGTGTTACTTTTGTTGATGAGGTAAGTACATATTACTCACATCATCAGGTCCGGCATATCAAACACAACAGAAGTTGTGGACACAAACAAATCGCAAAATCTGCGAATACAAACAAATTCACGGTCGCCACCTGATATAATCAGGAACAAGACAATTACTTTACTTATAAAGCAATTTAACAACAAATATGCCGGCTGACCACGTTTAATAAGCCTAAGGTTCAGCGGAGTTAACACAGAAAAACTCCTAGGGCAATGACCTCGCAAAATGAAGTGCGTATATTCCAATAGGGAGTACGCTATACAGATTCGAGCTATCGAACAAACATTTAGATTGCCAGGGAAAGAAAGGTTAATGATTACTATGAGGAAACAGTCAAAGTACATTAACCAACACTTTATTACAATAAATAACAAGGTTATACTATTCCTCGAACAGGAAAACACACATCTGTACTCGAGGAATGACACAGAATTTACAACAAGAAATATCATCAAAAAGGTAGTGAACGGAACAAACCAGTTCACGAGGACCCACTGAAATACAATAATACAGAATTACAAACAGCGTCGGACAAAGTATCCACTTTAGGAGTGCCGACGACTTACGCGCATTATCAAAAAATGACACAGGCCTTCACATAAGCGCCTTTCAATTACAAAAATTTACACAAATTGAATGAGACACTGTAATAAATATGAAAATATACCTTCAGAATACAAGCAAGAAGGTATTAAACTGAACTACCAAATTTAAATTTTAAGAGCTCACTTGAGCTAGAAACAACAATGAAGAAAACCTACTGTATTAAATGCCCAATTAAACTAATGAATAACAAACAGGGAACAAACCACACATGGCAACTTCCTGGGTGTCACACTTAACACTTTGATTGGATTTTGGTGCGCTTTTTTGATTGGATTGGATTTTGATGCGCTAACACTTTATACCTCACACATAATGTGTGTGTGCTGACTTTTACCACACAAAGCTGCTAAACCAACGGCCGGCCAAATGCCGACAGCAGCTTGTTGCCCGAGCTGCATACAACAAGCGAGCTCACGGGGCCAAGGACGGAGCGTACAAATGAGCCACGGATAGACCGTACGGGCTCTAGCTCCGCCGACAAACAAGTGCTCCAGAGGTCCCACGCGTCCAGCGTCTTACTAAGGACGTGAAGCTAAGTGATGCTGCAACATATCAATACTAACAAATTAGATAATGTGCACACACTATATAACAAACAAATGATTGCGCCGCACTGTGCCTAGACACGCAATCATACGCAATGCCGCCGCCTGTAACAAATAGGCTCGACGCGGGATGCGTTTACAACATTCTGACTGCCGAAATATGGCAAGTACAGATACACAACAATTAAAGTGAACTGAGTCGCCGCCAACAAACAATGGCTCGACACGAAACAGTCACGACAAATCCAAAAGTAAAAATCAGCACAAGCGCAACATCAAACAAGAAATTTACAAAATATACATAATTCTAAACATTGTATACCAATCCAATTCCATCTCAAATACGGCATAAATGCCGTTACAAAAATTCCTTACAACATAACGTAGGATTACAACTAATGACACCCGTTACCATGTTACCCTGTCGGCCGAAGCCGATAAAACCGACGCGCGGTCGGGCGGAGTCTACGCGCCGAAGCAATATGGACCCAAGACCTGTCAATAGGTAAAAGCCGTTGAGAAAGTGCTCGCAGGCGCTTAAATAGATTCTCCCTGAGGGGAGAGGGAACAACAAGCATCGAGATGTGACGAGTCACAAATCGATCGTAGTACAAAGAACAAGTAAAAACTATTGGGCGAGCAACTTGTTAGGCACTCATAATAAGCATTCTTAGAAATCGATATGTACTAGCCCTATCTAGCGGGCGGCAGGCGAACTATATACCTGCATACAAATAATTTTTTATTTTGTTAATAATTTTTTAATTCTAAGGCTATGAGGCCAAACAAGGTGTCCAAAACATCACAAAATTCATGTAAATTTCATATTTTATTAGCCTGCATGGCTAGAACATCTGTATTATTTATAATAAATGAAAACCTGTTTTATAATATGAAATTTTTACATCCTAATTTTTCAATTTTCCTTTAGACCCAAATGATTTGTCTGAAATGTAAACAATATCAATAAATACACCAACCTGAGTCTGTCTATGGCCATAGACTACAAAAACATACACTTTTAGATGGGTTTTTTCCCATTTTATCATAAAAATATGACATATACCAGTGCAATAAATAAACTTAAATTACAAAACTAACTACAGTACAATGAAAAATTCTTCTCAGGTGCACAGATGGCTTCTCAGATGTCGATGAGAGGATGCACTTTTGGAAAGTTAGTTTTGAAATTTAACATACTGGGGGGGGGGGGGAAGTGTAGTGTACGACACTGGGTGAAACTGAAGTGGAGTGCACGTATCACAATAAAGATTTAAGCGATGGATATGGCACTCTACACAGATTGTCAAGATCGTCGGCCATGGGCAGTGGGCAGATCTTTGGCAAAGTTCTGGTAACAATGCCCTTCCGAGTACGTATTTTAACAGTACGCACTCGGTGGTCCCGCCCTGGCAAGATCTCGAGTATCTTTCCCAGCGGCCATGTGAGAGGCGGCAGGGCGTCCGTCCGAATGATTACAAGTTGTCCAACCCGCAGGTCAGGACTGGACGTACGCCACTTGGCGCGCGTCTGCAGCTCATTAAGGTATTCGGCAGACATCTCCGCCAAAAGAAAGCTCTCATAAATTGGATGGCCTGGAACACATTTAAACTTTTAGACATTGTTGGTGACGTAGGTGGCAAGGCTATTGTATTAAGTTGCCTGCCGAGTAAAAAATGGGCAGGTGACAAGGCTTCTATGGAGTCCGGGTCGTCGGAAATTGAGCATAGTGGTTTTGAAGAATCTTTGAAAGACACACAACGAGGTAGAGACATGTCATTTAATTGAATTAAATGCTTGTAAAACTTCTGCCAGTCCGACAAAATGTCAGAGGGCACGTTATCATCCCAACCAATTTTTTGCTGCCAAATTCTTTTCATGATTAACTTAGCCTGAATAATGCAAGGGCTAAGAAAACCAAGGGGATCGAAGAGCTTGCAAATTTCTGATAGAATAGCACGCTTAGTGGTCGGGGTAGTAGTTTGTTCAACGGAAAAAAATCAGTGTATCACCTTTAAAATCCCACGTAAGGCCTAAGGTTTTGGAAATATTCTTGTCGCATAATTCGACAAGTTCCCCTGAGGGAACAACACCTAGAGTCTGCAAAAGTGCGATGGAGTTAGATCGCCACTTGCCTAATGGGAAGCAACCTTTTTTAAGGAGAAACACTAACTGTTTGAGAGTGTCGATCGCCTCGCCCTCGTAGTAGGCACTGTAGACTAGATCATCTACGTAAAAACAATTTCTAATGACTTGAGATGCCAACGGAAAATCCTTTTCATGCTCGATACCTAATTGCAACAAAGCTCTAGTTGATAAAAAGGAAGATGACGTAAGACCATAGGTTACTGTTTTTAATTGATATGAGAGCGGGGGCGAATTTTCATTGAAACGCCACACAATTCTCTGTAGATCGTACTGATCCGGATGGATGGATATTTGACGATAGAATTTCTCTATGTCAGCACATACAGCGAACTTTCCGAAACGGAAATTTATTAAAGTGGAAAACAAATCTGGCTGAACTACCGGTCCTGCTGGCATGAGTGCATTAAGGCAGGCACCGGGAGAGTGGCAGTAAGAACCGTCAAAAACAATCCGGATCTTGCCATCTTTAAACACAGGATGATGCAATAAATAATTTGCATGCCCACCGTCAGCCTTCTGATCACGCGCAAGCTGCATGTGACCTAAGTCAAGGTACTCCTGCATGAATTCTACATACTGCTTATTTAATGCAGGGTCCTTTTTACAGCGACTCTCTATACAATACAATCGCTTTAGTGCCGTGGCACGAGATGGGGGCATGTCAAAGTCCCTGTCAACAATGGGGTACCTTACAACAAAACGACCTTCTGGGTTTCTAGAAAAAGAATTTTGAAAAATATCTTCACAAAAGTCATCTTTACAAATGGGGCGATCGTCAAAATGGAGTTCATCATACTCCCAGAATCTTTCGAAATTGGAATCAACTAGGAGGTTACAGCAACTTGTTCTGGCGAGATTCACGTTTTTCATAGTGCCTGTTAGAATGTAACCAAATGCTGTCTCCTTTAATGCAACATTAAAGTTGCCAAAAACTAAAAACTTCAATCTCCTATTTCCAAGGCAATGCCAAAAGATATCGGCACCCAATAAGATATCTATGGGGGCGGAAACGTTGAATCTAGGGTCCGCCAACTTAATACCCTTGGGAATTTTAATTTTAGAGGAGTCGAAATCAACGGACGGGATGTTGGCCGTGATGTTTTCAACTACAACAGCATTTAATTTCAAGTTATACCCATTATTTACAGCCGAGTAAATTGAAAGCTCGACCGAATTCAGAGAATTTGTTACGGCGCCTCCTACACCTGTGATAGATACAGTGGTATTAACGGGAATTAAATTTAATCTTTTTACAGCCGAACTAGTGATCAAAGAGTGCGTGCTTCCGTTGTCAAGAAGAGCACGCAGTTTAATTAATTTGTTATCGGCCGTCCTAGCTGACACGCGCACGGTCGATAATACTGCCTTTGATGCACAATTTTGGTTGATATGAGCGTTTATTGATTGACACTCGGCAGAGCCGGCTGAGTTATCGCCCGCTTCGTCACATTGTTGAAGATTAGTGTTTGCTTTGACCTCTCTATGTAGTAAGGTGTGATGCCTCTTTTTACATTTTTGACATGGTTTCGACTTACACGAAGTGGATCCGTGCCCGGGTTTCAAACATTGGAAGCAAATACGCTTACTTCTTGCAAACATGTATCTATCATAAGAGTTCTTTTCTTTAAAAGCTTTACAGTGCTTCAAAGCGTGGTCTTGACTGCACAAAATACACTGTTCGGAGGGTGTATTAACAAATGTTTTGGTTTTAATTCTGGGTGGCACAGATTTTGACAGCTGCTTTTCGCGGATGCGCTTATCTGCAGCAACATTAGCTAAACACGTTGCGCTGGCCTCAAGAAACACGTAAAGTTGATCTAAAGTGGGGGTGTGAGCTGCGGCGGAATAAGTCTCCCAATCCTTATGCGTATGTTCATCTAATTTAGATATTAATAAATATGAAAGGATCGAGTCCCAGTATTGTACTGGCTCGCCGAGCACGCGTAGAGCACGTACATTACGCTTGAAATGATCAACTAAAGTGAATAATCCTTGAGAAGAATTCCGGGTTTCACTAGTAAAGTTGAAAAGTGACGACAATAATCTGTGTTTTCTAAGTTTAGGATTTTCATATCTTGACCTCAATATGCTAATGCCCTCGGCATAACTTTCGGCCGTATACGGTAATCCGTCCAACAGTTTGGCGGCGGATCCAGACAAATGGGCCTTTAAAAAATGCCATTTTTCAATATTCGGAAGATCTGAATGGTGAATCATAGATTCAAATAGGGAAAAGAAATGCTCCCATTCGGAGTCATTCCCTGAAAAAACCGGAATTTTTAATTGTGGCAGTCTGGGTCGCGGAGTATTACGCATGAATGTACGCCTGCGAGCAATAGGTACTTCCTCGTCCTCGGAAGGAGGTTGAGGTGGGCGAGTAGAAGCACTCCCGCTAGATCTCCGGTGAGAGGCATGACGCACTTCGAAGGGGTTCGATGACCTCATAGGGGTACTAGCCATCGGTATGACATTGCTGGCGGCGGGAGCCGTTGGAGGCTCAGCCGGGAGTTGTGACTGAAGGCCAGAAGGGCCGGGGAGGTCGTGCAATGGCGTACCTAACGGTTGGGATTTGAAAACATTTAATTTTCTAGTTGCTCTCGTAACGAGGGCAAAGTAACGATCTTCGAAATCCTGTCTAGCTGTACCGGGCTCGCCCTGCTCAAAGCAGGCATCTAATTTTTGTTGAACTGTCACATATTTGCTATAATCACTCTTTATAGAGTCTAGGCGAATTGGAATTTCCTCTACATTACCGTTGCCGGATAGAAAATTCTCGAAAGTGGTCAGCTTTCCTTTGTAGTGGCTCCGCGCGCGTCGTAACTTGTCAATCCTCTCCAAGCGCGCCTGTTGATTGTCGTCGTGCTGACTGCCTGAATCATCCCCCTCGGTGGTGGTGGGTGGAACATTAACGTTTTGCGACATACTGAAAACTTTCGAACAAAATTAGAACAAGTATTCCAAGTCAAGAGCTGAAAAAGAATGTTTTGAATAGTGAAAACTTAGTCAAATTCGGAAAAAAATCAAATATTTACTAAGTACAAAAAATATGCTGCAAAAGCTGAAAAACAACAATGATAATTTTAAGACTTTGACTGTTTGAAGGCAAAAAATTATTCACTGGCAATTATTTAAACAATTGTTAGCTATTCGTTTGAGCAATAGGTGTCCTGTCACGGTCGCCAAATCATGTGTTACTTTTGTTGATGAGGTAAGTACATATTACTCACATCATCAGGTCCGGCATATCAAACACAACAGAAGTTGTGGACACAAACAAATCGCAAAATCTGCGAATACAAACAAATTCACGGTCGCCACCTGATATAATCAGGAACAAGACAATTACTTTACTTATAAAGCAATTTAACAACAAATATGCCGGCTGACCACGTTTAATAAGCCTAAGGTTCAGCGGAGTTAACACAGAAAAACTCCTAGGGCAATGACCTCGCAAAATGAAGTGCGTATATTCCAATAGGGAGTACGCTATACAGATTCGAGCTATCGAACAAACATTTAGATTGCCAGGGAAAGAAAGGTTAATGATTACTATGAGGAAACAGTCAAAGTACATTAACCAACACTTTATTACAATAAATAACAAGGTTATACTATTCCTCGAACAGGAAAACACACATCTGTACTCGAGGAATGACACAGAATTTACAACAAGAAATATCATCAAAAAGGTAGTGAACGGAACAAGACCAGTTCACGAGGACCCACTGAAATACAATAATAATACAGAATTACAAACAGCGTCGGACAAAGTATCCACTTTAGGAGTGCCGACGACTTACGCGCATTATCAAAAAATGACAAAGGCCTTCACATAAGCGCCTTTCAATTACAAAAATTTACACAAATTGAATGAGACACTGTAATAAATATGAAAATATACCTTCAGAATACAAGCAAGAAGGTATTAAACTGAACTACCAAATTTAAATTTTAAGAGCTCACTTGAGCTAGAAACAACAATGAAGAAAACCTACTGTATTTAATGCCCAATTAAACTAATGAATAACAAACAGGGAACAAACCACACATGGCAACTTCCTGGGTGTCACACTTAACACTTTGATGGAATTGGATTGGATTTTGATGCGCTAACACTTTATACCTCACACATAATGTGTGTGTGCTGACTTTTACCACACAAAGCTGCTAAACCAACGGCCGGCCAAATGCCGACAGCAGCTTGTTGCCCGAGCTGCATACAACAAGCGAGCTCACGGGGCCAAGGACGGAGCGTACAAATGAGCCACGGATAGACCGTACGGGCTCTAGCTCCGCCGACAAACAAGTGCTCCAGAGGTCCCACGCGTCCAGCATCTTACTAAGGACGTGAAGCTAAGTGATGCTGCAACATATCAATACTAACAAATTAGATAATGTGCACACACTATATAACAAACAAATGATTGCGCCGCACTGTGCCTAGACACGCAATCATACGCAATGCCGCCGCCTGTAACAAATAGGCTCGACGCGGGATGCGTTTACAACATTCTGACTGCCGAAATATGGCAAGTACAGATACACAACAATTAAAGTGAACTGAGTCGCCGCCAACAAACAATGGCTCGACACGAAACAGTCACGACAAATCCAAAAGTAAAAATCAGCACAAGCGCAACATCAAACAAGAAATTTACAAAATATACATAATTCTAAACATTGTATACCAATCCAATTCCATCTCAAATACGGCATAAATGCCGTTACAAAAATTCCTTACAACAACATAACGTAGGATTACAACTAATGACACCCGTTACCATGTTACCCTGTCGGCCGAAGCCGATAAAACCGACGCGCGGTCGGGCGGAGTCTACGCGCCGAAGCAATATGGACCGATATGGACCCAAGACCTGTCAATAGGTAAAAGCCGTTGAGAAAGCGCTCGCAGGCGCTTAAATAGATTCTCCCTGAGGGGAGAGGGAACAACAAGCATCGAGATGTGACGAGTCACAAATCGATCGTAGTACAAAGAACAAGTAAAAACTATTGGGCGAGCAACTTGTTAGGCACTCATAATAAGCATTCTTAGAAATCGATATGTACTAGCCCTATCTAGCGGGCGGCAGGCGAACTATATACCTGCATACAAATAAATTTTTATTTTGTTAATAATTTTTTAATTCTAAGGCTATGAGGCCAAACAAGGTGTCCAAAACATCACAAAATTCATGTAAATTTCATATTTTATTAGCCTGCATGGCTAGAACATCTGTATTATTTATAATAAATGAAAACCTGTTTTATAATATGAAATTTTTACATCCTAATTTTTCAATTTTCCTTTAGACCCAAATGATTTGTCTGAAATGTAAACAATATCAATAAATACACCAACCTGAGTCTGTCTATGGCCATAGACTACAAAAACATACACTTTTAGATGGGTTTTTTCCCATTTTATCATAAAAATATGACATATACCAGTGCAATAAATAAACTTAAATTACAAAACTAACTACAGTACAATGAAAAATTCTTCTCAGGTGCACAGATGGCTTCTCAGATGTCGATGAGAGGATGCACTTTTGGAAAGTTAGTTTTGAAATTTAACATCTGGACAGACCAAGCATTCTAAAAGGTAAACAAGATAAAACATCACCAATATAAACAAAGTTTAACTACAATTTCTTTTTAAATATTATCTTTGTTTGTCTTCTGTATAAGAAATGTCTCAATTGCAGTTGATAAAAATAATATTTTGCAAGTTCCTGGCAATGAATGGGCAATATTCAAACTGTAATGCTCTGGTACAGGGTGACCAGCGTTCTGGGTTTTTGAAATTCAAGGTTTTTTCCCGGTTTTCCAGGTCTAAGATCATTCATTTTCCAGGTCCTGATTCACATCTTGCTCAATGTGATCCCAAGTAATGTGTAACTTTTATCTCGATCAAAATATAGAACATAGTCACATTATTCGCATAAACACCTAAAACTACCTTGATTTCCATCATTTGAACTGTTTTAAGAATTTGTTTTACAAATTAAATCCTAATTTTTAATACAAATAAATTAGTGTGCCCATTAATTCTCTAATAAGTCATGCCATTATTTTAGCTATCTCTTATTATGAAAGATTGTCCAAATCTATTGCAGCCCATAGATTATCGATAATAATCTTAAAATATCATTGACACCGCATATACCATTTTATTTTCAATGATTACGTAAACACCAATCAGATTGACAAGATAAAAGGTCTCTATAAGACTTCAAGGTGCCAGAATACTGCAACTGCAACAATATAAAATAGATTTGCAACACCACATTATTTACTTGTATTTATTAATTGACAAATACTCTCCACATGTACAGTAGGAGGAACAGATACTTGAAGTGTTATCATTATTATTGTAAACGAAAGCCCACAACATGCTTTCCAAATAGAGAAAACAAAATCTACAAAAGTAATTAAATTGACAAGTGATTGTAGTAAGGCATAAAGGGAATTAAAAGTGGTGTAAAAAGTTATAAGATATAATAATGAAATGTAAATTGATACTTATTTACATATAGTCAAAAATATACAAGGAACATAAGAGTGAAAATAAATTTTATTGTATATTAATACTCTAGAATTTTAAAAAATTAAACGTTTGGTCTTAATGTGGAGTATCACTGTTGTTTTGGAAGATTTTTGGTTTGGTGAAAAACAAGGGATTTAGCACTATTTTGAAAACATAAAAAAATAATTTATCCATGTAAATGCAAATAACATTGTGTTACTGAATTTGATGAAACAAAATAGATGACAATTCATCAATGTAAATAAAGTTATAAATATTGCTGGAACAAGAGACTTTATTTCTAATTGTATTCAAAATATATTTGAATTATTGCTACGATTACAAATAAATCAAATGACAATGGATTGATTGGTTTTCAATTAAGAAAAAAATCTGAGATATCATGTTATAATTCCTTGTGGCTACCGAAAAAGGAATAATAAACACATACAATTTAACAATCTTCACGATTTATGAATTCAAACTTGCAATTGTTTGGTCAATGTCCGCAGATATTTTTGCTGCTTCGGCTAAGCATTTATTTCTTTTAATCTCCAATTCTTTTATTTCCATTTGCTTCAGTCTTTTGTATGATTCTTTGGCAGACATCTCTTCGTCTTGGGAACGCTTCTTAACCATATCTTCTTGATATCTCGAATGTGCATTTCGCATAGAACAGTCGCGGCTCGTGGTTTTCTAAATGGGGTAGGCTGCAACTGTTTAATTGCTGGGGATGGGGTGCACCGCAGCACATCTATGTTAACGTTACATACTTATAATATTTGGCTTACGTTAGTTTATTTGTTTATAAATGAAGTCAGCTCTGCTCTCTTTCTGTTCTGCAAAGTAGTCTATGACGAGTTCATTGAAGTTCGGTGATGACAATAACTCCTTTTCAATGGAACACATTGCCAACGCACACAGTCGATCTTTCATTGTGTTTCGAATGAAGGTTTTCATCCTTTTGAGAGTGGAAAAACAACGTTCTGCAAGGGTTTTCACCTGTATCCTCGAATGAAGATCCAAATTGTTACCACGTATATTGTTCACTGAATTCATTTTACAAATACACCAACACCAATAAAATCCATAAAACTACCCAACACCACAAATGAAGCAAACGCAGCTACACTAGCACACTATGACTTACGAACAATTCACCTACACCGCTAACAAGACAACAGACAACCACTTAAATTTCGTACCATACAAAAACTGCTCTGTGGTGCGTACCTAACGGCACTTCAGAAAGCAGGGCGTGTCGATTTTCCCGCCAGTTCATGAAGTTAATTCGGGGGTAGTACTAGATTTTCATTTATGGGGACAGCAGGGGAACGTGTTCTTTGACAGAGTTTTGTCTACGTTTTTCATTAGGACTTGGTTTTTAATTAATGTATTTGTATACACATTTCGATAAAGGAGTAGCGATCCTACCGCGTATTTGAACAACTAGTTAATGCTCAGTGCTTCTCACTGAGCTGCATAGTATTGCTATCTGGTGAGCACGCCGTTCTTCACACCCTACGCCCACCCAAGCTTCGGCCGCGCTCAGGTCCTGACCCTTGAAGGCTGCCAGGCCGCAGCCTTCGTCCGCCCGTAAGCCTGTGCAGTGAATGCATGACGTCACGCCCTCCTCGTTTTACATAGGGGCTTATGGCAGAATGAAGTGGGAGCCTAACGCTTTTCTCTTCCCTGTCAACAGCTTCAAATGCGTTACGAACGAGCGTTGTAGCACTGTCATATAAAAATTTTGATATAATTATTACATAATATAACTCAGAAAGCCATTATTAATAAATAAATACATTTATAATTTTTTTTACATTTTTTTGGCGGCGATTTTTGTAGGGGAGGCTCCGCCTTACAGCCTTTAATGACGAGCCGCGCCTGGCATAGAATGTACGAGGCTTTTATCAATGTTGACATTCTCCACACATCCTGCATTTACAATGGCATCATGGATACGCCTCTGCGCAATGAGGCTCTTCTCATGTTGGTTTTCCACCAAACACTCAGCATTTACGGAAAAACCACGTTCAACACTGGCATTTCCATGCGAAAGTATCAAAATCAATTGAACAAATTCAGCAAAGTTGTCACTTCTCTTTGAAAACTGATTTGCAAGATTCATCCAAAATTTGTTGAGTCGACTTTCACTTCTTTTAAAAGATATCAAAAGTTTTCGAACTTGAACGTCTCCACAAATGTCCATATATTCTTGTTTCACACGATCAGCTTTTGTGCCATACATCCTTCCACAAGACACAAGAATTTCAAGGCAAGATGTTAATTTATGTTGAGCAGATTTAAGATCTGAAGCTGTATTAGGGTCTAAACATGTGATGGCCTGGGTAAGATTGAATTTCAATGGTGATCTTTCATTAAGTTTTTGGACCATTCTGATGATGCAGGCACACATGTCCCGTTTGAAATTTAGAATATCTAATTGTGAAGTTCCTTTTACTTTTCTTAAAGCATCTTTAGTTGTAAAGTCAAGTTCAAAATTTTTAGCATCTATTAGATTATTTTTGTGAGTTAGATCTATCTTAGAAATCGATCTTGTACTATTCAGAATTTCTGATTTCACAATTCGTTTCATCAAAGTATTAATGAGAGAATATAATTCGTTATACAAAAATGGAGCCATTGGCAGATCATTTTGGAATTCACGCAAAAAGGGCTCCAACTGAGATGCTGTAGCACTAAAAAAAGCAAGTTTTGGACCCAGAAGGTTATCCTTAACAGCATTAGAAACAATTTTAAAACTTGGTGATTTTGGAGCTGTCTTGTTTTCAATTGCTTGATTGACGTACGTCCTCAAATGAAACAGGATTTCATTAGCTCTATTGGCTATTTCCACATTCTCCACCCATCTAATTCCACAAAATCGTTTTGGAAATACACTTGATTTTGTATATTCCACATATTGAGCTCTTCGTGCTGGGGAATCGTGGAATAGATAATACTATGCTCTTAGAAATGAGTGTATTTCCCATTTAGTGCAAGATATTCCCGTTTTGAATGCCCCATGAACGACATGAAGGCCACAGGTACCTATATTTAAAAGTTCTAATCCATCACAAGATTCTTTAAGATCATTGTTTAAATCCTTTAAAACCCTTAAATTAACATTTGGTCCATCCAGAGATAATTGAAGTATGTGTTTAAGTTTGGCAGATCCAACCGCGTCTCGAATTGCTTGCATTATATTTCTGGCGCGAGTATTTTGAAGGAAAACTGAGTCAAAAAATCGGGTTGAAACCAATGAATTTTTTGAGTCCCAAAATCTTAAATAAACAAGACTAACTAAGACCAAGACTAACGGTTGCGACGAGAGCGGTTGAAGTTTAAGTGCGAGAGCCGAATTATAGTATGGATACTAAGTGAATGAAAAAACCAAGGAGCAGAGGTGAGGAGATTACAGAGCTTGATCACCGACGGAATAGCAGAAATAAAGGTAAAGCGCGGCACAGCCCAAGTGTCCTATAAAACACGATTTACAAGACCTATCAGTGAGTGAAGCGGGCTGAAGACATACACGGAAGGGATACCAACACGAATAAGGAAGAAACGCTAGAAAGCAACAGCGTCCCAGTGACGTAAACAGGAACTAATACTGAATTAATCATAGAAAAACAGAAAGCAACAGAATAACAGCGAAACATCCAAAGCCACGTAAGGGGGCAAATCTGCGAGGTGAACACCAACAAGAGTGCGCCACATTGCTTTACGAAGCTCACCCTGTTAATACCAACCTCTGAAACGAAAAGTGACATGAAGCCTAACAACAGCGACTCTACCGACGACCAAATGGATCAGAACGATGTCTGCAGTTCATGCTGCAGGAAAGTTAATGAAAATGACATCGCTATCCAGTGCGACGGGATATGTGAAAAATGGCTACACAAAGATTGTACGGGAATGACAGCAGGAGAATACGACATCCTAAGAAGGAAAAACTGCAAACTTTTATGGTTCTGCGACCAGTGCAAATATGAACTAAGCGCAAGAAAAGAAAAAACAGAATCCGCCCAAATGGAAAGTCTAGCAAAAAAGGTAGATAACATCACGGAATTCTTGAGAAACGAATTGGGAAACTTGATAACAGAAAAAATAAATCAGGTTTGCAACAAAGTTACCGAGACAGAAGTTCAGGATCGAAACACGATTATACAAATGAAACCGATATCAAGTAATCCAACTTGCAATGAAAGTAAACAACCAGAAATAGAAGGAAAAGAAAATGAGAAAATATGTGACAAGAGAAACACTGAAGCTCATGCAAACACGCAACCACCCCCGATTGTTGCGTCACAACCAATGCAGAGGCGCACAACAGAGAGGAAAGAAAACATAATAATTGGCACGAACCAAAATAATGCAAGGCTACAAGCAGCAGACAAGAAACCCTGGCTGTATATAGGCCATTTAAAAGATAACACCACACCCGACACAGTAAAGAACTTCTTGAAAGAAAATGGAATAAGCGGGGACATTGATTGTGAAGAGCTACAAACAAAAGGTAGCAAGAAAGCCTTCAAACTCGGAATCTCATACGAATATTTAGGGGAAACAGAAAAACCAACTTTCTGGCCAACAGGCGTGCTTATTAGACGCTTCAGATTTCGGAGGCAATGGCGCAACGAAGGTGTCTCCCTCGAATAACAACATCAAAATATTGACATGGAACACAGAGGGAGCTAGAAACGCCTTCGACTATACACCTAAAGAAACATGGAATCATTATGACGCAATAATTGCAACAGAAACCTTTCTGCTCAAACCATATGAAATTACTGGATTTTATGGTCTACACTCCTACGCAGCCCCAACAGAGGGCAGACCAGAAGGAGGAGTTTCTAGCTTTCTGAAACCAGTAATGGGAGACATAACTGACGTTTACAAAGAGCATAATTTGATTATTACGAGAACAAGCAAAATTACTATAATAGGATTATATATTCCACCACAGAGTTCAACTGAAGACGCGATAGAGACTATACTAAACGCAATATCCAGGACCACGGAAAAAGAAAAAGTGATTCTGACAGGAGACCTTAACTGTAGGATTGACAAACCCCAAACAAAAACAACACTAGTATTGGACACACTCAGAGAAGAAGGCTTTACACTAGTGAACAAGAAAGACATGAAGACGTACTTTGCATACAACGGATCAAGTACCATAGATCTGGTCTTCTATAAAGGAAAAGAAATAAAGATACAGGAACAGAAAGTACTATGGTCATCACCGGCAACACCAATAAGAAAACACGTACCGGTAGAGACAACTTTCAGCCTACCAAAGACGCAACCACATGAAAGAAAACAAAAACCGTGCAATATATCCAGAAAAATCGACCCAAATGTCATTAAGGTAAATGTGATAAATGAGGCGAAGAAGAGAATATCAGAAGGTCAAGTGAATGAAGCAATGGTCATGATAGAGAACGAAATTAGAAATGCCACTATCCAGACAAAACCAAGAAAATCGCAGCCGTGGTTCAACAATGAATGCTACAAACTTAGGAAGGTAACGCTACAAGTGTTACACAAAGTCAGGACACAAGGAAACGAAGATGATCTGAAGGAGTACGCAAAAAAGAGGAAAGAATATAAAACATTCATCAAACAACGGAAAACAGATTTCATAGAATTGGAAAGTAAGAAACTAGCGGAAGAAGCAAAATCAGACCCATTTGTGGCCTTAAGAGGCAGGAAGCACAAAATACAAGCACAAGAGATACCTATGACTGTATGGGAAAAACATTTCAAAGAAATCTTAAACAGAGATAATAAATTTTTAGCTTATGATCTCAAAAACTCTATGACAAGTTGCAAAGACGCATCACCAATAACTGGGGAAGAAATACAAAAAGTCGTCAAAATGACAAAAAACGGGAAAGCGGCAGGCCCTGACAATATCTATAATGAGCACATTAAGACTACGCTAGAGTCTCTAAAACCGATTTGGAAAGAGCTCTTCAACAAAGGTCTAACCACAGGAGAAATACCTGACGGATGGAGAAATGCGAAAATAAAAATTTTGTATAAAGGTAAAGGAGACACAAACAATCCCGACTCATACAGAGGAATTGCTCTAGAAAACAACATATTTAAAGTTTTCAGCAGAATTATAACACTAAGGCTAGAAAAGGAAATAGATACCCACATACCTGACTGCCAATTCGGTTTTCGGAGAGGGAGAAGCACACAACAGGCAGTTCAATGCCTGATGAATGAAATAGAGACAGCACTAACCAAACCGAAGGGAAAATATTACGCAGTCTTTGTAGACTACAAGAAAGCTTTCGACAGGATAAATAGAGCGATACTCATTAGAAAATTGGAAGACTTACTGGGAGATACACACCAACTGGTCGTAGTAATAAGAAACATATTGAGTTTCAACATGATTGAAATCGAAGACGGAATCACCAAATCAAATCCCATCAAGCAGATAAATGGGGTACTCCAGGGCGATCCCATTAGCCCTCTGCTCTTCAATATCATGACCTCAGACATCACAAACATCTTAAAGCAGTCGCTGGAGACAGTACTTATCATGTACGCAGATGACATGGTTCTCGGAAGCAGGAACAAAGCAGATCTGCAAAATACCCTGATGAAATTAGAGCAATGGGCCGATGAAAATCACCTTGACATTAACAAGGGAAAAACAGTACAAATGATTTTTAGAAAAGGAGGAAGACTCGCTTCAGACGATACACTAACTCTGAAAAATGAAGCCCTTCAGGTAGTACCTAAATTTAAATACCTTGGCATGACACTACAAACGACGGCAAAATCCTTCAGCGAGCACATTCAAGATAAAACAGCAGCCGCTACAAAAGCGATACTCAGCTTAAAAAATATCACGAAACTGTCTCTAACTACAGCAAAAACCATATTTGAAACAACAATTTCACCTATTGTCACGTATGGAATATGTATGATCTGGGACAAGCTACAAGTCAGTGACCTGAAAAGAATTGAAACAGTAAAAGCTCGATTCCTAAAAGCTGTACTAGGCATTGGAAAAACAGCACCCTCCAGACTAGCATACGTGCTGGCAAAGGAGACTTTCTTCATTGAAGACCTTAGACTACAATTCCTGTTACCACATACGGATGCGGTCAACAAGCTACTCAAAGACAGAAGAGAGAAACAATATCAAATACATGACGACTTCTACTCTACGGGTGCAATGATGAACAGGAACTGGGAAAACACAAATCAGGAACAAAGACATTTAGTAACTCGTTTTGCGATACATGGTTTCCACCATAAAGTGTGCAAGACAAAGAATTTCCATAGCCCTGGAGAAAATTGTGTCTGTGAACTATGTGACAAAAATGTGAACGATACCACTTAGAAATCTGTACAAAGAACAGCAAATCTCTGAGTCATTATGGCAAAGAGAAATGAACATTCAATGCCCACTCGGGCGAACCTTCTTTCTTTATTAAAATCTTAAATAAATGTCCATTTGCATCTTCTGTGATACCGGATTTAAACTTTCATCGAATTCTAATACAATATTATCACAAGTTTCGAGTATGTTTAGTAACTGTGAATGAAAATATGGAGCAATACCATAAACTATACTATAGGCAATTTTGGTCCTTTGCAGTTGCATTTTTTCGGCAATTTTGCTCTCCGTAAACATACGAAAGATTGAAACACAACTTGCAGAACTTCTAATGGACAAGTGATTTTTAATCATACACAAGCACCAAATAATTTCCGCCTTTGTGACCTCTTCTGTCAATAGAAAAGACCTCAATGCAGAACTTTTCAAACTCTGAGAAGCATTTCCCGGAGTAACGTTTTCCACAGAACAGTCTGTTGAGTCTTGAGATCCTATAAATATATTTCAATTGTTAATTTTTAAATAAATAAATAAATAAATAAAATGAGTAAATATTACTATAAAATCAAATATTGAATTACTTTGTAGACAGTTTCCTAAGGGCGTTAAAACTTCAAAGGTGTGATCGAGTGTCCTGGTTGTAGCCTCCGTATGAACTATCGTCTCTTGTGATCCTAAAAAAGGTCATGTTTCAATAAAAAAGAAAAATATTTTAAAAGAGCTGAAATAATTTGATTAGTCTGAACGAGACTAATGATATCGACTCCTGTTAGAACTAATTTAACAATTTACCTACTTTACAACTATTTTACCTTAAAAGCAAGTGGAACATAATTTGACGGGATATTACTGGCCATCGAGGACAACGTTTAGGACATATTCCGATATCCATCACATCTTTTATTAAGTTTTCATCGTGTTTGCAAACATTCAGCAATAGTCTTAACCGTGAAAATTTCTTTGTAATGGGTAAGATAATTTTATGAGTCGCATTTGTCTTCATCATTGGGAGAACTAAAACATAATTGTTAAATGTGCAGAAAATCCTAATTTGCGTAGATGATCTCACTGCTAAGACCAAATATTTACATACTATGTACGTCGATGTATCTAATATTTACATTTTATCCTTCGCTACATGGACTTTTGACTGAAATATGACACGCACGCGGACTGACAGGATCGAGTCTCGCAATAGAACGCGAGGCGAAAATCACGCACGTGACACGGTTCTTCAGTCGTGATACAATATATGTGTTACTAACTGTAACATCGCCATTCCAAATGTTCATCTGCAAGGGTGTTGAGAAATGCGGAACAATATTTGCAATCAAAACGCCTCTGACAACTGCTAGGCTCATGGCTGTTGATGTGCGGCCTTTCATAATGCCGCCCCTTCTTCCAATCTCTTTTGGAATCGAAAGGTGACCATCGCCCAAAATCATGTGTGTGTTACACTGAATAATATTTATTGCAAAATTCGATCACAAACAAGTCGAACACATTTGAACACAAGTCTCAGCTTTTACATACAAAATACTCGTTTTCTAGTAGTTCACTAGTTGCAGAAAAAAATAAATTTGCGGACAAAAGTTCTCGACGTGTACTGGACAGTTAAAAGTATCAATTTCAAGACTATATTGCTGGCTTAATTTTGAAAGAAGAATCTATACTGGTCGATGAGGTATTCGTTACGGTGCTAAGATTATCGTGCCACAAGAATACCCTGATTGACAACATAAAACATATACATTTCTTACACACCATTGGGGTATAAGAAATGTAAAGGGTATAGCCGAATAAGGCGGTGAAAAGTGTCCCCAACCAAATCGATAATCGCGATGCTCATGTGAAAGAGAATATAAAATGATGTAGATTCACAAACAATCAGCTTCTTAGGACAATCTGTTGCAGAGATAAAACATTAAAAAAAGTTTCTCGTATTTTTTTCTCGGCTTCTATTGCATGTATTAGACTGACAAAAATTGGAGAGATGGGGAAACATTGTAGAATTTGGAAGTATTTTTGTCTACCAAATTGGCGCCAAATTCATATGGAAAAAATTTATATATTTTTGAAATAGATTTTCGACGTGATAACTTTGGAGTACTGTCTCAATTTCCTCCACCCCCAACAATGGGTCGTGTAACATTCTATAAAATATACATTTTTCAAATTTTCAAACAATGTGGACGGTAGTGAAAAAACTTAAAACCAATTTTCTCGGTTTAAAATTTTGAAAGTTGCGCCTAAATGTGATTGGAAAAAACGTTTTAATCGATACTTAAACAAATTTAAACACGATATATGAACTCAAAATCTTACAGGTGTTGTTATATCGATTATGTATCAAATTCAATCGGAATATCCTTGGTGAAAACAGATGGGTGGCCTCTTGGGCATCCGACTTCAGCCAATGAGCTTCAGGCACCAGTGTGCGTCATAGTATTAGCATGAATTTTATATGCCAAAATTATCACAGTAACAAGTCAATGAAACAGAAATAAATAAGAACATTTTTTAAATATTACATCTTATATTTCAATTACCCTTTCATCGTGTTATTTTTGGTCGGTCACCGTTGAAAATTGTCCATTTATGCCACTTAAAAAATGTTTCTCAACACTTCTTGCACTCCATGAAACATGGCGGCCGACGTCTGGTTTCGCTTTCCAACCGAAGTGGACACATGGTTCATTGACGGAAACTTGTGCTGCGCAGAACGAACAAAAAATCGGTGCACCGGAGTAGCCCACCCATCTCTTTCCACCATGGGAATAACGGGAGGGAAGCGATATTGTCAACGTGCGAACGGGAGTTGCACCCTGGGATGCTTCTCCCACATAGCTGCGATCACTTAAACTCGCATTTGGCACACGCTCGTTACTTGGCGAAAGTTGTTAAACAGGTATTTTTAAATAGAAATGTTTAAAACAGAAATTTTGAGTATACTGTTTATAAACAAATGCGTGATCCCAATTATTGAAGAAAGTGACAATGATTAATTGTCTATGATTGTCTAATTGTCAATGATTAATAAATCTACATCTAAGTAATTTGATGTATATTATATAAGCATAAATGATTAATATACCCAGAACCGACTAATTCGATTTATATTAGAAACACTAGATAAATAAACAAACAAAAGGGAGGCGGTAATTATATTTCGATAATATAAATACTTTCCACATAAAACAAACATTTTTCAGCAAAAGTTCCAAATAATCCTGGTAAGCGAGACTTTTCAATAATTTTAATAGAAACTGTTTAAACATTGGTGAAACAAGTTTTTCTAATCACATTTTGGCGCGAATTTCAATTGTTTAAACTGAAAAAATTGTTTTAATTTTTTTCACTACCGTCCACATTGTTTAAAAATCTGAAAAAATCTATATAATAGAATGTTATAAGACCCAATCTAGGGGGGAAATTGAGACAGCACTCTAACATTATCACGTCGAAAATTAATTTCAAAAATTTATTTATTTTTTTCTATACGAATTTGGCGTCAAAACTGGTAGAAAAAAAATTCTTCAAAATTCAACGTTTCTCCGGCTCTCCAATTTTTTTCAGCCTGGTACACGCAATAGAAATCGAGAAAAAAACAAACATGGGAAACAAGTTTCTCGCAGTATCTCTGCAACAGATTGCCGTAGGTGGCTGATTTTTTGTGAATCTACATCATTTTTTATTCTCTTTCATACGAGCATCACGATTATCGATTTGGAATGGGGGCACTTTTCACCGCCTTATTCGGCTATACCCTTTGTTCTCCATATCTATTCATTTTTTGAGTCTGGAATATATATTTCTTTGAATGATTCCATAACCTTATGTTACCATCACCCTTTTCCCCACCGCAAACAGTGTAGTAATTTGTATAACAACTTGAACGAAACTCGTGGAATTACTCATTCAACAGAAAACACTAGTTCCCAAAATGCATTGAGAAATTTTAGTATTTTACATGACCTACTGACGCTAGAAGCTCCTCGTAGCTCCAAATTTACACTCATCAACTTACACTATGTTTGAGCAAAACATTTATTAAAAAACATACATGAGCGAAAGTGAAGTTACAAACCCCAACGGACTTTTTTATTTAAATAATTTTCCAAACAAACCTTTAAAACGATTTTTAAAAAATAGTAAAACACGCATATCCTTAGTTATCCTCGAGGCCATAATATAATACTTCAAACATCCCTTTACATCAATTCCAAGTAGTTTAATATTTCATTTTAAATCTAAATTCAATAAGACAATATCACGGTATTGAGTATTTGGAAGATGTTATACCACAACATGCTTAAATTCATTGAATTTCTATCAAAACATTATTCAACTACGTTTTATTTATGACCTATATCACATAGGACGAGGATCTCTCAATTTGCAAAACAACAACATACTACTGCATACTTGAAAGGATTACTAACAGTTTCTACAGAATATATTTACTAGTACAATAGTTTTATTTAATTGGTTTTCAAAATAAACATTATATGTGTTACCTTGTGATCTTCCGTTTCCAGAAGAACTGAAAGTTCCTGGCCTTGAAACTGTTCCACGCTGGAGAAACATGCTGGAGAAACATGCTGGAGGCACACTTTTACGCCTGTTTTCACATGCGATTTTGTGTTTTGCCGATTTACAGTGACTTTCTAGCGCACTTTTCCCCATTGTAGTTATATTTATAGTGGTTTTGCACCAAGTGCAAAATGCATTTGTGTTAACTTTTGGGTCAGGTGCGACCCATGGAAAAGAATGTTCATACGCTGTCTGATATTTAGTAACGCTAGACTTTTTTTTAGACATTACTTTATCTAAAACGCACTGTAAATACACACACGCACAAAGAATAACAACCCCAATTACAGTGCTCTACTCTCCTCTCCTAGCAGCAGACTGAATGACTAAACTCTACAATCACGCAGACAGCAATCACGAGAGATAGTAACTCTAAACGAAATCAGTAATCGCTCTTTTGAATTCATTGTAAGCGGAGACTTTAACATAGAGTATCTGGTGGATTCTTGCGAGCAAGAACAGTATCTTAATTTAATTAATTCCTTCAGCTTAGATATTACAATAAATGTACCTTCTCGGACTACACTTAATTTTAAGTAGGTAATCAAAATTACTAGATATGAAATATCAATTAAAGATTTAGGATTCAGTGACAACAGTGCCTAAATTCTTACCATTACAAGAAATGCGAACACTGACACAAATAATACACGTTTGCGTAGTTTGTTTACTAAAAGTAAACAATGTATTCTGTAATGAATGTATTACTGATATATTATTATATATTAACTATAACTACATAAATTTATTGCATTTTAGAGAGTGGATGTACGGTTAGTGAAGATACCACTTAAAAAACGCGGGAAAGGTTGCTTCAATCAAGTGATGTGGAAAAGATAACAAATTATTAAAATAGGTAGTATAAAGAAATAAGCGGTACTGCTAATTAATTCTAATTCTTCAGATCAATAGAATTAATTATAAACGTTCAAAATTTATGACAAATGCTGTTTAAGTATGTTAACGGCCACTGTAAAAAAAAAAAAAAAAAAAAAAAAATTCTGACAAATGTCGAATTACAGCTTCGCGCCATGGAAGTCCGATCGCGATCGCTCGACATCCGCTCGGCTCGCTAGCCTGTTCGGCTATCTCCGTTTACATTCGGGCGCCGCATTTTGCCCTCTCGAGACACATAAATAAAATTATTCATTAACTAGTTGCTACATGTATCATAGGCCGGGGTTTACAATAATGCGGATACAAACAATGAATTTAATTCGCATTTTTGACGCTTTTATTTCATTTTAACAAGTGGTTTCGTCATCAAAAAAGAAAATTAAACATTTTACGAAAAACCAATGTATATAACATGAGGGATTAGATTACGTAAAAACAAAAGAATCCTTTATTTCATTTCTAAGAATCATAATTAGGGATATGATTTTATTCCGTCAAAATATGCAGTAATTCTGTGACTTCGTTGCATAGAAAAATTATTGTGCAATTGGAGGTCGCGAAGTGAACGAAGTGAACGAAACGAACTAAGTGAACGAAAAAACCAAGGAGCAGAGGTGAGGAGATTACAGAACTTGATCACCGACGGAATAGCAGAAATAAAGGTAAAGCGCGGCACAGCCCAAGTGTCCTATAAAACACGATTTACAAGACCTATCAGTGAGTGAAGCGGGCTGAAGACATACACGGAAGGGATACCAACACGAATAAGGAAGAAACGCTAGAAAGCAACAGCGTCCCAGTGACGTAAACAGGAACTAATACTGAATTAATCATAGAAAAACAGAAAGCAACAGAATAACAGCGAAACATCCAAAGCCACGTAAGGGGCAAATCTGCGAGGTGAACACCAACAAGAGTGCGCCACATTGCTTTACGAAGCTCACCCTGTTAATACCAACCTCTGAAACGAAAAGTGACATGAAGCCTAACAACAGCGACCCTACCGACGACCAAATGGATCAGAACGATGTCTGCAGTTCATGCTGCAGGAAAGTTAATGAAAATGACATCGCTATCCAGTGCGACGGGATATGTGAAAGATGGCTACACAAAGATTGTACGGGAATGACAGCAGGAGAATACGACATCCTAAGAAGGAAAAACTGCAAACTTTTATGGTTCTGCGACCAGTGCAAATATGAACTAAGCGCAAGAAAAGAAAAAACAGAATCCGCCCAAATGGAAAGTCTAGCAAAAAAGGTAGATAACATCACGGAATTCTTGAGAAACGAATTGGGAAACTTGATAACAGAAAAAATAAATCAGGTTTGCAACAAAGTTACCGAGACAGAAGTTCAGGATCGAAACACGATTATACAAATGAAACCGATATCAAGTAATCCAACTTGCAATGAAAGTAAACAACCAGAAATAGAAGGAAAAGAAAATGAGAAAATATGTGACAAGAGAAACACTGAGGCTCATGCAAACACGCAACCACCCCCGATTGTTGCGTCACAACCAATGCAGAGGCGCACAACAGAGAGGAAAGAAAACATAATAATTGGCACGAACCAAAATAATGCAAGGCTACAAGCAGCAGACAAGAAACCCTGGCTGTATATAGGCCATTTAAAAGATAACACCACACCCGACACAGTAAAGAACTTCTTGAAAGAAAATGGAATAAGCGGGGACATTGATTGTGAAGAGCTACAAACAAAAGGTAGCAAGAAAGCCTTCAAACTCGGAATCTCATACGAATATTTAGGGGAAACAGAAAAACCAACTTTCTGGCCAACAGGCGTGCTTATTAGACGCTTCAGATTTCGGAGGCAATGGCGCAACGAAGGTGTCTCCCTCGAATAACAACATCAAAATATTGACATGGAACACAGAGGGAGCTAGAAACGCCTTCGACTATACACCTAAAGAAACATGGAATCATTATGACGCAATAATTGCAACAGAAACCTTTCTGCTCAAACCATATGAAATTACTGGATTTTATGGTCTACACTCCTACGCAGCCCCAACAGAGGGCAGACCAGAAGGAGGAGTTTCTAGCTTTCTGAAACCAGTAATGGGAGACATAACTGACGTTTACAAAGAGCATAATTTGATTATTACGAGAACAAGCAAAATTACTATAATAGGATTATATATTCCACCACAGAGTTCAACTGAAGACGCGATAGAGACTATACTAAACGCAATATCCAGGACCACGGAAAAAGAAAAAGTGATTCTGACAGGAGACCTTAACTGTAGGATTGACAAACCCCAAACAAAAACAACACTAGTATTGGACACACTCAGAGAAGAAGGCTTTACACTAGTGAACAAGAAAGACATGAAGACGTACTTTGCATACAACGGATCAAGTACCATAGATCTGGTCTTCTATAAAGGAAAAGAAATAAAGATACAGGAACAGAAAGTACTATGGTCATCACCGGCAACACCAATAAGAAAACACGTACCGGTAGAGACAACTTTCAGCCTACCAAAGACGCAACCACATGAAAGAAAACAAAAACCGTGCAATATATCCAGAAAAATCGACCCAAATGTCATTAAGGTAAATGTGATAAATGAGGCGAAGAAGAGAATATCAGAAGGTCAAGTGAATGAAGCAATGGTCATGATAGAGAACGAAATTAGAAATGCCACTATCCAGACAAAACCAAGAAAATCGCAGCCGTGGTTCAACAATGAATGCTACAAACTTAGGAAGGTAACGCTACAAGTGTTACACAAAGTCAGGACACAAGGAAACGAAGATGATCTGAAGGAGTACGCAAAAAAGAGGAAAGAATATAAAACATTCATCAAACAACGGAAAACAGATTTCATAGAATTGGAAAGTAAGAAACTAGCGGAAGAAGCAAAATCAGACCCATTTGTGGCCTTAAGAGGCAGGAAGCACAAAATACAAGCACAAGAGATACCTATGACTGTATGGGAAAAACATTTCAAAGAAATCTTAAACAGAGATAATAAATTTTTAGCTTATGATCTCAAAAACTCTATGACAAGTTGCAAAGACGCATCACCAATAACTGGGGAAGAAATACAAAAAGTCGTCAAAATGACAAAAAACGGGAAAGCGGCAGGCCCTGACAATATCTATAATGAGCACATTAAGACTACGCTAGAGTCTCTAAAACCGATTTGGAAAGAGCTCTTCAACAAAGGTCTAACCACAGGAGAAATACCTGACGGATGGAGAAATGCGAAAATAAAAATTTTGTATAAAGGTAAAGGAGACACAAACAATCCCGACTCATACAGAGGAATTGCTCTAGAAAACAACATATTTAAAGTTTTCAGCAGAATTATAACACTAAGGCTAGAAAAGGAAATAGATACCCACATACCTGACTGCCAATTCGGTTTTCGGAGAGGGAGAAGCACACAACAGGCAGTTCAATGCCTGATGAATGAAATAGAGACAGCACTAACCAAACCGAAGGGAAAATATTACGCAGTCTTTGTAGACTACAAGAAAGCTTTCGACAGGATAAATAGAGCGATACTCATTAGAAAATTGGAAGACTTACTGGGAGATACACACCAACTGGTCGTAGTAATAAGAAACATATTGAGTTTCAACATGATTGAAATCGAAGACGGAATCACCAAATCAAATCCCATCAAGCAGATAAATGGGGTACTCCAGGGCGATCCCATTAGCCCTCTGCTCTTCAATATCATGACCTCAGACATCACAAACATCTTAAAGCAGTCGCTGGAGACAGTACTTATCATGTACGCAGATGACATGGTTCTCGGAAGCAGGAACAAAGCAGACCTGCAAAATACCCTGATGAAATTAGAGCAATGGGCCGATGAAAATCACCTTGACATTAACAAGGGAAAAACAGTACAAATGATTTTTAGAAAAGGAGGAAGACTCGCTTCAGACGATACACTAACTCTGAAAAATGAAGCCCTTCAGGTAGTACCTAAATTTAAATACCTTGGCATGACACTACAAACGACGGCAAAATCCTTCAGCGAGCACATTCAAGATAAAACAGCAGCCGCTACAAAAGCGATACTCAGCTTAAAAAATATCACGAAACTGTCTCTAACTACAGCAAAAACCATATTTGAAACAACAATTTCACCTATTGTCACGTATGGAATATGTATGATCTGGGACAAGCTACAAGTCAGTGACCTGAAAAGAATTGAAACAGTAAAAGCTCGATTCCTAAAAGCTGTACTAGGCATTGGAAAAACAGCACCCTCCAGACTAGCATACGTGCTGGCAAAGGAGACTTTCTTCATTGAAGACCTTAGACTACAATTCCTGTTACCACATACGGATGCGGTCAACAAGCTACTCAAAGACAGAAGAGAGAAACAATATCAAATACATGACGACTTCTACTCTACGGGTGCAATGATGAACAGGAACTGGGAAAACACAAATCAGGAACAAAGACATTTAGTAACTCGTTTTGCGATACATGGTTTCCACCATAAAGTGTGCAAGACAAAGAATTTCCATAGCCCTGGAGAAAATTGTGTCTGTGAACTATGTGACAAAAAATGTGAACGATACCACTTAGAAATCTGTACAAAGAACAGCAAATCTCTGAGTCATTATGGCAAAGAGAAATGAACTTTCAATGCCCACTCGGGCGAACCTTCTTTCTTTATTATAAAATATGCAGTAAAAACTTAATAAATAAGCAAAATATCCATAAAAACGTAAAATATGAAAAATATGCACTTGAAATGTGTGAAATTATGTAAAACATTACCTAAAAAACCGAAATTCGTACTCAAATAAATGGAAATTAGGTAAAATTCGTTTTCTTCTGACGAACAAACGGATTTCAACTGATCGCATGCTCCATGCAAAATAAATAAGAGAAGTGATAGAGAGTAGTAGATAAGAAGCGAATGATTTTACAAAATCGATGTTCCAAGAACATCATTTGAGTAGACTCCTGTTTCAGTTAAGAAGAAATCAAGGCTGTGATTAAAGGTGTCGTTCGTTTATAATATCGTTTCTCAATTCTGAGAATCTTTCCTGCGTAATATTAGGTATAGTATTCAAGGAGATAGAAGAAAGAGAAATTAATTCAAGAGAATTAACAATCTGAATAACTTAATATTCACTAACTATAGATGAAGCAAGTCAAGTGAGGGAAAATACAGTATCCTTAAAATTTGGAATTTTATGCATTATTGATGTAAGATATAAACATAATCTAGCATAATCATGAAATTTGCAAATTTATGCACTGCAGTTGATCCTCAAAATACAAATAACGAAAAATTCCCGGTTTTCAAAACAAATTCCCGGTTTTTTCCCGGTTTTTCCAGGCTCTCTCAAATTCCCGTTTTTTTCCCGGTTTTCAAGGATTCCAGGTTCGCTGGCCACCCTGTGGTACAATACAAGAGATTGAAGTAGATACAAGACATTTCAAAGGAAACTTCCCCGATTCTATCAAAGTTGAAGGCACAAAGGATATTAATGGAGATGTTCTCTGGGAAATACTACTTCCTCCTGTTAAGGTATATGCATAAATATATTGATTGATTTATTAAAAATATTTTAATATAATTCTTAAAGTACAATAGCATATTTAACCTCGTATAACTTTTGCAGCTTTCACCACATAAAAACCATATATATCTAGAATCTGCACTTCAAGCAAAAGGCCCTTTCTTGTATGTTCGAGCGACTATTGCCCCTGATGGTGGAATAAGTCGTTTAAGATTGTGGGGTCATGCTGTATAGATATATTTCATACTACATTGGAAAAATTAAATAATACTCTTTTAAATAAAGTGCTTTTCTTGTTCTTTGAGAGCTCATTTCAGTAAATTATGTTTATAAGACCTTTTGATTATTCGCATAATCACAATTTGCAATTCTTACCATTTCTTTAACCAATTTTTCACAAGTGATTAGAAGAACACAATCGTCCACAGAACCCATTTGACATTTGACATCCACACGATTAACAGGGAGTTTCTTTGGTCGCCTCGCTGATGCATGGAACTCAATAGCTCTCGTGGCGTTTAGTATGTTTGCGATATTATTTTCAGTAATACCTGCTCCCGGCATAATCTTAATTCTATTTCCAGATTTCGAAATCAAATTCTTAATTAATCCAACACCTTTCTCGGCACTCGTTTCTTGGCCGCTAGTCAGAATTCGCGCAAAACCTTACCTAACTAATGTTTCTAATCCTTCTAATGGATCTACAAGTACGTCAAAAGCTCTGTGAAAGGTCACCGGCAACGGAGAAACCACATTTAACAACTCTTTACATACATCTTCGTCAATTCTTCCGTGTTCATCCAGCGCGCCAAAAACGAAACCATCGGCTCCGGCATCCATGAGCAGTTTGGCATCCTTCTTCATTACGTCAACTTCCAATCTGCTATACATAAAATCACTGCCTGCGCGTGGTCGCAACATAGCGAACACAGGAATAGACACACATGATTTTACAATTTCTAAGAGTCCACATGTGGGAGTGAGGCCACCTTCACTCAATGCACTGCAAAGCTCGATTCGCATAGCACCACCTGCCGCTGCATTTATTGCAGATTCTACACAGTCTACGCACACTTCCATCACAACCATTTCGTTCTTGACAGCAGGGTCTGCTATGAATGATTGTGTGTTCTGATCACTCACCACGTCACACGCATTAACAACAGGTGGTTGTGGTTGCCACAGAGCACTCATACATAGAGCGATCACTCCCATGTTAAGGGGATGGCCGAGCAAACGATGCATACATTCTCCCCATTCAACTGTCGACTTCGAAATAACAAAGATTTTCTTACGGCTGATTTTTTTAAAGACGTGACATTTTTTATGTAAATTTGCAGTAATGTTAGTTGTATATATCCATAATATTTTTATTACATTAAGAATGAAAATTTAAAAAATACAGCCGAATTTATAGTCAAAACAACGTAAAAATTAACATTTCAATCACAGACCTATATAATTATTGAAGTAAGCATTTATTTGCTAAATGCAGCACTGAAAATTGTTTAGCGATGGTTCTTACAATAATTATTATTATCTTTATCAGCGCATCCCTCGCAAGGCAGAAATGAAAACAATTTCCATGAAATTGTAACTACCCATGCTGCAACAAAAGAGCAGGCTGGGGACTGGTTTTGTTAATTGGGACCAATCACAATCCACTACCGTACCCTCTTTCTGCAAAATCTACCAAAGCTTATCAGAGAATTTAAGTGGACTTCGTGAAGACTGAACGCGTGTGGAATGCAAATCGCCAGGGCTTTCATTTTTAAGAATTTTCTGAAATTCAAAAACTTGTTTTTGTATAATTTTAAGTTTTTTTATACTGTGACATACCGATATGTCACATGAATATAAACTAACATTTATTTGAAGACAATATGGTGGAATATGCATTAAGAAGTTTAGACGATCGAAAGGTCAGCTACATCAAAATATAACGAACGCATGGATTGGCTGGGTGAGAGAAGGACGGTCAAATGTTATGAAAAAAAAAAGAAGGTAGTTTAATACGAAGCTTCGAGGGGTGAATCATGCAAGAAGATTTCATTCTGACCGGCATCGCGTGTCTGAACGGATCGTAGGTCGTGAGAGGGAGCGAGGTAGTGCAGATAGTCAGAGTCGGGTTATCAGATTGTGAAATTTGAAGGACAGCAAATAATATTGCAGATATTGCATGTGAAAGTAATATTGATGCATAAAGTGGGACTTCGTCGGGAGTGGTAATCGAGTTATAGGTTTCGGGACTATGTCATAGGACGTAATCAGGACTGATAATTTTGATAGTTTGACACCATCTTGGATAGGAGCAGAAGAGGATTTCTTGGAACTTTGGACTACGGCAAGCTCGCAAGATATTTCTACTGAGAAGTCTTCGAGGGACATCAACGAAGAATAGATAAGTTAACCGCGGTATAAAATTCTAAATTCAAAGATATCTGGATCAAAGGCCTAACATTAAAATCATGTATTAAATTCACTATATTGTTTGCAAAAAGGTAACAATAAACTTTGTTAAATTTTGTTCTTTAGAAAAGAAAGTGATCTTTCATTTAGTCAATCCAAACAGTAACGAACTAGGAATTAGAATCATTCTAATTTCAGATTCCCAGCAGCGCTGTATAGTCTGCGGATCCTATAATCCATTATAAAGGTAATAGGATTATATATATCGTGACCCATTGACCCAGCAAGCCGGACGCTAAGATCTTTGCGAGATATTAAAGTAGAGAGAAAATTTGTATATCTCAAAATGGCGCGCCAACGTGATGCATAATTTGTTATAATTTATAACAATTGGTGACACGGATGAAATTAGTCTTATAAATTATAATAAATTGATCCAAAGGGAATCTGAAATTTATGGATTGACATTTGAAATTAATTGTTAATTATAAGAAAGAGCCAAGACCATTTCATTGGTGTGATTTTAAAATAATTTAACAGAGAGATTTTAATTTGTATTAGAATTCAAAATGGATACTAGGAGCAAAAAATTGCGTATGGAGAATATTAATGTAGATGATATGGCGTCTGCTAATACTAATCCCGAGGGAGAAATCTCGCGTGAAATTATTGAGATTGAACCACAAGAAAAGGAAATAATGGCTGCACCGTTAGGAAATATGGACCTTAATAATTTAATTCTTAAAATGTTAGCAGAAATGAACGCAAAACTTGAGCATAATAATACTAAATTAGAGGGAATTACTTCAGATATGAATACTAAATTAGAGGGAATTACTTCAGATATTAATACTAAATTAGAGGGAATTACTTCAGATATTAATACTAAATTAGAAAAAAATAACGCTAAAGTGGAAGGAATGACATCGAAAATGTCATTAGAATTGAAGAATTTTCGTCAGGAAATACACGAGGAAATAGTGCAATTACGGGTGGATACATCGGCTGAATTCAATATTATTCATTGTAAAATTGAGTCTTTTAATAATCAAGTCGACCAAATGCAGAGGGAATTAAAAGAATCTGGCGCCAAAATTAATTCCAAAGTTAATAATTTACAGGAGAGCGTTGTGACATTGGGACATTTACATGACCAACAATGCGAAAAGTTGACAATCGTCGAATCGCGTGTAGATAACTTAAACGCAATGTCGCTTCAACATGGCGAAAAAAGTGAAAACATAGAATCTAAATTAGTTAATTCGGATAGTAAATTAGAAAAACGAATACAGGAGGGACTTAGAAACATTAAAATGGTGCAAGAATCTGAATCTGGGAAATACATGTCGGACATTAAGGACAAGATTGAACAGTTAGAAAACGAATTAATACGTTCGCAGGGAAATATAGCAATGAATGCATCGGCGCTTGTAATACCAAGCCACCTAAAATTTCATGGTGATATGAAAGAGCAACCGTGGTCGTTTATTTCAAAATTAGAGAATTATTTTATGATAAATAATATCCCCGAAAGATTAAAATTGCATATAGTAGAACAAGCCATGTCGTCTAAGGCACATCATTGGTTGACCTCTTTAGTACCGGAACCGACTAATTATAAGGAATGGAAGGATAAATTCTTAAAAAGATATTGGAACGAAAGCCACAAGTTTGATCTAAAATACAAATTAATGAGTGAAAAGTATAAGAAGGGTGGAGCCGAGAATATGTGTGACTTTACAACACGTAAAATAGCAGCATTCAAGGCATGCGAAGACAGAATGGATAGCAATGAATTAATTAGAATTATTATTCGTCAGTTGCCTGTAAATATCCAAAATTTATTGTGGAACTCCATGCCTATTGATTCTGAGGATCTGGTCGAACGTTTAAGTCGATTCGACCAGACATTGAATAGTGATTATGATCGTAGTAACGGGTATCAATATAATGAAAGCAGGAACGAGAATAACAATGGAACAGGAAAAACAATGAATAATTACAACCGCCAAGGAAATTATAGCTCAGAAAGAAAGGATGACAGGGGAAATAGTACTAAAATGGAAAATAAAAAGACAGGAAACGGGTATCCGCGGAGGTTCAAAGAGGACAATAAACGTGAACATGTGGAAATTAATGCGATTGAACAGGAAAACTCCCAGTGTTCGAAGTAAATGGGCGGGATACTTCGAACGATGATAATGAGGGCGTGATGGTTCTTAAGGAGTTGGATAGCATTGAAGTATCGGCGGAAGATTTATTAAGGGAAGATACGGACGAACGGGCGGAGAATAGCACGTGTTTAATTTTGAAGGGGATATTTCGGAATATACCTGTAGACATTTTAATTGACACAGGTGCTAATGTTTGTGCAGTGTCGGAAAAAATTATATGAGCAGTTAAAGAAAAAGGGAAATAAAATTGAGGAGCTACCCACTAGGAGTTTGGATATTCGGACAGCTAATGGAAGGCGCATCGAAACGAGAAGTCGGCAAATTTGGGTGGAAGTGGAAGTCCAAGGGATGACAATTCAGTTTCCGGCAATTGTATTGAAGAATTTGATTCGTCCAATTATTTTGGGGATTGATGGCCTAAAAATGTATGACGCCAAGGTCGACATAGGTAACAGGAGTATATTGTTACGAGGTGACAAAGGGCAACAACATTGTTTAGGGATCAAAGACCAGGAGGGCGAAGATATGTGTATTTGCGATATTGCGGAACAAATTGAAGAGACCAGGGACCAGATCCACGCGGCAGCAGAGGGCGCGGTCGACGAAAACGGAATAGATGCTAGTGAAGCAATTGAAATGTTAGTCAATGAATATAAAGATATTTTTGGAAGTTCAAGGGAGCCGGTAAAGGGATATCAATTTAAAATTGAATTGATGGATGAGGAACCTTTTAATCTGAAACAATATCCAATCCCCCATGTATATAAAAGCGAAGTACGTAAACAAATAAACACGATGCTTGAGGATGGTATAATAAAAAAATCGATGACACCGTATGTAAGCCCAATAGTGATAGTTCGTAAGAAAGACAATAAGATCAGATTTTGTGTGGATGCTAGGAAACTCAATAGCAAGACCATCGCTCGTCATGAAAAACCGCCGAAATTAGATGAAATGATGTGGAAGGTAAAAGGAGCTCGGATATTCACGGGACTGGATTTTACTGCGTCGTACTGGCAAATTGGACTACACCCAGAATCGCAAAAATTTGTCAGTTTTTCATTTGAAGGCAATACGTATAGTTTTCAGAGGATGGCCTTTGGATTAAAGAATAGTGGCGCAGCTTTAATCAGTTATTTGGACGATGTAATACCGGATGAGCTAAAGGAAACTACTCTCATGTACGTCGACGATATTGTGTTATTCTCTACCAATATGTTTGAACATTTAAAGAAGTTGAAAAAACTATTCGAAATCTTTCGGAAGTATAATTTAAAATTAAATATTGGAAAATGCCAATTCGGGAGGAGGAATATAAAATTTATGGGGCACGTCATATCGGATCAAGGAATGTCGATGCAAGATAAAAAGAAAGAATTGATTAAGAATTTTCCACGACCTCGGAATGTAAGGGAAGTTAGAAGATTGATTGGGGTGTGCAATTATTATTCCCGGTTCTGCAAAGGTTATTCAGAAATTATACACCCAATAATAGAATTGCTAAAGAAGGGGAGGAAATGGGCGTGGGATACAAAATGTCAAGAGGCGTTTAAAAAATTAAAAGAACTATTTGAGAAGACATTTTTGATCAGTTATCCAGATTTCGACAAAAGAATGTATCTACAAGTGGATAGTAGTGGATTTGCCATGGGAGCTGTGTTGTTCCAATACGACGAAAAGAATAAGCAGAGAATAATCGCCCTAGAAAGTCGTGTTTTGACCCTTGGCGAACGACTTTTTACTACCAGTGAACGGGAAGCTTTAGGAATTGTGTGGGCTACGCAGAAATTACGGGCTATATTAATTGGACGACCATTTACCGTCATTACGGACCACAAGGCCCTAATTTTCTTAATGAGAAGTCATTTGAATAACGATAGATTGTTGAGATGGTCACTATGGCTTCAACAATTTGATTTTAACATCCAATATTGTGAAGGCCGTGATAACGTTTTGCCCGATTATTTATCGAGAATCAGGATAAAGGAAAAGGAAGGTAGTGTGGAACCCGATATTAATGCTATCCAGTTAACGGAAATACGACCGAAATGGACGAAGGAGGAATTAGCGAAAATTCAAAGAGAGGATCCTGTGGGGAGGCAAATAATTGAGCATTTTTCGGCGGAAGATAACGACCGACGGCAGGATGATCCGAAATTTTCAATGTGGAAGATGTACGAGGGGGTATTATTACATCGGATTAGGAAACGAGGGACGCAGTATCAAATTTGGATACCAGAAGCGCATAGGCGAGAACTGATTCTAATTTTTTCTTTCTGAACTAATTTCTCTTTCTGCAAAAACTACCAAATCTTATCAGAGAATTTAAGTGAACTTCGTGAAGACTGAACGCGTGTGGAATGCAAATCGCCAGGGCTTTCATTTTTAAGAATTTTCTGAAATTCAAAAACTTGTTTTTGTATAATTTTAAGTTTTTTTTATACTAAGTGTAATGTACATTTTTGATAATTGTAAAGCCTTCATGTAAGATCTAGTATTGTGTATATGTTATTTTATACCTCTGATTTGTAATTGCATCATAGATGTAAGATCTAGTATTGTGTATATATGTTATTTTATACCTCTGATTTGTAATTGCATCATAGATGTAACTCTCAATTAACCACTTGTTACCTTGTATCCACTAAATTTAATGCAAATAAATGAAATATACGAAACGAAAATTTTATTTACACCCCCCCCCTCAACTCCATTACCAATGTCCGTTGCGCAGGCGGGGCGTGGAAATCTGCGCACCGAATAGCCCGACGCATTTCCCGGAAGTACGTAACAGGAACCCGGGTGTTATTGATTTTGTGATCGTGAAAGGCGTTGAGTGTGTGGTTCCCCGCTCAATCGCCACACTGGATTCCGATCACAATCCAGTAACATGCGTTGTGGCGTCCCTTGAAGCGAGACGCCAAAATAAATTTCGAACTTCGCGTGACACAAACTGGGCAGGTTTCTCAGCTCAGCTGAACTCTCAGCTAGAGGAGAAACCAGTAAATACGGAGGCCGAAATCGACGAAGCAGTGAATTACTTCACTGCGACGCTGAAATCGGCCTTCAAGCAAAACTCCACTGTCACGCGAGTAGAGAATTCTCGCCCTGAGCTCTCAGACGAGCAAAGAAGGATTTTAAGAGAACTGCGTAGATCTGTCAAAGTTCATCGCCGCTATGGCGATCCCGTTGACGGAGAGCGGGCGCGCAGTTTAAGCAGAGAATTCCGTTCATCTCTACGGGACGAGAGAGCTGCTAAATGGTCTGAAACAATTTCTAAATGCAACCTTCACGAGAGGCACATTTGGGATCTTTCTCGCGCGCTAGGCCGCAAACCAGGAGTAAATAGCCCGCTTCAGAGCAACGCCGGGACGGAGGCACCCGGCGCTCCACCACCTCGGCCCGTTTACGTGTGGGAGGACGCGGCAAAAAGCGAAATCTTCGCGAATTCGCTCGCGCTGCAGTTCCGCGCGTTTGAAACGGGCGCCGCTGCGCTGCCATTGGCCGCCACTGTAACAGGTGGCCGGCCAATCGCGCCAGTGGTCAGCTGCAACAGCATTGGCCCGCTGTTCCCTCTCTCCTCGGCCCGCCGAGTGACGAAGAGGGAGCTGGAGAGCGCACTAAAATGCGTCAATCCGGCAACGAGTGATTCATCCAATCAACGATTCTTTCCCGCCTTTTCAACGATTGCAATCGATTGGAATCACTGGTCCGATTACTTCGCCTGTAGTTCGCCCTTCTCCCGTACATGAATATACAGGGTTGGTGCAGGAATATACATGTTTGGTGTTGGGATTACGAACGAGAACGACCTGCGGCCTTTGAGTGTGTTGCCACTAGAGACGGTCAAACCAGTGTTTATTCTCTCTCGTTTCTCGCACGAGCTGTGAGTCATTCTCGCTGGCAAAAGAGGGGGGAAAGGGCCGTGGAAGGGGAGCCGCCCAGCCAAGGTCGAGAGAGTACACCGTCGATGAAGATTTCTTTCTCTTCGGGAGGGAACGAGAGCCGCCGATCACGAGATTCTCGCTTCTCGTAGGGACTGAAACTTCTCTTAAGCAGTCCAAGCCAGCCGCGCATCGGAAGAGACTCGTGGACGCTTGGGGAAAATCGCTTAGTGTTAGTGAAAGTTTGGATCTTTTCAAGCATTTTTACTGGAAAAATGTCGATAACAAAGGATATTGTTATTAATAAATTAATGGAAGGAGTATATGTTCTCCGGGAAAGACCAGACCTCAGTCGAGGTAGCAGCAGTTGGGATAATTTCAAGGTAAACATAATAATGTATTACTTTTTGCTTGATAGCACAAATGTTATTAAGGCAATTACTATGAGTCCTAAGTTTTATGTAGTTATAATACATCTTTTTTGTCTTTGTACGTGCATATGGAGTTCAGAAAATTCCAACAAATATCGAGTACTCATCTTCTTACGATAAATAAATTTCATTAACATAATTAAACAATTACACTCCTAACGTAATACTCAAACGTTTCCTGGTATACTCAACATTTACAATATCGCCGATGCACAAGAAAAGTAAAATAAAAACTGCCGAGATGGCTCAGGGTAACAATTACTGACACGGCACCATATTTAAAGACCAACATCGATATTTTAGACATTGATTTGTTTAACACATTAATTTGTTTTGTGCTCGATCTTTTTGTGTTCGAACGAAGCGAACGATGTTTGTACTTTCTGCTAGCTTATCTCTCGCCGGAGTGGTGAACCTGATGCCCTGTTCACTGCCTACGATTTGGCTCTTATCTCGCTCGGGGAGAGGTGGCGAACGCATGCCCCAGAGCGTTCTTCTTCCCATGACCTTCTGCGGCAAAGTGAGGAAGCTCTGACCCCGTGAGGTGATTCTGAGTGCTCAGGGTTTCGGGATCAGATTTGTTAATTGTTTACATATTACTTGTAACTTTTTTTCAGTTAAATCTTAATTATATTTAATAAACACGGCCTCTGTCACATTAACGTCTCATCCGCGCTTACATTAATGTTAGATGTTAATATACTTTTAAAAACACTTTCATAAACATTCATTTTAAAAACATAATTGTTTTGAGGCTGTTCATTATTCATATCAATGTTTTAGTATAAAACATTGTTGTTTTGTTGTCGATGTCGTATACCTACCCTGCAAGGAAAATTCGATCCTCCAGCAGCCCTGATTGGGTAGTTTTTCGGGTTTTTCTCCAATAACAGGTGAATGCTTGTCCAGAACCTAAATCGGACGGCGAACTTTTCTACATCATCCTTGTCGTCTACCCCATCCTCACACGTATACTTACATGCACTACACAACCACACATGCCTGGAGACCGGTTGGAAGCTTAGTGCTTGCCCCACATGGCACCATCTCTCGAGATATATAGTACACCACACATACGGAACTAATGGCTATAGAAGTTGTCTCTCCCGAAAACAATAATCAATTATATCAAAAGAGTGAAAAATCTCATTTTGCAAAAATAATAATTTTAATCTGAACGGAGTCAGCAACAATCATGAATTTATTTCTATTGCAATGACATTTTTCGACTCCTGAAGATATTACTGTAACAATGCCTTCCTCTCTCTCTCTCTCTCTCTCTCTCTCTTTTCTCTTTCTCTTTTTTCTCTTTCTCTTTTTTCTCTTTCTCTTTTTCTCTTCTCTTTCTCTCTCTCTCTTTTTCTCTTTCTCTTTTTCTCTCTCTCTTTTTCTCTCTCCCTTTCTCTCTTTCTCTCCCTTTCTCTCTCTCTTTCTCCATCTGCCGTACTAATGCACGAATTCGAAACATAATAAAACAATAAATTCAAAATTCAGTTAATTAGATAAAATTAACGTGTGAGTAATTTGCATAACGCAAATAAGTGCAAGTAAATATCTTGAAAGTAAAAGCTATCAATACAGTACACTCACAGAATGTTTATAAATAATATACATGAATGTAATCTTTAATATATTATTTCCAGATTGTAATTGAAAAGGAGACAAATGCCCCTGTTGGCTATGCCCAATGTCAGAGAGAGGGTTGCCAAGCCCTAGTTGTGTACAAGGGTAGCACCACGGGCTTGATAAGACACAAGTGCAGGGAAATTAGACGACCCTCATCAAGCACGTCAGTTTCCAGTGCAGATAAAGCGGCGATTAGAGACAAATGTGTGTTAATGTGTGCAACAGATCTCCGCCCCTTTAGTATTGTCAGTGGCGAGGGATTCATAAGTTTGTCTCAAGAACTAATTAACACAGGAGCCAAATACGGACAAATCAATGCGGAGAATGTTTTACCTTCGCCAAGAACAGTGTCTCGTCACATCAAAGATATGGCTGAGCAAGTTAGAGGTGAGATTATTCCTAAAGTGAAGGATGCCATAGGTAAGTCGCAATGTGCAATGACGTGCGACCTATGGACTGACAACTATAGAAAAACTCATTACCTGACTGTCACGTCCTCTTATGTTGAAGAATGTGAGGATAAATGGGAGATACAGAACAATGTACTCCTGACGACGATGTTCCCAGAGGTTACAAAAACTGGTGAACACATTCTTAATGAAATTCAGGAACAAATGTCAGAAATTCAAATCACTCCTTCAGAGCTTAAGGAAGTTAAGTTTGTGACTGATCAAGGACCAAATATTAAAAAAGCTCTAGAAAACCACAAAAGATTTCCATGCGTAATGCACTGTATCAATACAGCATTAAGGCACACACTGAACGAAACATTTCTGAGTGAAGAGGTTCCAAACATATTTTACTCCATTCAGACCGCCCGCAAAGTTGTGGGATTTATGAAGAGGTCTGGATTAGTCACAAGACTAGAGAAAACACTACTTCCAGACATCGAAACTAGATGGAATAGTTTATATAATATGCTAGATTCATTCCATTTTCAGAAAGATAGTATAGAGACGATATTGAAGGAAGCAAACAAGCAGGAAAAAATGACATTTTATGACAGTGAAATAATAGAAAATGTGATTATGTTTTTGAAAATATTCAAAGAAGCTACGGACGATTTAGAAGGTGAAAAAGAGCCAACCCTGCCATTTGTAGTGCCATGGGTCTTCAAACTTTTAGATGCGTGCCAAACTGATGATGACAATGTAGTATTGAGGAAGCTGAAGGAAAGGGCAAAGCAGTTTGTAAAAGAAAAAGTTCTGAATGAACTTAGTGATATTCATTATGTGGCCACTTTCCTTCATCCCTCTTTCAAAGAACTCTTAGTTTTGAGCGAGGAAAAAAGGGAGAAAATCCATGGCACTATTCGTCAGATGCTAAATAGCGTCATAATAGAGGAAGCGACAGAAGACCTCTCGCCCTCCCCAGCAAAGAGGTTCAGCAATTGGCGTTCACCCGCCTCAAAACGCAAGGACGAGCTAGAAAAATATATAAACATGGAGGGTCCACCAGACTGTAACAACCTCCTGACTTGGTGGAAGGCAAATGCAGGCGCTTTTCCTAAACTCACCAAAGTAGGAAAAGAAATATTTTGCGTTCCAGCAAGCAGTGCAGCTAGCGAGAGAAATTTCAGCATGGCAGGTTTAATAGTTACAGAGAAACGAAACCGCATTGATCCTGATAGGGTGAATGATATCTTGGTCATTCACAAGCAAGCACTAAACAAAAAAACTTCAGTTATCTAAAAACAATTTTACATTTTTTCTATCTTGTGATATTTGTTTTAAAACTTTTTTATTTATTTAATGTATTTTTAAATTAATAGTTGTCAATTTTGAGAAAAAATGTAGTAAAGAAAAATAAAATGTGCGAATTAATTAATTATGTTTTAATAATCAATTCTGAAGTAAACATTACACTTCTGATTCCTCCCATAAGAATATCCGATAAGTATATTTATTAGTGTTCTATTTTAATTTTTGATACAATTTGAGTTATCAAAAGAGGCAATGTTTTGTTGAGTTAACAATACGAATGACAAAAATACTAAAGCAATTATGCAATATTCCAGTAAAAATGCTTTATGCGAGCTGAAATTGCAAAATTATTTTTCATTTCGCTTTATCACATAACATTTTCTAATTAATATTAAAACGGAGCGAGCTTATAAAATTTCTTAAATATTTTACAAATTGCCATAAACTCTGGTAAAGTTCAGAGCGCCCTGAAATGCTTGCTTCTAAAATGTTAAAGAAACAAATCATATCGTCTTTTTAATTGTCTCTGAAAGACAATGAATGTCTAACAGAAATAAATAAATTATGACATCAGCGTGGGTCACACTTGATAATAACTGTGTTTTTATTTACATTTTATGAGTAAATCCTGTTATGAATTCTAATGTGGTTTGTCGATATTCAACTGGCAAAATGTATAGTATAATTTATAAAAAAGAAAGAAATGTTTAAATAATAAAAAATAGCGAACGTTAGCGATTTGGCATAATTTAAGCAATAAGATTTCACGTTTTGATAAATAACAAACCATGGCAGGCAGTATACTTTGGAAGACTCTTTTGTCGTTTCCTTATCACCAGGGAACGGATTTCTATGTAAATACATATATTCTAAGTAAGCTCCTATCGATACTAATCGTCCCTGGCTGAGGGGTCAGAATGTTCCGGGAGGTGAAGGGGGGGGTTAGGAGGCGATGAATGAACTATTGGATTTGTTTGACAAATGACCTTGAGACTTCGACGGTCTGTGGGAAACGCACCTCGTGTCAGTATCCACACTACCCCTTCTCCTTCCCTCTGAGGCTGCCAGCTGAAAATCGCATGACGTCACAGAGTTGGATATCAGTTTAACTTCGTATACAGCTCCTCATTGTCAAGTACAATCAGTCAGAATACTGTGTTGGTCCAGTTCTAGTAATCTCTCTTTTAACCAAGTGTGAAATGTCAAAAGTAGCACAATCAGCCAGTGTGAAAATAGAAGTTACATTTCAGAATTTAAAGATGAAGGTTTATCAACTAACAATAAAATATTATTTTACCATAGTTATTTTTTATCATATTAAGTCCATATTTAACTCCATATTTTGATAAAAATAACTGCATTATATATTTACATATTTCATTTATTTTTAGTCCGTATAAATCCGTTCCCTGCTTATCATTATTAGTAAGGGCAACATCTGTTCAGAGAAATTCGATGAGTCTGCAACGCTGTATCGCATGTCACCAACCTTCGCGCCCGGGCGAGCCCTTGAGCGACCTCGTGTCGACGTCTGCGAAGACCGTTGGGACGCCCCTCCGTCTGCCAGCCTGGGCTACGAGATTCTCGAGTCCTCTCGCTCTCGAGAATGCCTTCTCGGTGAACGGGATTCTCGTTGGCCCCATTCTCGTTCAGCCTTTCTCGCTTACGAGAACGAGAGAGAATATGCGGCAAATGACCGCCTTTAGTTGCCACCTTGTAACACTTTACGTATACATATTTCCCTTTTACTAAAAATAACCAAGGGTTATTATTTAAGTTATTATTAAGCTCCTATCGTCGCTCGCTTTCTTGAACATACCACTTATGCTTTTATACACTTCTTTATCCACTCGTTTCGTTAATTACTATAATCTAATGCCTATATAATAACCATGGGCGTAGCCAGGGGGGGCAGGGGAGGGCAGTTGCCCCCCCCTAAATCTTAGGACATTTATAATTTTGTATAAAAAACAAATCGAAGTATTGTGTTTTTAAAACATTCTAAGAAAGAAGAAAAAAATTTGAAAAATACAATTTTAATATATAAAATAAACAGAAAACATATAAAAAATGTAATCCTTTTACTTAAACTTTGTTTACGCACGCAAATTCATTTTCGGCCGCGCCGCGCGGCCAACGGGCCGCGGCCCCTTCGCGCGCCCGCCCATGTCCCTTTGTCATTCAAGATCACCGCCGCCGCACGTGTTTCGCTCGCTGCGCGGCTGCAGCCCCCAAGCAAAGATGCGCGGGGCCTTCGCCGACAAAGACATTTGTCGGCGAAATACATATGGCGCGGTTTGCGAGTTTTATTGCCACTCCGCCGACCGACCACCATCGAGGCTTGGCGCGGCGCGCTTCAAACCCCGCCATTGACAGGGCGAGGTTTATGACCTGTTTGCGCCCACACCCCCAGCTGGCGGCACGGTCAGCCCCGCGCCGCGTGACCGCGCCCGGTTCCAGGAAATTTTGGGAGCTTCCCACGGGTTGCACCAAGCGCCCCCCCTCCACATCAGACCGCCCCCTCCGCGACCACCGCGTGGGAGGGGCGGTTTTCTATATGTCGTGAGCCACCGCGTTCGCGAAGGTTCATTGAGATTCGCGGAAGTGCGCAGTGGAAGTGTTTTTTGAGTCTTAGTAGAGCAATAGTCGGTCCAACACAAGTCACACTCGCCCAGAGAGGAAAATGTTTTTGCATTCTTCAGATTTTGCGATAAGATAAATGGAGCAGAAACCTATTGCAACATTTGTATTAGTTCCGAAGATCGTAGTTTTCTTTAAACCGGCTTAAGGAAAAGACAAACGTGTTACATGTGAACAAAATTGTGAAAATACATATTTTTTAATTAGTGTATTAAATTAAGTTCATTAGTAATACTTCTAAAGTGCTTCCAAAAAATATTTCATCACATCAACGGTGAGTACCAAATTACATCACGAGCTATATTACTTTTTTATATTATAATAATAAAATAATTTTAATTTTAATTGGTCTAAAGACCCGTATATTTAATAGAATTTACTCCAATACAACTTTATTAACACCAGTATTTAATGTTAAAAAATAATTTTTAATTTGCTTTTCGTAATATTAATAATTTATCTTGATCATTTTATATTTTAGAATTCATTGCAACGTCTTGCTCTAAAGCTACTTCACACAAAGTTAATATTATAAGCAAAAACTTTGTTATGGATATAAGACAATTTTTTATCAGTAAGTATTCCGATATCAGTGCATATAGTGGCAGTTTCACATATTTTTAAATCTAAAACACGTTAAAATAAATGACATTTTAGCATTTTGTTAAAAGTTAATTTTGTAAATAATTGTGTATAACTTTTTACAATTTCATAGATCACCAATTTAGGTATTATTTATTAAAATTAATTAAATTACATTAAAAATATTACGATTTCATTTTGCTTTAATAAATAAATAAAATGAATAGTTATTAAGAGCATTTAAAAAGAGGTATTTTGTCTTTGTGTACATGTTTTTAGTATACATAATTTTGTACATTTAAAGGTAGTCAAAAAAGAAAACTTGACGATAAAAGTGGAACCAGAAATGAAAATAACAAAAGAAAAGCAAAGTTAACATCAGCACTTAATTCCAAAGAGCTGGAACCTGGACCTTCATCCACTTATTTGATCAGTGAATCAATCGAGACGCATGTTCAAAATCCTCTCCAAAATGACTTAGATCTACAGATTGAAGGATCATCTCAGACGACACCAGAAGAAAAATGTATGTTTTTTTAATTCTTGTTAGATTCTATTGTCTAATTATGATTCCATTTCAACCGTTAAGAACATATAAAATTTGCTATTTTTTAATTTTGTACATTTTTTAACATTTATAATTTTATATATTTGAAGGTAATCTAAAAAGAAAGCTGGAGGACAACAATGAAATCACAAATGAAAGTGACGAAAAGAGAGCTAAATTTACACCATCACTCAATCCTGCAAACCCTCAACCAAGACCTTCATCGACATGTCTGACTAGTGAATCAATTAAGTCTCATGTTGGTGATCCGCTCCAAAATGATTTGGGCCTTTGGATTGGACGATCCTCTCAGATGACGACAGAAGAAAAAAGTACGCTGTTGAAATCTTGTTGGGTTCCACCCATTAGTTATGATTTCAGTAAAGATGTAAAACCATCCGAAAGACGATTTAAACATATTTGGCTAGAAACATACTCTCCATGGCTTGTATATTCGAAAGCACTTAAAGGCGGGCTTTGTAAGTTTTGTGTTTTGTTTCCTCCGCCCATTAATTCTGTTAAAGGTGTTCTTGGCTCATTTATGATAAAACCTTTTACACGGTACAAAAATTTACATGAAGATTGTAAAAAACATTCCTCTAATCAGTGGCACAAAGCTGCAGTTGCTGCCGCGAGGAATTTCACGGCTAACGCTCCAGTGGATGTGCAACTTTTACACGGTCACAAAAAAGTTGTTGAAGAAAATACTAAAATTGTAAAATCAATAATCTCCACAATCTTATTTTGCGGGTCCCATGATCTGCCTTTAAGAGGAAAACTGCAAGATGGAGGTGGACAATTTCTACAGTGAAAGACATTATTGCGTTTTTTAGAGAATCTGTGTTAAGACGGAAGTATGTCCCGAATATTCCAATGTTCTGTGAAACACGTTGGTCTCAAAAATACAAATGTATTTCTGTTTTCAACGAACATTTTGTAGGTATAATTGCAGCGCTGAAAAAACTGTCATTGACTGGTAATAACCACACCAGAAAAACTGCATTTCAGTTACATGCAGCTTCAACTACGGCCCAATTTATTGTTGCTGTAGCTTTAATTGCAAAATATTCTGCTCTTCTAGAACCAGTGGTAAATGCTCTGCAATCAAAATCTTTGGATCTAATACAATGTTTAGAGCACATTAAGCGAATTCTCGGTGTGATAAAAGTTCATCGTAACAATCCTGAGCAAATTGCAGCAGAACTCACGGAGCATGCAAATACAATAGCTGAAAAATGTGATGTTGAATTGTTGCTACCAAGAATTGTCGGAAAACAAAAGCATCGTTCAAATCCTCCAGCATCTAGTAAAGAAGAATATTGGAGAAGATCCTTAATAATCCCTTATTTGGATTCTCTTTTATTGTCATTAGAGCAACGTTTTTCGGAAGACCATTCAGCTGCTTTTTCACTACTGAATCTTCATCCCCAGAATATGATGGAGATGACAATTGATGACTTTAGAAGAAAAACAAAACAGTTTTCAAGATTTTATGATTTGCAAGGATTAGATTCTGAAATCGAATTATGGTATTCCATGTGGAGGGAGAAAAAAATGAGTAAACAGCAAGTAAAAGATATCCAAATGATGGATTTAGTTAAAGAAGCCGAATTTTTTTACCCTGAAACAAAAAAAGCATTACTCATTTCACTTGCTCTACCATGCACCACTTGTACTGTAGAGCGATCATTCAGTACTTTACGCAGAGTAAAATCCTGGTTAAGATCAACAATGACAGGAGAACGATTAAATGGTTTATGTTTAATGAGTGTTCACAGGGCACTTGTATTAGGAAAAGAGGAAATATATAAAAAAAGAAATATTTAAGAGATTTGCAGAAAATCCACGAAAACTAATTTTAGTTTAACAGTTTGTTAGTTTTGTAAGATTTGTAACGCTTTCATTGTATTACAAAATGTGTATATTGTTTATAACATTATAATAAACTAGTGAAATTATATAATTTTATTCTTATAAAACTTCATTGATTATTTATTAATATTATTGTTTAAATATATATTTTTATTTATTATTAGTTGTAATATTATATTATTTATAATTTCACTTCACTTATATTAACCTTATAGTATTTAATAATTACAAATTATGATTTGCCCCTCCCTAGTGAAAAACCTGGCTACGCCCATGATAATAACTATAATCATTTTCCATCCTTTTTCGTTATTATTTCACTTACTTTCTTCTGGCACCGATCTCGATCAAACTGGAAACATACAAGTCTGGACAAAACGAAGGTACTGTCGCGTTTTGTTTTTCTCTGCTGTGGGTCCAGAGCCAGGTAGTGTTAAAAATCTAAATGAGAATGGAAGATGATACCAGTCAAGATTGCTGTTGCCTTTCATCGATGCCGACAGGCTTTGTTCTTTCACGAAGAATCCCGTTCTACTATTGACTTTGGCCTCCGATCCCTTTTAAGGACAAAGCTCTGTGTATGTGAATTACGATGTGGCCCATCTCATTGCTGAGGATTACACAGGCGCAATGAACGAAAACTATAATCACGTTTTTTCACTGATTCCAAGATTCGAAAGGGAGTTCACAAGAGTGATTTTCGTCGAGATAGCGTCGCGAGTAAAAAAAATTATTAATCATATCGGGTGGCCATGTGCAATCAAGATTAGAACGATGGAGACGTTTCCTTCCATGTAAGTGCTGATGTTCACTTCTTGGAATAAAAATTTGAAACATTTTATTTAGTAGTGTTTTAAAATTATACCTTTTAATGAGTGATTTTTCACTGTTTAATACCATTTTTGCACCCGTACTTTAGCCACAATAAACGCCTGTTTACTTGCCTATTTTCGTGAAAATAAATGCCTTTCGCTTAGCTTATTGTAGGTGAAATAAATATGCGAACCTTCGAGCTCTAGTTATGAGGAATGTTGTCGCTCCCTACTCCCCGAGTTGCCTTCCTCAAGGAAGGACAGTGGTGGTGAACAATTTCTTCAGAATTCTAACGCTGTTGAGGATTTCACGAAAGCAGCCGATGTTCCCGTGCACTATTATTTGTGGTGGAAATCAACTCTAACTTGAGAATTACTGCTGCGGCAGCAGATGTCATTATGAATGATCTTTCTACTTCTGCACTTGTTCGATGCATTCATTCATTCGTTTTAGAGACAATTGACAGTGACCTAATTGTGTCGTCCTCGGAGGTTTGACCCGTTAGAATTTTTAATGCACAGCGAAACAACGATAATAGTACTCTTTGTGTAAATTGGTCAAGTGACACCAAATTCTGTTACTCCTGAGATCGAGGTGAAGTTAAACGTTGAAATAGGCATTTTAGGCCCTGTGAAAACTGTTCTTGTAATTTGTGAAGTCTTGGATTCTGGAGACTATATAATGAACTGTGTCTACTTCAAAAAAGATAAAACAGGAATTTGCCAAAAAATCTTTTGTCTATGCACGAAAAGACTTTCTCCTGAATCGGCGATTTTATTTTCAGAAGCATTGGGATTTTGCAACAAAGCAACAAGTACACTCGGGGAGCTTTTCTATTATATTGAAAAATTAATATTTCCCCTGTCCAAAAAGAGCAGATTTTGTGTCACACCAACAGAGTGCACGGACGGCAAGTAAAAGTATTGAGACGTAGTGGAATGATGGTGGTAAGAACATTGTTTCTTTTTGTTTACAAACTCTTCCAGTCTTTTGAAGAACTAGATTTTTAAATCGCTTTTCCAAATTACAAGACCTTGAGAGATGGATCGGAGAATGTAAATTTTGGAAAATATCCCATGACCAAATTTGATCCCAGCGTTGCCCACTGACGGACCGTCGGAGAAGTAAGTTTTTGAAAACAACTCACTTTTTCGGTGTGTGTGTGTGAATATACATATATATATATATATATATATATATATATATATATATATATATATATATAAAATTCAACAGGGCTTGATTTCTGGCGGTACGCGACGAAACAGAGATCCGGTACCTTGGGAATAATTATTAAATTATCCTATAAATAGTACATAATTATTTCAATTAAATTAATAAGTAATTTGGGATGCGTTCCTGGACCTAAAATTTTATCAAATACTCAAATCAAAACAAAGGATACTATATACATTTTGGAAAACTTAACAATATCTTCTCTGTACTACCCACACGAGAACGTGAAAGTCAAGCGATGGTTCTGTCAGAGCGCTCCTTGCGAGGGGCGAGGCGAAACGAAGCGAGCGAATGCAATGCAACCTACGCTCGCTCAGGGGGCAGGCCGATAACCCCTATTGCCGAGTGATACTATCTTCCCGTGCCACAGCTGTGCCACTGCCGAACCAGGCCTTCATTACGCGCTCAGGAAATACTGTTCTAAATCATGTGATCTAGATTTGTTTTTTCGCTTTTATGTTTTTTGGGGCGCTGAATACGAATCTGAAGTTTTCCAAATAATATTTCCTTTGGAAATTGATTTATAACAAGAACAATAAAAAGGAACACTTTCTCTTGTATTTTGTTCGTATCTAAACAAAAACTATCGAGTTTACGCAAAAAATTACTCTTTATCAAAATTTTCTAGCGGTCTGCTGCTTTGTCATTTTCTGTGGTTTCTCTTTCAATACAACTCGTATGCCAGTGTAGTACCTAACAAAAGGCCATGGACCACGCGCGATCTTTCTTCCGTGTCCTATCCTGTCCCCAAATACTCTACTTACAACACTACCACACATGTCGGCGACTTACTAGAAGTTGAAGCGGCTGGGGCAGTACCCCGTTGGCACAGATACCTGGAGAAGGAGCCTCCGCATGGCGTCGTATAGCTCGGCGCCGGATCTCACCATCCAGCCGTGAAGGCACTCTGCCAGCTCCCAGAATAAAATTTTCACTACACTAATAGGCTAATGACCATAACAGTTGAAAATCGATCAGCTAGGACTATCAAGAGTCACGATCGTGGCTGATTCGTCTACATCGAAAATACCCAAGCTAGTGCAAATTAACATTTCTCATGCATATTTCAATCATGAAGTGGATGTTACCTATTCTCCTCCGATTTTTTCTTTCAGGACCGACTGCGATATTATGCAGTGAAGAGAGGATATTTTAATGCTGTGGCATGAAAAAAACTGCAATTTTTTGTCGGAAAAACTCTTTACAATCAACCATATGCGGTGTCTTACCGCAAAAGTGGATATAAAATTTTCCAGTTTATAGTAAATTACTTCCTCTAAAATAATAAGTCAGAATTTATGTTTTGTTTGACCTTGAGACCGAAAAATTGGTTTACGGAATTGCGGGAATTTTGTAAATACATCATCGCGTTTATGCGTACAATTGCTTCAAATAATTTCTTATGAAGTTTGTCGAAAACTCGACAGTTTTAGATGAAAATGAGCTTCAAATTGCGCCTTTCTCGAATCGCTCAAACGTTATTTTCTACGCCTCACAATGTTTCAATGAAAATTTAAAATATATGACCATGTTTTGCGCTTCTAAAATATTCTTAGTCACATTTCAATTCAATTATTTTTGACTCTCTCGTATACGTACGTATATACGGATAATATACGTAGTGTTGAGGAAGTTATGTAACACTACGCAAAAAAACGGAGACTTTTTGGCAGAAAAAAGTCATTGCCGGGTCATGATAACGAGAAATTCAATAAATCCAGTCGCTAAAATAAGATAAAAAAATCCTCTAACACGTGGTGTAGCCAGAATGCCAGTTTTGTGGGTCATTGATGCTGAAAAACCAATTGAAAGCAAAACATCCGTCTGTCCGTCCGTCGGTCCGACCGTCGGTCCGTGAACACTACTAGCGCCTAAACCATGCGTAGGATTTGTTCCAAATTGAAGAAACCTTTGTCTATCTGTCTCTAGTTGAAGCTTAGAAAATTTGAAAAAACATTCTTTAAAATTTGGGGGTACTTTACATGTAGACTCGGAAAAAACGTATTAAAAAAAAAAAATATCTCTCACGTCGTTAACATACACATATCCAGCAATTTGTATACATTATTGCATTTGTGAGTGGAAGTGCTTCTAATGACTTCAAATGACGTTTTTCGAAAACCCAATAGATTCCTGTGAAAAAGAACTTCAATTTTCGCGTTTAGTGACTCTGAAAGCCAATTTTCTTAGAAACGGCTTCAAATTTTCTAATGAAACTTGCCATTTATGACGAGGTTTCACTCTTCTTTAATATTCTTAAACTAATATTTCGGTTCTAGTATTAGGAAACCGAAAAATTGCGACAATTTCAAAATAATGTACTTTGGGCTCGCTGGCCAGAGGAAGACCAGTCCAAGAAAGGCCAGGGGCAAGACCAGTCCAACCAAGAGATGGGGCCAGTCCACACCAAGGAAATTAGAAAACGTTGCTACGAGAAAGTCTGTGCCTTTCTGCAGCACGATTAGTTTCAATTATTGGGGATCCGGGAAAAAATTGAGAAAACGTGAAAAATATGATTTAAGAGGGAGTACTAGATTGCAGGTGAAAAGAGGGTGAGGCAAAACCGAAAAGAGAGTCTCCACTACAGAGATAAGGAAACTAGTACAAGAAAGACTGCGCCTTTCTGAGCTCCACGCGTATACCTTCTTATAGAATAATGAGTGATAAATGAATCGGGGCGCGACAACGGCTAAGGTCATTAGTTCCGTAAGTGTAGTCCATAGTTTCATCGCGGGATGTGGCAGTGATCTTGAAGGTGTGCTCCGGCTCGCTGGATGGTGTGATCCGGTACCAATCTATGTCGGCTTGCTGGAATTTTTTCAACCTACCCATCGTCGGCTAGCGGGGATTTCCCTAACCAGGTATCTTCCACCAGCGTGGCACCGACCCAACCCGGACAAGCTGTAAACTCTCGACCAGTCTGTCGGTATGTATTATTAGTAGATTATGTACATAAGTGTTACATATAAGTGTGTGTGCGTGTGTGTGTGTGTGTGTGTAGATTATACATATAAGTGTGTGTGTATTACTGCATATAACTGTGTGTGTGTGTGTGTGTGTGTGTGTGTGTGTGTGTGTGTGTGGGTGGGTGGGTGTAAGTAATGGGGAAGGATATGACAAGGAAAGGGGAAGAAAAGATCACGCGCGATCCGTGGCCCGTTTGTTAGGGTACTGCATACACCCGGTGTTGATCAGAGAAACCACGGAAAACTATCGATCACAGCAGACTCAGCAATTCTCCTCCGGCCAGCAACTAAATTCCACCCAGCTAGTGACGAAAATCCTGTTACAATCGGGACTCGAACTCTAAGACTTCCCGGTCAGAGGCACAATAGGAATTTCCTTCTAATTTAATGCAACAAGTATGTCATTTAAAATGGAGAATATGGCTGTGACTTGTGGATCTGTTACTCCTGAAGCTATGTTGTGCAATTGTGAAGACATTATTTGTATTGAGAAACTGAGTCTATCATTGCAAAGCCTTTCCAGAATTTTTGAAAATCCTGATAACAGGGAGATAGGTCTATAGTTCATTGGATCACATTTATTGCCCTTTTTAAACAATGGTTTAATATTTGCCATTTTGAATACATCTGGGGAAATGCCCGTTTTTAGAGAGTAATTGCAAATACGGAAGTGTGGTTGCACTATATATACGAAACACCGTGTTTAATAAGAAAATCTCGAATGTTGTCCAGGCTTACTGGGAATTTATTCTCCATTTGTGCTTTGATTTTAAAAATTTCAGAGGGTGTCATTTCAAAATATAGAATTGATGATTTGTGTTACTACATTAGTGTTAGGTTGGTGTGTTTTATTGTTTAGAGAGAATTGGAGGATTCATTTTTCACGAATTGTTAAAAATTGGCTATTGAATATGTCATCTATTTCTTGTGAGGCTTGTAAAGTTTTGTTTTTGTAGTAGAGCTGCATATTTTACTTTCTCGCTACCACTTACGCAGTAAGCTTTCGCTGCGCGAAAAAACCGTGAATTTTCAGCAGAAAAACTCTCATTACAGGGACCTGTTAACGAAAAAAGTGGATAACTCCTATTATTAAATTCAGAAAAAATCATGTAACAGGCGGTGAAGCCAGAATCCATGTGTTGTGGTTTCTTAATTCCGAAAAATGACGGCAAAACGTCTGTCTGTCCGTCTGTCAACAACGCTATGAGATAAACCGTTTAGTAAACTTTCCCCAAAATTGATGTTCCCCAATCGATGTGGCTGATGTCGCGGTCCCTTTATTTATTTATTTATTTATTTATTTATTTATTTATTTAGTCAAAAACTGTATGTGACGTAGGGGGGGAGAAAATCATCTGCACACGCTTTCTTGAGGTTCAGAATCCCTTCCCAACTATTTAACTATTAATAGTTGAAAGATGAAAAAATAGTAATAATAATAATAATAATAATAATAATAATAATAATAATAATAATAATAATAATAAATTTTAAAAAGCGGAGATTAACATTTCAAAATCTTGATATTTTCGTTACCGAATTATAGAAAACTTATTTGTAACGGTAAACGAACGGATTTAATTTTTCGCTATTGCTAACAAATAGAAACTCACCCTAAGCTCTACTACCACTACAAGCAAAAGGAAAGCTCAACAAAACGTGCGCATAGTGAAGCTACATTTACGTCCAGGAGCAAATCAAGGGGCCATCTCAGCATTTGCTCAATGGATCAGGGAAACTGGACTTGAATTTGGAAACTGGACCCTTGAATTTGAAACAGAATTGAAACAGAGGTGCTTTACATGAAGCCCCATGGACATTTTCAAAAGTTTAAGGACGTTGAAGATGTGCAAGTCTCATGTTGGTTAAAAACTCTGATTTTTCGAAAATTTCAAAAATTCAAAACTTTTTCGGTGTCTTCCTACAACTACAATTATGAAGATGGAGGTTTTTTCCCTTAATGTAATCTGTCCCTTAAAGATAGATTTTGAAATAAAGTCACGTACAATCTTTCGAAAATTTCAGTATTTTTCGCGTAATTTTGCGTGAAATATGGGCCATTTTTATTTTCTTTAAACCTTTTTTTCTTGAAAACGACACAGAATTTTGAGGGAATGGTGCAGTCTCATGTTCGTTAAAATGCCTTTTTTTCGAAAAATTAAAAAAAATTCGGTGAATTCCTACAACTACAATTGTAAAGATGCATTTTTTTTTGTTAATGAAATACTTTCATCAAAAACAGATCTTCAAATAAGGTCATGTTGAATTTTTGAAAATGTGAGAATTTTTGTGTAATTTTGCGACAAACAGTCCGCTCCGAATTTACTGCGCTTGCTGAACATAATTCCAGCCAGTTGGATGCTTCATAAGTTAGAATTTGTATATTATTTCATATTTCTTTGATCGTTTCTTACATTTGAGCTTTCCTAATACATTTACAATTTTTTTTTTTGATTTTATTTAAAATCTATTTTAAATGTGGGAATGTAGAGTAATGCACTTCAAATCCAGTAATTTCGAAAATATCATATTTAATTATTATTTTTGTCTATCCATTTTAAGTTTCTTGCTAGCGGTATCAACAATGCTAATTGGTAAAATGTGTATCCCATATGAATTAGATGTAATTGTTGCTTGTTGCAACCCATTGTTGAAACGCCGCACTGTTAACAGAAGGAGATTATGACGGCTGCCTTTTGTTCGCGTTAATATAAACAATTTTATTTACGGCCAAAATACGCTTCGTGCATCGTTGGTACATATATGTAGAACGTGAATACACTGAAGTCAATAGCAAACAATTGTTTTCGTTTAGACATTTGAATTAAAAAAGGTGTATTTTTCATGTTTCATTTGTTTAAGAATTTTTCCAATGATAGTTGAGGTGAATGATACAAATTATCATATTTAATACTATAATACAGCCATTAAGAATATCGCGAGAAAGTACGTGCGGTTGTAGCACCTCGAGTTTCTATTATTATTAGTTGGGGCTAGGTGTAGTCATTTTGATAAGGTCCCACAGAGCTTTTATTTTGTTAGGTGCATTTGCAATTTACTTTTCATGTGTCATAATTTTGGCTTGTTTGATTACTTTTTTAGGTTTGAATGATATGTTTTGTTGTAGATAATGAAGTTGTAATAAGTTACATTTGTTATGTGCTAATATTTTATACATGTTACATTTTCTTTCACATGACACTTTGATTCCTTCTGTTGTCCATTATTTGGTTTTATAAATTTGGATGTTTTTGCAAATAAAGGGGCATTGATAGTGTATTAAGAATATTTTTATGAATGAGTTAAACTTATCATTTGTATTGGTTGCCTTGTATTCCCATTTTGTAATCTGAGCAAGTATTGGACTTTCATTATGTTTCTTAGTTACGGGTTTCTTGGTAAGTTGTCTGTTCTGTAATTTTTCATTCTGTTTGAAGTGTTGGAATCTGGGCATTGTGGACACTGAAATGTATGGTTAATTGTAACAAAAGAAATACTATAGTTATTTGAATCAATTATCAGGGGTGCCCAGGGAACACCAGGGCCATGGGGCAATTGATCTATGAGAGGTCCTCATTTCAAAATAAAAAAATTCCTTTCTCCCTCAGTTCATGAACATAATTCATTTTACATACATCAGAAATAACTCATATCATTTAATTTAGTTAGAAATTAATAAATTTTTATTTTTTTAAATGAAAAAAAAACAACCAAGAACCAAATTAAATCAGGGCCTTGGGGGAGTTGCCACACCTATCCCCTCATCAGGTCATCCCTGTCTAGTATCAATTGATCTACAGCTGTGCTACTATTTTTTAATACTCGGGTTGGTGTATTTATGGTTGTTTATAGATGGTATGAACTTACTAGGTTTTGAATAGATTTGCATTACTGAATTGTGTGAGGCAATTTATATTGAAGTCACTGCAATGTAAAATTTTATACTGTTTAAGGTTTTAAAGTTTTATTGGAATAATTTTCAGACATTTTATAAACATTTTCTAATTCCCAGTGGGGCTGCAATATGTTCATTACATATTTGTTTTTATTGTAGTTTAATCAGTAATGTTCGTTGTTCATACAGTATTCTCTAGAGCACAATATTGGAATGTGGTTGACTTCTCGTCAAGTAATACTTCTTAATAAGTGAGTTTGTATTTCAGTGCTGTGGAATAACAATTTTGAGATTTTAACGGAAATACGTTTTGCACATACTTACAACAACAAAAATGTGTTTTCCTGTCTGTCTGTCATCTGTACGTTTGTCAGTTCGTATGTGTTCTACACAAACTGAGTGCTTTTCACAGGATTGTTTTCAAAATGAATTCCCCCATTGATTTGGTGTGACTCAAAGCCCTGCGATTTTGAGAAGAATTCTTTGAATTTTGGGGGTACTTTAAATGAAGCCCCTGCGACATTTTCTAAACTTTATTAAAAATGGCTTCATTTTATCTTTACATTTCTTGTAAGGGTAAAGTGAAAAACATTTATAAAGATGACATTGATTTGATTTTCATGGATACCCCTACATCGTCAAAAATTGGAAAAGTTTGAAATTTTATTTTGTGTCTTCCTACAAATACAATATTGAATATATTATTTTTTCTTCAGATATAATTGTTTTTTCCACAATTAATTCTTTAACAAATCTTATAGAAATTTAAAAAAAAAATTAATATTATTTGTGTAATTTTCAGTGAAATATGGGCAATATCAAAAACTTTTAGAAACTAGATTTTCTCAAATATGGCCCCAGATTTTTTCTTCAAACTGTTTGTACAGTTAAAGCTAAAGCTGCGTTAAGATGACATAAACACCATTTTGTCATCTTTTTCTTCTTTGTCTTTGGCATCATTTTGTATTCTTTTGTTCTTTCAAAAATTAAACAAATGTATTTTTTTTAATGATTTATGGTATTTTCTAAATATCTCTCACATTGTTAATATTTACATTATTACATCTGTTTGTAGATATTATTGCATTTGTGAGTACAAGTACTTCACGTGATGTCAAAGAAGGTTCTCGAAAACAGGTTTTGCTGTGAAAATGAGCTCAAAATTCCGCATTTTTAGAAATGCTGGAATGACATTTTCTCTAAAAGCCTCCAATTTTTTTCTTTAAACATTTTGTGCAGATAGTGCTAAACACATCACCTATAGAATATATTTTAGGGAGAAAACAACCCATTGTGCTAATGGAGGGGACTGAATAATGTCTCCTGAATATTATTTATGCAATGAATGATATTGAGTGTCATTGAGACAAATATATTCAAAATTGGTAGGTACATTATTGGTCATGTGTGCTTAAAACCCTAAATTTTTCAGATAAACGTGGGTTTGAGAAGACAAGGCAGACATTTTATAGTTATATCTGAAATATTAAAGGTAGGCCTACAAGATTAGCAACATCTCATTACAAATTTACATAGCCATTATTCTATAAAGTCCAGTCATTTTATTGATTTCTCTGTTTGTTTGACTGATATTTACTGGTAGCTATCCAGGTTAAATTATCAATAAACACAATAACTTGTATTATTTTAATTGTAATTAATCTGACATATTGTAAGTACGTGTTGTCATAACAATACATTCGGAATTATTTCGTTCCGTGGATATGACTAATTTTGAAATTGCCGCCATGTTCCCGAAAGAGCCTCCATTGTGCCTCCGCCCACATTGCCACCGCATTTTCCCGCGTTTTCAATTGCGATTGGGACAGTTGCACTCGTTACACCGGTGTGATTCGGTCCGTCGTCCATGTAGTTCTTCGATGGTACGTTTGCTCCGTGGTGGCGCTAGTGAATAGTGAATCGACTTTGTGACTCACGAACCGTGAGAGCGAACCTCAGGCTTCTACGAAGCAACGTGCAACTTCCTAGTGTGGTATATTAAAGAATTCATTTACAAACAATGGTTCTATTATTTAATTTACATTGAAAACTAATAAACCACAAATAACTGGAGTCGTGTAAAAGAAACAACTCACTTCATAAATATTCCTTGAGTAATTATACTTCTTCCATGCATTTGTATTACTACATCCATTTGGAACAGATCTTCGGATTAATTGGGCAGTTTGACATAAAAGATGATATCATTGATTATTAAAACGATTCATAACGTTCGTTTCTTTCAAGATGTACTAAACATTCTATGATTTATGAAATATTAATTAGATTATTCATGAATATCCATTTTCTCCGATTTTGAAAGAGCCGCCTCAATAACTGTGATCCACCAATCACAGCGCAGATACCGTCACAATTGGTGAACGATTTGAACGATTTCAACGATTCAACGAATCGTTAGGAAAAGTAATCGAACAAACGGTTCAATCAACAGTTGGGGCACCACCGGATCCCAACACTAAGTGTTATTGATGAGTGATAATACGAACTCGTGGATATTTTCATGTGTGCGTGTTCTTTTCGCGTGCTGCCTTTTGTGCTACGTAGCGGTACGGTATTGAGCTATGGCAGAAAATAATTGTGTAATTGGCGATATTTTAAAAACTCCATTCAGTTGTCGTACTTTTGTGGAGAAAAGGGATGTTATTCGATAAGGGAGGCCTGTTCCGGAACTTCCTGACTTCAGATGTTTACACAAAGAAAAGGGAAGGGAATATTTCCGTTATTTTAATACTAAAAAATATGAACACACTAATTGGTTAACAGGTAGCCTAAAACTTAATAAATTATTTTGTTGGCCATGTTTGTTGTTTTCCAATGAGCGTAATGTATGGAACAAAGAAGGGTATAACAATTTGAACAATCTTTCAAATGCAATAGCAAAACACGAACGATCACAAAGTCACTTGCGTTCTCTTGTTCAGCTGGCCAGTTGAACAGGTCGAAAGGTCGTCTTCTGCCCTCAAACGTATTAAATCGTTTCAAAGATCAACACAAGGACAAGAAAGATTAAGTAATTTGGCACTATTGTCAATTGAGAAAGAAAAACATAAAGAAATACGAAGTTCTGCCACATTTTATGATGATTTCACTGAAGAATTTGCCAAACAAGAGAGGAGAATGGATTTTATTTTCAAATAAATCAGGTAGGATTACTTGTTTTCTTTCAACATTATTTATCCAGTAGATCCGACGTAATAACTAATTTATTGTTCCTTATGCTTCACTTCAAATGTTATTATAACAGCGTATGTACTTCTTCAGTTGCCATTTATTGCGGCTCAATTGCTAGTGGCACGCAGGAAATCGTAATAAAAGTACCATCTTTGTTCTCAGTTGTTTCATCTGTGATACTTTTCGTTTCGTCTCCAGTCAGCATAGGCTTAACTTAGGGGGAAGAGGGGGCACTTCTCTCCAAATGTTTCAAGCTTCATTGAATTTTTGCAATAATGTAAAATGTTAAAAAATGTATTAATATAAAATATTAAACAAGATTTAAAACGTTTGTATTAACATCGAATAATTTCAAAAGTGGAAATGTGTAATAAATAATTTGAAAGAGTTCCTCTAGTCATCCTGCGAGATACAATCTGCCAAAAGTTCTTTCACACATCACAAGCTATGTCGTGAGGGAAGGAGGGCATTGCCATTGGGAAGGCCGCTTCCTCGAATAGGTTTTGTCGTGTGAGCGTTGCCGTATCAGCTCAAATGGTAGTATTTCTATATAACATTCATCATGCCCCGACAGATAACTTGTCTTCGACGTATGGATCGTTCAAATGCCAACGACTGTTGGTGACTGGTAGTTCTTAGAAAATTGTGTGCGCATATGCTGGGGACTCACATTCTTCCAGAATAATAATTATTATTAATAATAATAATGTCATTTTTGATATGATATAATTAAATATTTATATACAGTAACTGAATTAAGTTTCGTTTTCTCTTCCCAAACAGCCATCACGTCGCACCCTTGCCATTTACAGAGCTTACCCACATGAATCGGGCACCGCACGCCCCTGCAAGACAGGTTTCATTCGACAAATTAAAATTAAAAATTTGTTCATTGTATTGCATTATTCTTTAACAAATATTCCCCTTAAAATACAACTGTTGGAAATTAATCACCAGGGCTCGGATTTTGGTGACTTAAAAATGAGAGGAAAGTCACCTAATATTGTACAAAATACTTAAAAAAGATACCCCCGGATAAGATAGTAAAAAGTTCCCCTGAACCAAATGACGTACGAGTAAATGACGTACATTATAATTCTAACAAAAATATTTTTGATACATTGATTAGCCCTCGTTCAACCACTCGCAACCCTCTACAGCCAAAAACGTGTTTTTATATTTTTTCGGCAACTTCACACTATTTTATGCGACTGAAAAAATATGATAAATAAGAAGATAATTTATACTATCGGAAAAACATTGATATTTTCTTATACCCCAATTCAAACACAAAAAGCATTTTCGAAAAAAATAAATTATTTTTGTGCTAGAACCATGGAATATGCTTAAAAAATCTCAAACGTTCCTCTTAAAACAAATCTTTTCAGATTTTTTGGGAGCTGGGCTGCAGTTTAAAAAAATAAAAACCATTTTCCCTCCTTTAAATCATCTCATATTTCCTGTAATATTTTTAATTTGAATTTTTAGTTACAAATTATAAGTTTTTTAAATCTTTCTAATCCTTTGCAATATACGCGAAGGAAAGACGATAGTTTTTGGCAGATCATGAAAAAATAGTTCGGTCACAAGTGAAGGATAAATGGGGAAATAAAGGGGAACAGGTTGAACCCGGATTTGCCAGACCTATTTTACTGCACCTTACAACACCGGACTGGGCACGAAAAAATCTTCAAACTTCATCCCAGAACACTAGTGAATTTTTTCACATTTTTTAAATTGCTGAGCCGTAGTTAAAAAATAAGACTTTTGTAGTCAAGTACTTGGGTGTCATGTAGACGCCGCGTCCTAGGCACCTGCGACCTTCGTCCAGGAGAAAGGTCATAAAATGGCGTCTGAAGCGTTGGTAACTGTACCGAGGGCACGGCATCTTCCGGACAGCTAAATAGTTACTGATTCGTGAGCAGTTCAACTTTTCAAAGCGGTTTGTCCTTCCAGTGAGTTTCATACGAAAGGCGCCTTTGCCTTTCTCTCTGGAAGCCACTTCGCGGTTTTTAGGGAAAAAAAAATATTGCAAGTCCAACGCGGGACGTTTAAAATGCATGCCCTTAGCTGTTAATTAGCGCCAAGGAATTGTTATAAATGATAGATTTCAAAGTACGGCGTCAAATTTGAATTACTTTTGGCCGCCAATGTGCCAACAGAATTAGAGACCCGGTACTTTGCGAGAGAACCCATTCCAATATTGCTGAGCATTGAGATAAAAATTCACAGAAAATAAAATAGTTCCTTTTAATTTTATCGTTAAAGATAATTTCCATGTTTTGCCTCAATTTAATTTTACATTGATATCGTCTTCTCTTTTCTGTCTACCCACGCTATGGAGAGGAGGCACCCAAAAGAACTAAATATGCAGAATTGAAGAAAAAAATAAAGGACTATCATAAAAGTCGTATTTTCTAGATTACTGCCTAAGAACATTATCCGGATCCAGCCTTTTCCCCCTCTGTCGCCCATCTATCCTTCACCTGAATCCGAACTGTCACTCATCATTTCCCCATTTGTCATCTCCAGTCCTCCAAAACACGTCTTCAGAATTTACTTGTCCAAAAAAAATTCGTGTCCCCATGAGACACATAAACCTGGTGTAAAAGGCCTAGGCGCTTCCGAGTTATTAGAGATTATAATGTATGTTGCAATAATCTTCTTTTGTATGTCATAATCTGTAAACTTTAATTTTTTTCTTCTGAAATCTTTTCGATGTAGAATGGGGGTAATTCTCTATCCACCAGTATCACACTTTAAAGGTATTTTGTTGATGGTTTCTTATAAACTGCCAAAAACAATCGTCTTTCCTTAGCGTATGATATACTTAAGCAAATGATAAGAAAGATTTTTAAAAAAATGATAATTTGTTACTAAATTTCAAAATCAAAATATTACTGGGTGTTACAACAATGTATGCAAATGTATAATAAACACTAAAATAAATTCACAGAACTGTTGCAGTCATTTTCAAAGTATATTTAAAGTTAAGGTGATTTAAAGGCGGGAAAATGGTTCCTATGTTTTTAACTACAGCCCAGTTGTCGAAAAAATTGAAAAAATTTCACAACCATTTACGTTTAACGAGGAACATTTGATATTTTTCCAAGCCTCTTCCATTATTCTAAGACACAATAATAATTATTTTTTTCAAATTTTTTTTGTTTGAATTTGGGTCTTAAAAATATCAAAAAATATTTTTCTAATAGTATAAATTGTCTTCTTATGTATCATATTTGTTTCAGTTATATAAAATAGTGTAAGTTGCCGAAAAAAATTAAAAAACACGTTTTTGCCTGTAGAGGGGTGTGGATGGTGGGACGGGGGCTAATGAACGTTTCAAAAATATTATTTTTATGTTCGAATTATAATGTAACCACTCATACGTCATTTGGTTTAGGGGAACTTTTTACCATTTTATCCGGGGGTACCCTTTGTATGAAAATTTTTATTCAATAAATTTTCCAATTTTAAATAAAATTTGTTTGTATAAAATTATATTAATATTAAGTCTTTATTTTAGGAGGAAATGTAATCCTTTGTTCCTATCTCCCACCCGTCAGTTTTTTTAAGAGGTTCGAGCGCTCGCTAGACGTTCATTGGTTCAAAAGATTTCATATACGTCGATATTGCTGCAATATGCGTCGATATTGCTGACGTTTGACAATATCCAAACATCCCAAAACGCCCACCAAATTCGGCTGACGACACTGGAATACAGAGCTTGCGACGTGCGCGAGGGAGGGGTCAATGGAGGAGCGCTCCACGAGCCCCTGGCCGCAACACCATAGCCGACTTGCAGGGGAAGGCGTAATCGAAGGGTCCGTCCCCGGAACATTTGTCGACGTCATTCTCCCCCTAACGAGGCCGTCAAAAGTCGACTGCATAAATAATGTAAAGCGATGAACGGAAGCGCTTCTCTTCTGAAACGCCGACGCAAAAGGTTTTCTCTTCCGAAACGCCGATGCGAAAATATTAGGCGAGTTCGTAGAATTTCCTTGAAACTGAAGGACTGCATCGGACAATAGCGAAAGAAAACTGTGCGAGTGAGTTTGTGCGTGACCGAGGTGCGGAAGAAGGAACGTGCGCGTGCGAACTGTGCGGTAGTAATACAGTAGTATAGAGAAACGTAAGTAATGCTGCCAGAACAATCCAAGTAAAGGCTCAGGACATTGGGTGACCTGCTCTTATTATTTAGAGGCGCGAATTTAAATAGTTTCACGAGCGTGGATACGAGTCGCACCAGCCTACCCAACATTACATCATAACCTCGCTCTAAAGAGCCAGCCTATCCCATTTATTTAACAGTAATCATAAAGATTTTGGAAATTCCCTGTAAAACAAAAATAAGAAAGATAGTTTAGTAATTGGTAAAGGAGGAATGGAAATTAGTTATTATTAGGGAACGGATTTTCATGTAAATACATATTTTTTCAGGGATAAGATACCTGCATTCACTAATATTTTTTACACTTAACACGACATTCTGAACTAATTGGAACCATTTTTATTTTACATATTTTTACATATTTTGGTATAATTACATATTTTTACATATTTTATCTATAGCTACATATTTTGTTACATTTTTATATATTTATAGGTCGAAAATGAACATTTCACTTGCGATGTTCGATATATATGTTACTTGAAAACTAACTTAGTTATTGAAATTCTTAAAAAATACGCAATGCGCTTGTATTAACGCCGGGCAAACGCTATTAATTGCCAAACTTATCTCCCCTCGCACCTCTGCTTCTTGGAAATAGCGTAGTCGGGATCAACGATGAGCGGATGTAGTATGTGAAGCAGAAGGAACTTCAACCACGTGCTTACTCCTGTTTCATAGACCCCATGCGTAACTCGATTAAAAAATATCAGATCATTGTCTTATCCCTTTTTGGAGTTGGGGTGGGAGTATGCTCCCTTTACCCCCTCCCCTTCTATCACAGGCTACACGGTACTATTCACTTGAGCCCCGGCTCCTCGTAAACAACATTGTATTTAATACGAAAGTTTTATGTTTCGGAAGAAACTAGCGAATAATTGCTTCTGTAGATGTAAAACTTTCATTCAGCCTCTCTGAATTCATGTAAAGTTCTGATCGGCAACGTACTCTGCTCGGAAAACGCTTGAAGAATGGAATTCTAAACATTAAAACGAATATTTATTTCACATATTTCCTATTTTTTCTTACATATTTTTGAAAAAATAAGTACATATATATGTACATATTTTGCTTTTTTATTACAATAAAGTCCGTTCCCTAGTTATTATGAAGAAAAATTGGTGTGGGAAACAAGAAAACCTCACAAAAAATGTTCAAAATGCCCTCCATTTGCTAACAAACGAGCATTAACTCGTTTCAGAACATTTACTACAACTCGATGTAAAGTTTGTTCGTAAATCATCCGAATCGCTTCCTCACGTTTCTTTGGGGCTCTTCGATATTATATGGGTTGTTTACATAAACTTTACTTTTGAGGCATCCCCAAAGATAAAAATCTGGTGGTGATATATCAGGCGAACGAGGGAACCACAAACCTCGTGAAATAATTCTCAACTATTTCTCTCAACCTTTTCAAGAAGTGACTAAAATTGTTCAGTATATTCTGATACGAATCCGCTGTTACTGTTTTTGTGAAAAAATAACGGACTCATTTTTCTGTGACGTAACATGGCACACCATACTCCTATCGTATTTTAATGCAATGGTCTCTGTACTGTTTCCTGTGGTCTCTCGGTATCCCAGAGTCTGCTATTTTGCTGCTTAACATATTCATCCAGATTAAATCAGCCCTCATTACAAAAAATACTTTATCAAGTGCTTGAAGACCTTCGCTAACAAATCGTTGTAGCGAAATACAATAACTCGTACGAGTAGCTCGATCAAGAACCATAAGTTCATGAGATGTTCGCTATTTGAAGGCGCGCATTTTCAATTTTCTTGTGGTATAGTGCGCACTTCCGTAAAAAAGATTACACTGTTGTTAAAGCTTCCTTAATGATGTTTTCGGGGAAGTTGAAAGAACATCCGGAATTTCCTCTAGTTTTCGCTGCGTGAGCACTGTATTTCGGCGACTGCATTTCCGATCGAATACGCCCCCTGTCTCACGATAACACTTCGCTAACCAAAATATGATAGGCCTACTCTTGTTCGGAATAGCCTCAGATAACAATTTTTCTCTGATATCTGCCTGGTACTCTTTCAAAGATTGCGTTCGAAAATACTCCTCCGCCACAAATCTGCTAATAAGGACTCCACCACAAATCTGCCTAATAAGGACAGATGCGATCCATCTAGTTATCGCCCCATATCATTAACGTGCAATCTTTGTAAGCTTCTTGAGAAGATGGTATGCAACCGTTTAAGATGGTTACTAGAATCAAAAAGCCTCTTGTCTCCTTTTCAAAGTGGATTCAGAACTTTTCGCTCCACCAACGACCACTTAGTCGAAATTGATTCAGAAATCTGTGATGCCCACCACCATGCGATGGTCGTTTCGCTTGATCTCGAGAAGGCCTACGAAATGGTTCAAAAATCCAGACTTCTATCTATCATTTCTACATTGCCAATCAAGGGGAATATGTTTGCTTTCATAAAGAACTTCATTGAACACAGATTTCTCCAGGTCCGTATTCAAGATAAGACGTCGCAGCACGTTGAGATGTCAAATGGCCTTCCTCAAGGATCAGTGTTAAGTGTGATATTATTTCTCATTGCCATAAATGAAGTGAGTAATATTGTAAAAACGCCAGTGAAAATATTTCTGTTTGCTGATGATTTCACCCTCTTCTGTAGCGGCAAAGATATTAGTCTAATCACAACTATTATGCAAGAAACCCTCAATACAATTAATGAATGGTCGAAATCGTCAGGATTCATCTTGTCAAAAACGAAATCAGAATTTATGGTTTTATCGAGATCTCGGAAAGTTTTGAACCAGTCTTCAGTAGTCTTGAAAATTGATGACCATAATCTAAGAAGAACAAATACCAGCAAAATTTTGGGTTTAACATTCGACCATAAACATTCGTGGAAATCACACATTTCTACCCTCAAAGCTGATTGCTCTGTTAGACTCAACATAATCAAAATGTTATTTTCACACAAGTGGGGATCAGACGCTACTTCCCTAATCAGTTGTTACAAGTCGTTGATACAACCTAAGTTAGATTATGGAGTAGTAGCTTATAGTTCAGCCAGCAACCTACTAAAAACTTTGGACCCTATAATCAACTCTGCATGCCGCCTAAGTTTGGATACCTTCAGGACCAGCCCATGTACTAGCCTACTAGTTGAAGCGGGCCTCCTTCCTTTAGACCTCCGTAGAAAGTTCCTGTGCTTAAAATTTGCTTACTCGACTCATTGTTGTCCCCCTAATCCCACACTTAATTATATCTGTAACCTCTCAAATTCCCTCCACTATGCAAATCATCCTAACTATCCTAAACCGCTAAGTATTAGACTTGCTAAGTACCGGGATGAACTTGGCATTCAGTCTCATGATATCATGAAGAGGAAACTCAACCCTCTTCCCCCTTGGGAACATTTCTCTTTGTCAATCGATACGGAAGCTACCAAATTTACAAATCCTGATACCCCAAAACATATCATTAAGCAACTAATCTTGGAGTTCCAGCACAAATTTGCTAATCATAGCCAATTTTTCACGGATGGATCGAAGCAACAATCAAGATCTAGTGGAGCTGTTATTTCCATTATCCCACCCCTTACGAATCTTTATCGTCTCCCGGATTTCTATTCCATATTCTCATGTGAAGCTTGGGCTATTATGAAAGCTATTGATATTAGCATCCTAAGACCATGTAACCCAGATATTGTTATTTTTTCTGACTCACTAGCAGTTCTATCCTCCATTCGAAACCGACATTCCTTGAATCCACTGGTCCAAGAAATCCAAGAAAAGCTTTATCACTCCTTCCTTAAAGGATATCGCGTTACAATAGCTTGGCTTCCTTCTCATATAGGCATCCAGGGTAATGAAGAAGCGGATGCAGCTGCGAAGGCGGCAATCTCTCTCCCCGAAATTGATACTGAAGCTGGCGGCACACTCCCCGACTTTAAAAACTACCTCTTACTTGCAGTTAAGAAGCTTTGGGACCGGAACTGGAAAATGTTGCCTTCCAAATTACAAGCAGTTAGGAAGAATATCAAGGAATCTCCCATCACTTCCATTAGACTTAGCAGAAGACATCAAGTGGTTATAACCAGACTCCGTATAGGACATTTTAAACTCAGTCACAGCTACCTAATTAAAAAGGCTGCTCCTGATCCTTGCCCAAATTGCGGACTCCCAGTTTCTACGAAGCATATTATAGTTGATTGCCACGCGATGGCGACTGTGAGAACAAACCTTAACATCAATGATAATCTATACTGTATATTAAATTCTTATCCCTGTCAAAAGAAAATTATAGAACTCCTCACCAAATTTAATATGTTAAATAGTATTTAGCTAAAGACTATACATTGTCTGCCCTATGTATAACATCTAGATTTAGGATTTGTGTATGTGTATCCCATGAAAATGTGTAACTAATATGTGCATTTGTAAATACTGTATTTTTGTAACTGTGGTCGCCAATGACCTAGCTGTTTATAAGGCGACCTTAAATAAATAATTTAAAAAAAAATCTGCTTTCACTGTGCTGATGCGCATCGTAAGTTAACTTCAAAACAGCGAATGAAGACGTGGTCTGTTTTGAGCAGGTATGATCCAGACCAGAGGAAGGGGCGAGTGAAAGGAAGGGGGTAGTGAGTGAAGGGACTGTCGCAGAAATGCAGGCAAAGGAGCTGTCCCAGAAACAGTGCTGCAGTTATTTCAGTTCTTTGAAGAGTAGGGTTGCGTTTTAAACTGATTACCCGATATAATATATTTTGTAGTGTATATATGATACCGAACAATATTATTTTTAAATATATTATATAAATTATATATAATATAATATGTATTAATATAAAAATATTAATTATAATTATATCATAACTAAATATTTAAATACATTTTGGCAAATAAAAAAACAAGTTTTTCTTTCGGCCTTTAGAGGGGGGCGTGTACCCCATACCCCCTCCCTGGGTATGGGGTACTGCTCTTTCGCTCCTTTTGCCATTAAACTATTAGCGACAGAGCAAACTAAGAGTGATCTCGGCGTACTAAAAGAAAATCGACACATACACGATTTATGTTGTACCACCATGTACTGTATTTTAACTATTAGCTCGCGGGATCCAGCATTTTCCACTTGCCGCGCAGAGGCAGGTCCGTCAAGCTGGAACAGCCAAGTCAGCACACCACAACGAAACATGTCAAAATTTTTATTGCTAATTAATTGCCACGTATTTTTGGGGCGAAAACGCTTATGAGCTGGTTTGAAGCGACACCAGCACACGCATAAGTTAAATTAGACTCGCAGCTCGATGGAAACCCTCAAATGATTTATTGCTAATTAATTGCCCCAATTTGGAATTAATTGTCATGCATTTTCGGGCCGAAAACGGGTGTGAGCTGGCATGACCCAACACCGAAAATAGAGGAAATATTCGGAAATATTCAAACACAGAATCAACGAACACAATCAAATAAAACCTAGATCATAATTTAAGAAACAATTGATACTAATTTATTACTCTAAACAGAAATTAATTGCTCTTGCGATTTATGTAATAAATAATTTTTAAAACTTCATAGTTGCAACTACGTACGACATTCGAGTAGAAATTGGAGAGTACCAAGGGCAAAAACAACTAAAACCTATTAAATACACAATTCATACTAATTTATAACCTCAAAGATAAATTTATAAACGCCGTGTATTAAATAAATATTCTCAAAAACTGAATCAGAGTTATCCAACCATGCCAAATATTCAAATTCGAAAATTGAGAGAACCAACGAGCACAATCGAATAAAACCAAAAATATAGTTTAACAGATATAATAAATTAGTATAGAATGTGTATTTGATTGTTTAATAGGTTTTAGTTGTTTGTACCCAAGGAGGTTATAATATATGGAGATGGCATGGCCGATCTTTTCCATTGCGGGAAATGAAGCCAATCCCTTGCAAGTTTGGTTAGGCTACCCGCTAAGCAGTGTGACCAAAAAGCCTGAAATCTACCTTTCAACCCTTATATTTTCTTTATTCATATTTGGATATTTCTGTAAGGAAGATGTTTTATATATAATTATTTGTAATCATCAGACAGAAATATTCAGAGAATAAAGCAAAACAGACCCCGGAAATATATCAAATCTTCCCAAAATTCATTAAATGGCAGAGGAAATGTATTTTAATTTTTTTTCATTTGTGTTAAGCTGATTAGAATTTAATTAGATGATTAGAATTAATAAACAACTCGCGGAACAATGGAACGCAAAGCAATAAACAGAAAGAAACTAGCTAACAAGCCGGAATACACCGAGACGCACTCTGATGTTTTGGTCAAAAGAACATGGCGGACACACCAGCGATCGGCTTCAATTTCTGGGGCCGATGTCACCTCCATATATTATAATCTCTAGACATCGGATGTTTAGGGAAATGCCTATTTTTTTCTAGAGAACTTATTTAAAGGCCGATAATATATGTCCACGAATCATGACAAATGATGACATATGACGGAATTTTATAATGCTTATTTTTGCTTATTTTAGCATAAATGCCTATTTTTTGCATAAATACCTTTTTAGGTTTTTTTTTTGCCTTTTATTTAGTATATTTATATACAATGCTAAGATATCGGAAAATCGGCGATGGTCCAACGTGACCATTCATTACGAAACCTTCAATTCACGTCTTGAAATGTAAAATTACGAGAGAATTCCTGAAAGTATACCAACTGCTTTTTCTCCATTTCCCTATTTCACAAATACTAGCCATGATCTGAGAACATGGACGATTGACAATACGCCGAGGGAACCGAAATTTTAAGTGGAAATACATATAAATTCCCAGAAGGTTTCAGTGTTGCTAGTGTTGGACTGCTAAAATATATGCCAGTCACATCGTTCAGATATCCTTCTCCGCATTCAAACTGATTCTGTCTCCCAGTCGTCGCAAATTTGAAATTGTGATCCTTGAAAAGTTACTGGTAATGTGTAAATATTACTAGTTAATGGAAACTATTAAGAATAAAATGTAGAAGAGTTGTAAATATGTAAATCTAATTTTACATCAAAATATACGAACTGGTTTTGTGCACTTAAGTTTGCAAAATAATATTTACAAAAATTACAATTTTCCATTTTATTGTGTATGTAACTTTTGACAGTGCCTTTTCCCTCCTTATTCTTGACTTTTTCAGTGCCTTTTTAGGCGCCTAAAAGACGATTTTTTAGTGCCTAAACATCCGATGTCTATTAATCTCCTTGCTTGTGCCCATGGTACTCTGCTATTTCCTATTCGAATATCGTACGTGGTTGCATAACTATGTAGTTCTTAAAATTATTTATTACCTAAATCGCAAGAGCAATTAATTTCTGTTTAGAGTAAAAAATTAGTATCAATTATCTGTTAAATTATGACCTTGTTTTATTTGATTATGCTCGTTGGTTCTCTCTGCGTTTGAATATTTTCGAATATTTCCTCTATTTTCGGTGTTGCGTCATGCCAGTTCACACCCGTTTTCGACCCGAAAATATCTTGCCAATTAATTCCAAATTGTGGCAATTAATTAGCAATAAATGATTTGACATGTTTCGTTGTGTGCTGACTTGGCTGTTCCTGCTTGACGCATCTCGCAGAGGCGATGCTACTCAGATGATCTGTATAGTATACGTGCTCATGGTGGAAACATTTCCACCATGTATAGTCACTGTACAGTCACGTGTTCTGGACTTCGCCAATGAAAAATTATACCAGATAGAGGTTAGATAAAATTCTTACGATTTTTCAGGGAGTTTTATTTTTTATTTTCTACTGTTAATTGTGTCCTGTTTCTTTTGATCTTAAAAGAAAATGTTACTGTGTGCGTCTGAACTCATTAATGATCAATTAAACTAGAAAAAATTTCGATGGACAGAAAAGTTCAATACTTTTTGTGTGGATTTTGTTTGTAACATATGAATTGTGTATACTTTTTACAAAAAAAAGAAATTGAATCGTACTGGACCTTAATTCGGATTGACGTTGATTTTCATGAAATGTTTGGCATGTTTCGAGTATTATGGATTTTCTTCAATGCTGTATTTTATTGTGAATGAGCTGAGAAAGAATAGTTTCATTGAACATTACTTTTGCCACAACCTGTACCAGTATCGTACGTGCGACGTCAAGACAGCCACTAAAATGCGTTGTTAAAAAAATACACTTGTTCGAAATGTGGTGTTAATTCAATTGCTAAATTTATGAAGACAATCATAATTGCTGAGTTTGTCACAAAATTGTGGACGTTATTCAGAATGGGATTCAGTATGAACTTCTTGACCCGTCAAGCGTTTCACTACGAATATTAGTCATGAGTGTAGTGAGCACTTTCACGATTGTGTATGCATCAGGGTTGAGTGTATGAAGTGAGAGATAAAAGTAAATGAAAATTACCAATGAATGAAACAAAAATTGAAACGGAAGATGATTCTCATTGTGAAAAAGATGCTCTTACGGATATGTTCGGATGGTTTTTGCAGGTGTTACTGGCGTGTTTGGCGTTTACCTGTTTGATATGTAAGTTGTATTAGATTTGTACTGGATAGTTAAGGGCATCCACCGACATAGTTTTTGGTATTACGACTTCCGAAAACTTATGAAATTTACCTTTTTTCAGTAAAACGATTCTGTGAACCACGATATGAGAGACGCCCATGGTTAATATGGTTTTATGATACGTCCAAGCAAGGAATGGGTGCTTTAGTCATCCATCTAGCTAATGTTTATTTGGCTAGTAAATTTCACGGCGATCCATGTACATGGTGAGATTGAGAATAGTAATGAAATTGGTATGCCAAACAGTCTCATTGAAAATCTTAAATATTATCTTTTTGACACTTTCCTCCTCCCAGAAGTATTTCTTGGTTCTTACTGATTTCATTATTCTTCCTAAACCTGAGTGGCTTGTAATCACCTCCTTGTATCTACTTGCCCTTGTACATTTTCTTTAATAACTTGTAATTTCTTTTTCTTAATAGGTATATCATTAATTTCTTATTGGATTCTTCTGTGGGACTTGCAATTATTTATGTAGGCATACGATTTTCACAGTATTTAGCCAGGGTGAAAAGATGGGAAGCTATCAACTTTGGAGAGTATGGTATGTGAAATAAATAATTGTGATTGTGATGGCAAATCTTGAAAAATTCATCTAAAATTGATTTTTTTGCATGTTGCAGGTAAACCTCCATCAATAAATGCATGGCTTAGCCAGTGTTGTTTATATGTAATGCTTATGGTTATTGTTAAAGTATGTATAACATTGCTTATTCAGCTTGATTTTTGGGATGAAGTGAGAGAATTTATCCTTTCTCCGATAACTAACCAAAAAATTGAATTGGCGATAGTTATGCTTATTATTCCATTCTTTGTCAATGTAAGTACAACTGCTTAATGTTTACTTTGAAGTACTGTCAAAATCGGTTATTAATAATTTCTCTTTTTGCAGGCTCTTATGTTCTGGGTAACAGACAACTTTTTAATGAGACATAATAGTCGAAATCATAAGACTGACCCTGGACTTCTGCAAAGAGTTAAGATACGGTATCGCAAAATTAAAAAGGATAAACGTGATGATTCAGAAGCTGATGTCCTGTTGTTAGCTGATGAAGATCTTATGAATAATGGAGAAAATTTACAGCAACGTTCCCCAGGATTTACAGTAACGTAATGAGATACAAGATAATCTTCACAAAAATTTCATCATATTGTTGAATACTGAAGATTCCTGTACAAAACATTGGACCTACAATGAGGCTCTAAGGAAGGTATATTTTCATGATATGTGGTTACAAACTAGGATTCCTAAGTAAAACTGTTGAAATATCAAATGAGTGGTATGTTGTGTATGCAGATATTTTTTTAATGATCCTTTGCAAGTGAACTGATCTTTGTAGGTTATCTTTATACTTATAGTGACAATATATAGCAATACTCATTTGCACTATACAAAGTCAGTTTCTGATGTGTATTCTATTTGTATATATGGACAAGTTCTCTCTCAGTCATGTATTTATTTTTTAATTTATTTAAAATGGAATGGAATTTTTTTATTGTGGCATTGAACTATTTATGCATGTGATTTGAAAAGGGCTGATATTGCCAGTTTTGTAAAGAACTCTGCTGCTCACCTGCTAGCACTTGGCTTATTGACTAAAGATTGCTCAGTTTGAAATTTCTTTTGTAAGGTATCATCTATATTTGTATGTATTTGTAATGTTGGTGTCAAGTATAATTTATGTATTTTGGTAGAATATTTCAGAAACTTTTCCACAAAATGCATTCTAAAAAGTATGAAATACTTTTTGAAAACCATTGTAATATCACTGTAAAAATGTACATTTCCTTTCATTTCAGTTGAGATTGTACTTACTCTCAAATGGCATTATGTACTTGTAGATTTATGCAAATGCAGCAATCAATAACAGTATTAAATGAAACATTTCATGCTTAGAATTATTTAAATGATAGTCTGACTTGACTAGTTTTCAAATTTTCATTTACTAATAACAGGTCTACTGCGTTTATATTCATGTCATTTGTGATACATTTGTTACAATAGGTTTTCCTAAAAATTAACAAATCCTTTGTTTTTGAGAAGTAGTGTGGGGAAGTTGAAATTACTCAGAAGAGTAAGTTGTACTTGAATTACTAGTAGAAAATGAACCACATTAAGGATGTAGAAATGATAATTCAAATCTTCCTCACTTGTTATGGTAATCCATATGACATTTTATTCTGCTCTCAATGTACATAGTTTTGTGGAATGTTTTTACTTGTTGGGACTTGCGTAAATAAAGGGTACGGGGAAATATAATGGTTACCTTCAAATTTGTATTTTTTGAAACGTTTTATAGAAATAATGGTAAACTTCAAAGGTTTCAGCTTTATGACCACAAATGAAAGAAGTGTTGTACTCCCATTGCTGAAGTGTTATATTCCCATTGTAAACCCATTGCAATTGGCAGAAAACACTTGTATACACTATATCTCAGTTTACACTCTATGTGGATTACCGTTATATATTTCCCCATACCCTTTGTATATTGAATAAGGAGTGTCGTATACTACTTCCATTTATCTTGAAAAATTGTTTCTTATAAAATCAATATTCTGTTTATTAAATATGAATATTTTTGTTTTGCATGCTCTTTTGATATTAAATTGCTAAACAAATTCATAGAATGTGTATTGAAGTGAAAGGTAGAAAATTATGACTTAATGAAAGATTAAGGTACTTTAAACCTTATTTTCAAAGTCCCTGTCAAATTTACCTATGATGTGCAGATGTTTTATCATAATATACTGTCAGGAGTCACCATAAATTGTGATTGAAATATGAAATTCCTTAGAAATTCATGTACATTGAATTTGTCCAATTTCCTCTATGCATTGCTAACTATATCTTTTTTTCTTGTATGTCCCAACTTTGTTGTTAATTGCTTATTCTTAATGTTCACTAATTGCACATTCTGTGTAGTGTAATTGCCCTAGTTTGTTTTTAGTTCTACTTGCTTTTTCAACATAATTTTGCTTATGTGGTTATCCCATAATTATGTGAATACTTTCAGTGGCATTAAATACTGCACATAGTGATGGAATAGATCAGACATGGAAAGGGGATCTTTTCTTTCAAATGCTCCTTCAAAGTGTACACTGATTAAGTCAATTCTATTTTGATGTACATTATTTAATCTTAATCTCAAGTATGTTTTATTGCTTATCATTTCATGGAATTAACTGCTTGCAAGTTCAAAATTTATTTCATTATCCCTAAATTTGCTAATTTTTGTAATATTGCTTCATAATCTTGTAAGAGAGTAAATTTTATAGTTTCTCCCTTTATGGATACACCAGTTTAAGAATTTTTATTTGGATATTGTTTGATGAGAAATTTCAATTAATCATATGGTAAATTGTGACATCTGCTTGTTCATTTCCTTCTGTATGCAAGTATGATTGTATATTAAATTTGAAACAATGCTTTGAGAGAACTAGGGAACGGATTTTCATGTAAATACATATTTTTGCAGGGACAAGATACCAACATTCACTAATATTTTTTAGACATAGCACGACATTCTGAACGAAATGGAACAATTTTTATTTTACATATTTTTACATATTTTGGTATAATTACATATTTTATCTATTGCTACATATTTCGTTACATTTTAATATATTTATAGGTCGAAAATGAACATTTCACATGCGATGTTCGAAATTATGTTACTTGAAAAGTAACTTTGTTACTGAAATACTTAAGAAAACACGCAATGCGCTTGTATTAATGCTGGACCATTGCTATTAATTGTCAAACTTACCTCCCCCGCCTGCATCTGCTTCTTGCAAACCGCGTAGTCGGGATCAAGGATGAGTGGATGTATGTGAAGCAGAAAGAACTTCAACCACGTGCTTACTCATGTTTCATACACCCCATGCGTAACGATAAAAAATCCAGATCATTGCCTTATCCCTTTTCTGGAGTTGGTGCGTGTGGGGTGGGTGTATGCTCCCTTTACTCCCCCCTCATTCTACAAAAGTATATATTTCAGATGAAACTAGCGAATAATTGCTTCTGTAGATGTAAAACTTTCTTTCAGCCTCCCTGAATTCTTATTAATATCTGATCGGCAACGTACTGTGCTCGGAAACCGCTTGAAGAATGGAATTTTAAACATTATATCAAATTTTTATTTCACATATTTCCTATTTTTTCTTACATATTTTTGAAAAAATAACTCCATATGTATGTACATATTTTGCTTTTTTTATTACAATAAATTCCGTTCCCTAGAGAGAACCTTTCTGATAATTATATATATTTCTGGCAAATCTATTTTTAAAAGGGCCTAATTCCACCAAACTTATTCTGATATAGATTCCATTTCCTTAAAAGTTCATTCATTAAAAAGATTGATTACAAAACATTCATAATGTAAGTTTTCACACACAATGGCATATATAATTTTATATTGGTGATAAATATAAAATTATATTTAAATTGGTTACTGATTACTAAAAAATTTGGAAAAAAATACTATATCTCTTGGAAAGTTATCAATAAAAAGAAAACTATCCATGAAAAATGTTCCGAGGATAAATGTCGGAGAAAGACCTCTTGTTTCTGGTGGAAGAGATTGTCAAAGATCTGGGGGTTGAGATTCATTGTTGTAAGTGAAGGATAAACTGCATTTCATTTGAGTGAAAAGCTCGTTTGAGCAATTTCCATTCAAAATTAGTTTTGACCTAAAATTGTTCGTAATTACCTTTCTTGTAAATATTAGTAGTTGAGAAATCTATTTAATTTTTCTCTACACTAGGAGACCCAGATTAATCCTCAGTCGAGGTAATTTATGCTTTGAGCAATTTTCTCATTGGAACTATTGTATGACAGTTACTTTATTATGAAGCAGCATCTCAGTGACAAGTTTCAATTTATTGTGTGTGAATTAGCATCTTACTTACTTCTTGGTGTTTGTGTTGTCTTGACAAATTGATTAACCTGACTTCAGTAGCTTGAATGATCCAACTTAATACTCTTCCTTTATTTTCATTATTAAAAATCAGTTTATATATTGAATGTGTGTTTGTAGCAAATTGTGCAAGATGCTATCTAATTGAATGTAATTAAATTAGATCAGATCAATCAGATCCTATTAATAAATCTGAAATTATTTTAGTGAATGTCCATGATCGTAGCAGTACACTTCTTTTTACAGTGTTTGTGCTACGTTTACAGGAGGGTTTGTTTTTAATTTTATGTGTATAGAATGCCCTCATATTGTACAAGACTGTAAATTTTTGTGGTCAAAACAATTTTAAGTGTTACAAATGTAGTCTCGAACTTTTTTTTATGAGAACATTATTAGGGAGAATTACAAAAGGTGTTTTTTCTCTTTGTTTTGTTATCACTATAATGGTGTGTGTTATTGTAAATCTGCCTTTGTATACAAGTAGCCTATTTCTACAGACAATTTCAGTGAACTCTATTGAATGAAATTGAAGCATTTAATGATAGAATGAGTGCCTAGTACATTGTCAAAAAGTATAAAGTTGACATACAGAGAATCCTATTAGTATAATTTGTTTGAGCTTTGTTAGTTATCTTGCTTGGGTGATATATTGCTCAAGAAGTGATATCTTGTATTTATTGTAAATTTATTCTTGAGGAATTCTTCATGAGAATGTTACATTGTTAAATTTGCTTCAGTTAATTTTATAATTATATGTTGATTTAATATTATTTCCTCTTTGGTACATCTTATTTATTATAAGAATTACAGTTTCACAGCTGGATATTATGCACTGGTGATTTTTGCTATGTTTGAAGCATTTTCTATCTGACTATACACTTGCATACAACTTAAGGGCTGATCAAAGGTAGTATTGTCATTAAATCATTGAATTTTTGACTGAAGTCAAAGGAACTTTTGAAAGACTTTGAAGTCAAAGGAAGAATATGTTATAGATGCAAGATTCTAATATATATTAAGAATTTAATAGGTATCCGTAAAAGGTCACTGGAGTACATTGTTTTGTTGTTGTTGTTGTTTTGTTGCAGTTTTTGCATTTCTTTATTATATACTTTAACTGGAATGATATATTAAAATGGTTTTATGTTTTCTTTGCAAGTTCGTGCTATTAGCCTTTGTGTAGTCTACTGCTCAAAAAAAACGTGTATTTAATGTTTTGCTTCATGAAAATTTGGAAATGCCTCTGAAGAGACAGATAATAATTAGTTTGTCCAAGCACTAAATAAGAATTATGCAGTCTGTCCTACAAAGTTTGTTTCAATTCTTTCATTGAAACTTGCATAGGTGTTATTGTAGGTCTAGTCATTTACATTTGGGGACAGCACTTCTGGAAGAAAGTATTTTTGCTGGTGGTATGAAGTTGTGAGAATATAACTGATGATGTGAACTGCACTTTGTAATAATGGCTGTACAACAAAGATATTTGATTAAAGGTAATGAGAAAGGAAGAGAGAAAATTTATACTAAACCTGGATATGAAAATTTTTAACATTTAAAAACCACTGCTCAACAGACTTTCTCCATTACTTTAGAACACTTCAAATTGATTAATAATGCTATATGTGTTTTGATTTTCTTAATAGTCCACTTTATACTTTCATTTACAGCTTTTAACTTTTGTTTCATTGAAAAGAGTTCATCTTGTGCCAAAGGACAGTTTTTTTGACTTTGATAAATCGGTTTCATTTTAAAAACTTGAGGACTGTTACTATTCATATACATTCTGTAGGAAGAGAAAAAAATAGCAGTGTATGCCAAAAAAATCACAGCGCTGATTTTTTGTGTGTTTTTTGTTATGAAATCTTTTAGAATTTTCATAAATTATTCATTATTAATTGATTAGTTGTATTTTTTAGAGCAAAACTTTGTGAAACAAATTTAGTACTTGAGATTTGAGTATGATAGCCAAATATTTTTAATTTTTTTAAACATTAATTAAAAGAAGAATGTGAGTCCAATACTTTAACAAAGTCCAAGTTTTTTCATTTCAATAAAATTTTAATTGAAAGGCAAATGAAATGAATTGAGCAAAAGCTGCACCCATTTCAGAGAAAATTTATATCCCTAAGAAATTGATGTATTAAATAAGAGAATATGTTTATATTACATCCAATCAGTTTTAATTAGGAGCAACCTTATTTTTTTTATATGTTCAAAATCGAATTTGTAAATCTGAGGACTAATGTGAAATTTGCTTTGGAATTATTTAAAACGGTTTTAGCGATACATTCAAAGTTGACTTCCTTGCAAACCTGGAATATTGAATGTTGAGAATACTGTTGAACCTTTATTTTCACTTTTGTATAGAAATTTCTTCAAAAGTTAAGACAATTACCATTATGTCCCACTATGACTTGTGAAACTTATTTTTCCATTTAAAATTTCGTTTGTGGAAATGGAAAAATATGTTTACTTTGCCAAAAAAACTGAACACCCAGAGTGCATGTCCAAATTGCTCTGATGATTCCACTTCATGAAAAACTCATTTGTAAGATTAATACATCTTGATTAAAAAGATACTCTGAGTAGGTCTGGTAGTCATTGAAAAATATTGAGTACATATGACGGAATTGCTGCTATGCAAAATCGTCAAAATGTACTGAATAAAAGTGGCTGTGAATAGTGTTAAAAAAAAAAATGGATTTGTTTGCGTGTTCAGATAATTACAACACTCTGAAATAAGTTTGAGGAACATTTGGAATAGCCATTGGTAATTAATTAATTTTGACTAGTGCTCGATTTTTTAAAGGATAAAATGTTTTCATCATGACTCTTTGGAAATTAATTTTAAATATGGCAAAGTTGTAGTGTGTATTGGCAGGTCTCAGGATAAACTATTTTTCCTAGTGGACAATGTATGTTTTAATGTTTGAAATTGTTATTGGTATCAATGAATTTTTTTTTTCTGTGATTACTTTGTGAATGGCATGGTTTGCCAATGAGGAGAAATGTTCTTAAAATGAATACAGGTAGTCTATCGGTGAATTCTTTTGTGAAAAATTTGTACTCTATTTTTAATGTGAGTCTTTAGTGATATTAGCAATCTGCATTTGAATATAAACCAAATAGTGTAGTGGTGGATACTCTGCATTCTGTGATTTTAGTGATAGATACTTTGCTGTTGAGGACCATTTACTGTGTCAAGAGTACAAGCCACCTTTGTTCCTTATACAAGATCCTATTATTATTCTGAAGAATGTATTTTGTGGAAAGTTCAATATTTTTGTTTTGAGATCAGGTTAGATTTTACATTTACAATATTTTGATATTAAGGTATGCAATAATAATGCAGGTGCTGCATTGTAAGCCATCCAAAGGCAATTGCAAAGCCCTCCAAAGCGAACTTGCCTAAAATTTTACCATTGTAACAGTGATATATATAAATATGATCATGTATTTACTGTGTACTTTATTTTTATTCCAAAGAATATAGATAACATATTTTTACTTCCTTGTATTGATGAAAGTAAACAGCTTATACAACAATTTAATATGGATTTTATTTGCATTTGGCAGGGGCGGATCCAGAGATAAATTTTGGGAGGGAAAATTCAGACTATTAGTCGAAAGTGTTGTATTACAGATTTTGTAAAATGTCTCGGGCTACACTCAGCTCGTGCTGCAATATGATTTAATTTGTTTTAATGGTTATTCAAAAATATTTTTTGCTTGAAAGTTTCGTGACAATTAATAGTTACTGAAAAATTTTAGGGGAAAAATTTCCCTCGTTTTCCTCCCTGTGGATCCGTGCCTGGATTTAGATTCCTAGGAAGTCTTTCACTAGTAGTTTTTAAGACTTTTATTTCCTTTCTTTCTTCTTCTTCTTCTTCTTCTTCTTCTTCTTCTTCTTCTTCTTCCTCCCTTCCTTCAATGAGACCTGTTAAAATTAATTGCATTAAGATCTTCAAACAACTGCCATTGTAATTTCTTAATTCATTCATTTTCTGTGTTTATGTAGAATTTATTAAAGTATTAAAATTTCAGACAACTAAGTGACCAAGTAGCAATTGAAATAAAATCTCAAAACGTCTAATTTTTTTATGGCTTCAGAAAAAATGGAAAGAGTTGAAGGCAAAATATCTTTCTGATTTAAATTCAAATGCTAACAAAATGTGTAAGTTTTTGGGAAGATATTGCTTTGAATCTTTTTTGTTATTGTTGAATATGAACTAAATAATTTCCTGGTAGGAATAGAGTGTGCTGGTGATGAAATATTTGGTTTGAAAATAAATCAGTAGTATTTACTTATTACTAAGCATTCAATTGTTGACACATTGTGAAAGAAAATTTTATACTTCATCAAGGTACTTACCGTTTCTAATTGCAAGTATGAAGGAGTAGGACTATTGGAGAGTGAACAATTTTAGAGCTGAGATCATGTTCTTGTACTTAATTATTAAAATAAATTGTATAAGGAAATATTGAAACCAGTATCATTTAAACTTGAATATACAATTGCAAATCAATATTTTTATTTATTTTTTGTCATTTTAAATGAGTGTAAGTTAAAATGTTTACTTTTACAACGTCAAATTGAGAACAAACAATTTCAAATAGGGAACGAACACAATGAAATTGAGACTAAACATATTCATAATGAAACCTATCATCATCAAATTGAGACTAAGCAATTTCAAATTGAAATCTGCCTAAAATTACCTTGTGAACTGTACATTTGAGTCTAAAAAAATGTAAATAAATACAATAAAATTAAGAAATTGAGAACACATTTCTCAGAACAAAGATTATTAACATTTTAATAATAAGTTACATCACAAAATCAGCTAAATTTATCACACACATTTCTCAAAACTAAACTTTTTAACACAATAATTTACATAATCATATCTTCTAAATTTAAGGCATCAGGAATAAATCTTTGGCTTTGAGCAACTTATCTTGAACAATTACAATTACATTTATTTCTTTAGTATTTTGATTTATAATATTTTCTAACTGACGAAACTCACTTTGTGAGATATTTGTTCTGTCTTAGCTAAAATTTGTGACATTTTTGCACACACATCTTGTTTAATAGCAGCCTTGAGGCTACACCAGGCATTTTCAATCAGATTGAACATTGTGCTGTAAGGACTTTGCCTCAGTAAGTGATTGTTGCTGAATTCTTCTTATATGAATATTTCTTCCACGTCACAGTGACGGGGCATTATAAATTACCAATACAGCATATGACTGGTACATGGTTAATACAGCACACAGACAGTGACGCACAAATTCTATAGCTTCGTCCTTTCTAAAGGCGCTTCTAATTTGATGGTAAATCAGTTCCGTAGCTCTAATGCAATCTATGACTTGCAAAGTTAGGCAATATTTGAATACTTGTATTTTAAATATTATTTAAATACATTTTGTATTTGTAAAAGTATATTTTTGAGTTTTTTGGAAAAGTATTTTAGAGATATATTTAAATACATAAAATGTGTATTTAAACTAGAAGTGCTACACAATGGCACAGTTCTCATACCAATTTTTTCTAATTTCCTTGATGTGGTCTGACTTTAAGGTCTTGCTCCATTCTCTAGCCAGACGCGATCTATCGTCGCCCAAAGTATATTTCTTTGATAATTTCTCAACTTTTTGCTTTCCTAGTAGTACAAGCGAATTATTATATCAAAAATATTAAAGAAGAGTAAAAAGTCGTTCTAAATAGAAGTTTTTATTGAAGAATTCGTACCCGTTTTTTAGAAAATGGCGATTAAGCATTACTGTAAATGCGAAATTTGAAGCTCTTTTTCACACAAATCTATTGAGTTTTCGAGAAAGTTCACTTGAAGCACTACCACTTACAAATGTAATAATGCAAACAAGTCGATAGGAATGTTTATATTAACGGTGTGAGAGGCATTTCATAAAAATTACATTTTTGTAAGTTTTGAAATAACAAAAGAATATACAAAAATGAACTTTACGTCATCATGCAGAATGCACAATCCATTGCAAAAATCTGGAGCCATTTTGAAGAAAATGGCATTTGAGCGTTTCTGAAAATGCGTAATTTTGAGATAATTTTCACAGAAAATTGTTGAGTTTTCCAGAAACTATTTGACATTATTTAAAGCACATGTACTCATAAATACACGAACGTGAAGAAATCGTCTCTAATGTAAATATTACCGACGTGAGAGACAAGTCAAAAAATTACATTTTCGTAAATTTTGAAAAAAACAACAACAAAAGAATAGGGCAATATGGCGTTTATGTCATGGTATATGGTACGTTTGGCACTAACCCTACGAAAAATTTGAAGAAATGTTTTGTTTTTAAAAGTTAAACAAATGTTTGTTTTTTTTAATTTCTCTCACGCCGCTAATACACACTTTTCAATGGATTTGTATACATTGTTGCATTTGTGATAAAAGTGCTTCAAGTGAAGTTTATCGAAAACTCAATAGATTCCTGTGAAAAAGAGCTTCAAATATCGCATTTACAGTAAAGCTAAACCCCATTTTCTTGATTTTTTTTTAAAAGCTCCACATTTTTCAATGAAAATTGCTATTTAGGATGAGATTTTAGCCTTCTTCAATATTCTTAAGTTAATATTTGGGTTCTACAACTTGGAAACCGAAAAGTTGAGAAAATTTCAAAATGTAATATGGGTGGCGATAGATACCAGCAGGCAAGAATGAGGTGGAAGACTGTACAGTACCAGTCCACAAAAGGAAATTTTTGTGGACTGGTACTGTTTACTACGAGAAAGTCTATGCCATTCTGTAGCACCTCTAGTTATTTTCTCGTATACACACGTGTATATTCGGGAGTGATATACGTAGTATAGAGAAAGTTATGTAATGCTGTGGAAAATCGAAATCGAGATTTCAATAGAAATACACGTTTTGGGGTCCCATGATACCAAAAAAGTGTGTTATTGTATGTGTGTGTTTTTATTTATTTTTTTTTTTCAAAACGTCCGTCCGTCAGTCCGTCGTCCGTCCGTCAGTGAACACTGCTAGCGCCTAAACCATGTGTACAATATTTTCCAAATTGAAGATAGCCCAATTGATCTGGCTCTAGTTGAAGCTTTGAGATTTTGAAAAGCATTTTTTAATATTTGGGGGTACTTTATGAGAAAACCCCCGGACATTTAAAATTTTTTCTCAAAAAAAGGCTCCAAACTTTTTCTTTAAATTTCTTGTAAGAATAGAGAAAAATAAGCTTATAAAGGTGGCATAGGTCCGATTTTCACGGTTAACTTTGAAGTTTCTAAAATTGCATAAGTTTGAATTTTTTCCTACGTCTTCTTAGAACTATAAATTTTTTCGAGAACTATAAGATTTTTCCTTCAAACGAAATTTGTTGTCCATAAATAGTTGTATCATAAAAGTCATGTACATATTTTCGAAAATTCTAGTAGTTTTTGTGCAATAGAGCTTAAAATATTTGCATTTTTTAAAAAATCCAAAAACAAGATTTTCTCAAAAAGGGCTCCAAAGTTTTTCATTAAACTTTTGTTAGAGTTAGTACCAAATGCACTCTATCCGATGACATAAACGCCATATTGCTCTATTCATTTGTTTTTTCAAAAATTACAAAAATGTATTTTTTACCTCTCACGTCGGTAATATTTACATTAGAGGCGATTTCTTCACGTTATTGTATTTATGAGTACATTCGCGCTAAATAATGCCAAATAAAGCTTCTCGATAACACAACAGTTTGCTATAAAAATAGCTCAAAATTCCACATTTTCAGGAACACACAAACTCCATTTACGCAAAAATGGCTCCTAATTTTTCTTCAAATTTTTCTAATTGATAGTGCTAATTGTACTGTTTTATATGACGTAAAGTTCATTTTGGGATATTGTTGTATTTTCAAAAAATACATAATTGTAATTTTTTGAAATACCTCTCACGCCGTTAATAGTGGCATTTTAATCAATTTCTGTGCATTGTTACATTTGTGAGTAGATGTGCTTCAAATGACTTTATATTAACTTTTTCGAAAACTCAATAGATTTCCGAGAAAAAAATTCAAATCTCGCATTTATGGTAAAGCTTAATCACAATTTTCTCAAAAACGGCTTCGAATTTCTAAATGAAAGCTTCTATTTAGGATGAGTTTCTACTCTTCTTTAATATTCTTGAAGTAATAATTCGGTTGTACTACTAGAAAAACAAAAAGTTGAGAAATTGTCAAAAAATGTACTTTGGGCGACGATAGATTGCAGATAACCTGAGAATGGAGTAAGACCTTAAAGCCAGGCCACACCAAGGAAATTAGAACACTTTGCTACGAGAAAGTCTGTGTCATTCTGTAGCACCTCTAGTTATTAGTGCTATTTATTTCTATCAATGACTAAAGAATATAGTTTACTTTTATTATCAACGTGTAATGTGTTTGTGTTCCGATTTGTCCTGTTTTTAGTCAAGAAAATGTCACAATGTCTCGTTTTTGCGCTTTTAAGATCTGGGCACCCTAATGTAGCCAGAATCCATGTTTTGTGGCTCCTTGATACCGAATAATGAATTGATGACAAAACATCTTTGTGTCCGTCCGGCTGTGGTCAATCTTAGCGCCTAAACCGCTCTGCCGATTTTCTCTAAAATTGATATTACCCAATCGACCTGAACGAATTCGAGGGTTTGGAAGTTTCAAACAAATGTTTTGATTTTTGAGGGTACTTCACATGAAGCCACAAAAATATTTTCAAAATTTCCTTAGAAAGGGCTCCAAATTTTTAATTAAACTTTGTTCCCGAATAGCGTAAAGGATGCTTAAGAGAATGGTGTAGGTCTTATGTTTGTTGAAATCCCTGACTTTTCGAAAACTGCAAAAATGCAATTTTTGAGAGTGTCTTCCTACAAATATAATATTGAAGGTACATATTTTCCTTAATGAAATCTGTTCCTCAAAGTCAGGTCTTGAAATAAGGTCATGATCAATTTTTAGAAAATTTAGTAGTTTTCGCATACTTTTACGGGGAAAAGGCAGTGAGCTCGTGCAAAGGGAGACTAAAGAACAATACAAGAGGAATAGAATAACATACAAGAAACTGTACATAAAATGTTTTATGAAGTCCTTGACAAAAAGAATACTAATGGTGGTACAAAAGCAATTCTCGCATCGTTTCTAAATGCTCCGCAATTTTAGCATTTTTATTCTATACTACATAAACTAGCAAAAGTGTTTTCAAACAGCAAAATTCTTTTTCTGTTCCGAGATTCGATCTCGGATCCTCAGAGCTAACCTGCCGGTACTGGCACTCTTACCCCTAGGTCACACAAAAGCCGTATGGGTCGAACTCGGGTAGATGCTTAAAAAGATAAATGCTTGATTCATGTAAAAATGCTAAAATTCTCATGGGTAGTGTATATGTTGTATTCAAATTTCATGTTGATTGATTAATTTACTTAAATAGGTTCATAGAGATGCACAGAAAGGCAATTGAAGGGCTCAGTAGAACAATGGGCTATCCCACATTTTTTGTGAAATTTAGTTATTAGCATTATATAAAACTTCAGATAGTATTCTTTTAGTGTAATATGTTATTTAAAACCCAGTATGGACTTATATGCGAGTGTATTGTGTTTCAAAGTTTAAAAATTTGACATGTTTTACAAATAAAATAAATAATGTTTTAAAAATTGCAAATTGGAAAAGCACGTACAGACACGTCCGATTTATTTGTATGTATTGATTGTATTTGAGAGTAAAAGTTCTTCAAATGATTTTCAATAAAGGTTCTCGAATCCTCAATAGTTTTCTGCAACAACACATTTATCAAATTAATATACCTGCAGGGGATTCGCACTCGCTTCCTTTTGCCCCGAGAGGGATGAATCTGTACACTTCATTTATCGACTTCGGATATCCGGAACGGACTCGGTCTGTACACATCTATATTAAACAAGACATAATGGTTTCAGTTCTAGCATTAGGGAGCCGAAAAATTGAGAAAATGTTTAAAAAATGTCCTTGGGACGATCAAAGAAGGTAGCCGGGAAGAGAATGAGGCATAACCGAAAAGCTAGTCCAGATTAAGGAGATTAAAAAACTAACTGCGAGAAAGTCTGTGCCCCTCTTTAGCACCACTAGTTTTATAAAATTAGCAATAAGATTTATCCACGTTTTCGTTGCCAGAGCCCAGCTATAAGAGATTTTCTGGTAAAAATTCGCCTTTTCCGGCACACGATTACATAACTGTCTCTTCTTACGAATTTTCTTCGTAAGACGAGAAAGTAATAATTTCGGAATCGTGAGAGATATCTATATTTAATCCCATGTGTAGTGTTTATAATGTATTTAAATTTCATGTCGATAGATTCTTTAGTTTTCATAAATTGGTTCATACAGAGGCACAGAAACTCAACAATTGATTTGACGTGATATACGTTTTACAAATCGCAAAAGAAAGTTGAAAAATATTTAAAAATTGCCAATTGCAAAAGCACGTACAGACACGTCCAATTTATTTGTATATGTATTGATTGCAGTTGTAAATAGAAATGCTTCAAATGATTTTTAATAAAGGTTCTCGAATCCTCAATAGTTTTCTACAACAACACGTTCATCAAATTAAAATCCTTGTGTGGAACTCAAACCGGCGATCTCTTGATTTCAAGTGCTGAATCCGAACATGTCATTTAACAACCTCGGCAATCCGGGAGGACAAGACCTCTACATTTCCATATTACTCAAGACAATTGTTTCAGTTCAATCATTACGGACCAGAGAAACTGAGAAAATGTGTGTGTGTGTGTGGGGGGGGGTATGTTTTTCGGGCGAAAAAAGAAGGCAGCCGAGAAGAGGAACCGGAAAAGCTAGCCCAGACCATAGACTAAAGAGGTACATCTTTACTCTATGCCCAGACTATTCTCCGTTCACCATAAGAAAAAATGGATGTAAACAATAGCACGTGCTTTGGAATGCGATTCAGGCGATTAATTAACGCGATTAATTCACGCGATTCAGCCTCAGGCGTGTTGTGCAGAAGAAAATAGTTTTCGGTGCATTAGCTCATTTCTTCCACTATGTTAAAATTCCAGACGAAACTTACAATATATAACTCAGATTCTAAAATAGGAGACCATTGTTCCCACGCCTGCCCATCCGAAAGAGGAGATATCGATGTCGGTGACAGTTGTGCCCAGCGCCTGCTTGGTATCAGCTCTTGCGGAAAAAAATGAATCCGTGAGGCAACAGGCGAACTGAACCCCACGCACGTACAATAGTAACTGGAGCTGTTGATTTCTTAAGAACTGATGACAGACGCAGGTTTGGTCACGCTCGGTGGGAGACAGTATGGTCATGTGAAGCGATGCAGATCAGTGTAGAGTTTTTTTGTCAGGCCGTTCGAAAGTTCGCTTTACGATGTCGGAGAGCGATGCAGGTCCTTCCGTAATGAAACACCACAGCGGTGAACTATCACACATTGGTGAAAAGAACGTTTTAAATACATTTTTAGCACTTTTTAGAACTTCCAGAGCAAGGTACTCCTAAAGTGACGCCAGAACGCTGATGTAGTGCAGTTAGGCATACCATTAAAGAGGAACAGAGAATATGACAGGTAGATGGCTTCGGTGACAGTGTCGTGGAGGGGATAGTCATCACCGAAGGTTTCTCGTCCAGCACCGATTCATCTGCTTCAGACATGGAAGGAATTGAACCTCTTCCCGAAGCTGAGAGATCGTAAGTGAATTGTTTGCAAGAGATTAAAGGGTGAATACGATTCAATTCTGTCGAAATAATGTAATTTGGATTCTGACATTCGCTTACTCACTTCATTCTCCTGAAGATTTTTTGAAAATTTAACTTTTCAGACTGATAGTTAAGGGTGATTTCATTAGTTTTACTATCAAGTAATGTCCGTTAATGTTTGTAAAGACGCGTTTGCGGAGCTATTAGAAATGTCAATATTCGCCTAATGCTCTGCAGAAGTCGGGTTCTCTTTTGGAGCGATCACTTATCACTATACCGAGCGCGCGTGACCGAAAGCATAGAGTAAAGACTATCTCTTTAGTCTATGCCGAAAGTAGTGTGAGCGGGGTCGGCGAATGAGAATCGGGGCAAAGCGGATGAATACCTCGGATTTGTTTACATCAGATTTTTAAGGGCGAACGAAGAATAGAGAGATTAGAAAACTAACTACGGCGAGAAAGTCTATGCCATTTTATGACATATCTAGTTTTTATTTATTTATTTGTTATCATACATACGAGAAGAAACTTGTATGAAAATATTTCGTGCGCGTTTTGAGAAAATATTTTTAGAAATAGCATAACTTGCAGACAGTCAAGCGATTTTTTACAACAGACTTTTTAAAACAAAAATCGCTATCTCCAATTTGGTAGCTTTCAAATGTTCACTTTTGGCAATTTCGAATACACGGAGCAATAGTTGAAAATGGGCACCATATTTTTACCGTCCCTTATTACATATGAAGAGCAAATTTAAAGAAAAAAATTGGAGCGGTTTTTGAGAAAAAATATTTTTTTAAAAATGGCTCTATTTCGCGCAAAATTACATGAAAACTACTCATATTTTCGAAAAATTGAACATGAACGTATTTAAATTTTCGTCTTTAAGGAACACATTACATTAAGGCAAACAAACTCTATTTTCAATATTACAGTTGTAGGAAGACGCCCCCCAAAAATTGCACTTTTTCAATTTTTAAAAAAAAGTTATTTCAACGAACATGAGACTACCATCATTCTCTTAAGCGTTCTTTACGCTATCCGAAGACAAAGTTTGATGAAAACATTTGGGGCATTTTTGAGCATATTTTGAAAATGTTTTTGAGGCTTCACGTGAAGTACCCTCAACAATCAAAATATCCATTTGAAACTCCCCAAGTCAGAGTTCATTAAGATAGATTGGAGAATATCAATTTGGAAGAAAATCGTCTGGAAGGTATAGGCGCTAATGTTGACCACAGATGGCCAGACAGGCTGACGTTTTGCCGTCAATCGGTTTTTCGGTATCAAGAACCAACAAAACAAATTCTGGCTACACCATGTGTTAGAGGATTTTTTTCTAAATTTAGCAACAGGATTTATCCACTTTTTCGTTACTTGAGTCTGGCAAAAAGAGTTATTCTGGCGAAAATTCCCCGTTTTCCGGCGCACGATGACATAATTTTCTCTTTTTACGAAATTTCTTCGTAAGGCGAGAAAGTATAATAATGTAGGAAAACGAAAGGCATTAAAATATGGACAGAGGAAATAGAGCATACCATTAAAGAGAAACTTGATTCATATAGAAGCGTGGCACTCCACTCCACGAAGAAGTTATTACAGAAGCTGTGATAATTATCCTTCCTACATTCTGGGAAAAAAAATCAGGAAAAAAGAAAACTGAGAAAAATATGGCACAGGACAAGACACCCAGCTGATAGAACCAACTACAATGGAGCTACCAGTCAATTATCCAGTCTACTTAAAATCTTCAACGAAAGTATATTTCAAAATTGCAATACCAATTTTTCTGCAACCCAAGCCTCCGAATACTCTTTATTTAAGGCCACAAGAAAATCCAAACGACCTAGTAAAGCTTCGCCACCAATTTGTAAGGAAAACGAATGGGCGAGAAGTACCAAAGAAAAATAGAAGTATTTGCAAAACACTTTACTGAAGTTTTTCAAAACCATCCATCAAAAACTTTAAAGCGGTCGAAATTTAAGAATACTTTTTTTTACGGGTTGAAAGTGTGAAGTATTTAGGAATTCATCTCAACAAACGGCTTACCTGGAAATCCCAAATACTAGCCAAGAAGAAGCAACTTCAACTGCAAGTGAAAAGACTATACTGGCTACTAGGGTACCATTCGAATCTATCCTTAGACAATAAATTATTGATCAACAGAACAATAATAATTCCAATATGAACCTACGGCATCCAAATTTGGCGCACGACAAGCAGGTCAAATCTCTCCATTTTACAAAGATTTCAATCGAAAACGCTTAGGATGATTGCAGCAGCACCTTGATACATCTCAGGCCAACACCATCTAGACATTTATCTCAAAACGATGAACTAGTACATTTACGTGTGTATTTCAGATGTATTTTATAATTTGATGAATAAATTCTGCAGTATACGAAATTGTCGTGTTTTTGCCAAGAAATTGCTCTCGTATCGATAATTATTTAGTCAAACCACTCCTATGGGGTACTAAGAACGACAGAAATGTAAAAAAATCAGCAAGTCCAAAATGTTGGCGAGTGAATTGTAATTTGCTTTACAGCATCAATTTGGAAATCAATCTCAACAAGTTGAAAGATGAATCCTGAAACTTCCCCATTTTGGCGCAATGAATAGTAGTATACGGGTGAAGAATATTGCAAAATATGGGATAGAGCCAGCAGTGATCCACGGAGTTAGATTAGATTAGATTTTATTGTTAATTCTGGCAACAAGTATAGTAACTTGGTGGCAGAATAGCTTAACCTTACATGCATTAAACTTACATTCACTAACAAAATGTTACAAAAAAGGAGTTAATTAAAAAATAATAATAAATAGTATATAACATCACTGCACTGCACTACATGAATAATAATAAAATGATAACAATAATAATAAAGGTAATAATAACAATACTACTACAACTGATATTTATACTAACAATTAAACAACTTACTTTGTAGGAAATACTACTAATCTAACAGTGAAAACTTAACATTGATACAATAACCTAATATATAATTAACTAGAAAACTAATTTATTTTTTAAACTTGCTCAAGCTTTGAGGAAAGGGTTCTAAGATTGTCGCAGGCAAACTGTTCCAGTCTCTAATAGTTCGGTTTGTAAATGAAAATTTCCCGACATCCGTTTTCTGTATTCTTGTCTTAATTTTATGCATGTGATCCGCTCTACCGAAGTATGTAGGTTTTCCTAAACGACGGTGAATTTCATTCCAAGCAGGATAGCCATGCTTTGTACATGAGTCGCAGAGTCGCAGCTTAATCCGCCTCTTTTCGAGTGATTCCCGTGCACCTCTATTTTTTGATCCTCTGAAAGTAAATTTCGATGCTCTGCGCTGGACCTTTTCTAGATAACGTTGCTGCGATATTCTGTACGGGTCCCAACATACCGCGCCGTATTTTAATACGGCTCGGACTAGTGACATATAAGCTAATTCTTTACCTCTCACTGTACTCTTCTTTAGGATCCGCATAACGAAATGTAGAGATCTCCAGGCTTTTCCCACAACGAAATTTACTTGATTTTCCCAGCTCAATTTACTATCTAATTGAATTCCTAAATATTTGCAAGATGTGACTGTAGGTATGACTTTGTTGTTCAATTTGTACAGAGTTTCACCATAACTTCGACCCCTACCAAACGTGATGGCTTTACTTTTTGAACTATTTATTTCCATGCCATTTGTTTTTGTCCAGGAGTGTAATTAGTCTGTGTCTCGCTGCAAAATATACACGTCAAAATATAGCACGTCATACGCAGTTTTTTAACTGTTTTTTTTTGACGTAAAATAAAATAAATAAAATAAATAAAAAAATAAATAAAAATTCGATAACCCGATCAGAGGAGGACGTGTATATTTTGCAGCGAGTTGAAGACACGGATGGGTGGAAATAATCTTCTCAGGCAGCTGAAAATTGCGTTTACCAGGAGATGCTCTAGGATGGACACAGCACCCCATGAAAATATGCAGGAATAAAAAGTATTTTAAAACAATTGTAAAATGCTCCAAAACGATGTATTATCAATACATAAACGAAAATTATATATAAATAAATATTTCTTCTTTTTTAATGGTTCCCTCTTTAATATTTTTTTAAATCGCTCTTTTGATTAAAGATAGTATTCATTGGATCATTCGTCGGGAGACTTCTAAAAAGTGCGATACAGGATTCCTGGACTGAATTATGCATGCGATTCGTGACGTGTACATCCACCCTAAACAAGTGTTCATGTCATCTGTATTGAGATTCCTCTGTCAACCTTTCCATTCCCTTGAAGAGAGAATTCTGAGGTTGTGCCGTTTTGGGAATCATTAAGTAATTTTAATTTTTGAAACTACTTTTAAAAAGCCTCTATGACATTTTCAACATTTTCTGGATTATGGCTGCTTTTTTGGTGTGTGTGTGTGTGTGTGTGTGTGTGTGTGTGTGTGTGTGTGTGTGTGTGTGTGTGTGTGAGAGAGAGAGAGAGAGAGAGAGAGAGAGAGAGAGTGAGAGAGAGAGAGAGTTTGTTGCTGGAATAGAAAAACGTTTGTTTGTGAAAAAATTTTCTATTTTCAATAAAACCTCTGAAATTGTGAAAATTGTTAAGTTCAATTTATTTTCGAACCTGTCATACCCTCTCACATTCAAGCTAGAGATTACTTTTTCCAATGCAATTTATTCGTAAATTTTAGATCTTTGGATGTCATACACTTAAATATTATTTTTAGTATGATTATGATTAGTAGTATTAGTATTATTAGTATTATTTATTATTTGTGAAGTAACAACCAGTTAATGGAGGAAAAGTTTTGGTATCCTGTACATTCCCCCTCCTTGACGTAGCATTCATTCAGAAATTTCACTCCCATTGCACTACTGCAGAACCATAGTTAAACAGGTAGATTTAGTGCCACGTAGTCGCCGTTAACTCCCCTTCGCATGCCATCCCGAGCCGCGGGAGTCGGGGCTAGTCGCCCGCGGCAGAAGAAACAGGGCTTTAACCTTTAAAAAACCTCCAAATCACGTTGTTCCCTGGGGGACGCATCGCGAGGCGGTCGCGGACGGAGGTGGGGCCGGAAGGGGCCTGGGGGCGACGTGCGGATGTGGCAACGCCGGCGGCCAGCTGCTGCGGCCATCGGGGAACGTGGCAGTGGCGGAGGGACTGCCTGTTGCATCGCAGCGTCGCCGCCGCCGCCGCCACGAAGCCCGGAGTTGCACACTGGGCCGAACCAATGGACAAAAGTGTTAAGCGACCAATAAATAAATAAATTATACCTAATTAGGGAGATGTCTAAAGCGTCGTCCAGTTCATATTGTAATCGAGGCATGCTTGCTCGAAGTTAGTTGTAAGAGCTTTAGCTAGGGTATATTGAGTTTTTAGTGTAGTAGACTATTTGACTAATTTCTTTTCAGATTTCAATTTTTTTTTTTTTGGCATTTTACTTTCTCTACGGAGTAGAGAGAAAGTAATGTACCTCATTGTTCGAGTCAAATAAGTAATGTTCGATGACCATAAAATTGTTGCGAGGTAACGTGGGCACCACCTCAGCCGAAAATCCGTTGATAAAAATACCATTAAATAAAATTTATTCGTTATTTTCTAAATAGCAAAAAAGGCCGAAAAATTGTGTGATTATGAAGTTTGTGGCACCCCTAAACCCATTGTAACGGTTTTATTAGTGCCGATGTTGTTCTTGCATCGAAAGCTAACTTTTTTTTCACTAAGCAATTGACTTCTATTTTTTTTTCGATATAGCCTTACACACACACACACACTTCCTCTAAGACGGTGTGTAGTCAAAATCTATGTTTGTCAAAACCTTATTACCGAAAAATCGATTGACAGCATAACGTATATCTGTTCGTCTAAACCGATTTTCTTAAAAATTATTATTCCCTAATCGATTTAATTCAATTCAAGGCCCTATGAGTTTGAAACTGATAGTTTTATTTTTGGGGATACTTTATATGAAGTCGTTTTCAAACTTTTCTCAAAAATGGCTCCAGTTTTTTTATTAAACTTTGTCCTCCGATTGCGTAAAGGACGTCGAAGGGAAGATTCAGGTACCATTTTCCTTGAAATCCATCATTTCTCGAAAATTGCACATGTTAAGTTTTTTCGGCGTCTTCCCACAACTACAATATTAGAAATAAAGTTTTTTCATTAATAAAATCTGTTCCTTAAAGACAGATTTAACATTTCAAAACAGCAAAATTGAAGATAAGAGATTTTTATTTGAAACAAAATTTGTTTTAAAAATTCAGATTTTTAAGAAAAATCATGTACAATTTTTTTGCAAAAACGAATATTGTTTGTGTAATTTGTTCTTGAAATTTATACACTGTATAAAAGAAACAGTTTCTGAAATATTGATCCAATTTTTTCCACAAAGAGTAAAAAGAACGCTAAATAGAATGGCACAGGTCTCATTTTCGATGAACTCTATGAATGTTCGGAAATTGCAAATGTAGAAATAATGCAAGAAAGTATGTGATGTTGTAGCTCCACAAGTTATTTCTGTATTAGGGATCCAAAAAAGTAAATTTCGTAAAAATATGGACATTGATTTTTGGAGCATTACATAATTCTATTCATTATACTAACGAGATATTGTGTGTGTGCGTACGTGCGTGCGTGCGTGCGCGTGCGCGCGGGCGTGGATTCCTATGTACCATAACACATTAGGGCAACTGAAGAGATTGCTCCCAAATTTGGCACAAATCCTTTGGAGGTTCGGGAATCAAAATAGCGAATTTTAATTCAGAATTGTTACCTCCGAATTCCGATACGACCTTTCGAAACGACCTTCGCGATTATGCGGTCATCTCTATTAGCGACCGATTTTTCATAAACTCGATTCTTCTTTGGGTAAAGACACGTGTAAATATTCTCTCATTTAAGCAGTCTGCTTATCCCACGGCCAATCACATTTTAACCTGTATTAAAGAGATCCAACTTCCTAGTAATTTTGCTATTTTGAGACGTATGCAAGAAGCGAAAGAGCACTGGAGATTGTTGATACTTGAGATTGTTGTTACTTCGTGCGACAGGATACATTGTCAGTTTACGTAGGGCAGATATATTTTCAGCCGCTAATTTGAGGGAGTAATTTTTTTTCATGTAATAGTAGACTATTTTCACGTTTGCTCTGCAGTTTCTTCAGGAAATAAATTACAGGTATGAGTACAACTGAGTTAGGTCTTCTAATGGGAACTTACAAACAGTGGCGAGAAAAAGACAAGAATGGGAAAAAAGTATGATTTTGTTTACGAGTTCTTGAAGTGTGCACGTGCAAGAAACCTTTCGTAAAGTAAAAACGTAATGTAGTATGTAAAGTAAAAACGTAATAAGTAATAACATAACCACAAACTTCAAGCACATCTAACTTCGTAACTTCATTGTAAATAGCTTTATGAGAATTAGATCCCTTTCACATAGTCTCATAACCTCCATCAAGCCGTCGCCTGTACTAATAGCCATTATCCTCTGGAATCATTAGTGACCGTAAGACAGGTTTCACTGTAAGTCATTGACAAAATGTGTGTTAGTGCAACCCGCACTGCATTTACGTGTTACGTAATTGCCTTGCAATGGTGCGGACAGGGGCTGACCAAGGAGCCGCTAGATGGGGCCAGGCGAGGCAGGGGAAGGCGAGACGAGAATAGAGAGCGGCTGGGCGAGGATGGGCGGGAGAAAGCAGAGGCGGGACGGTGAGGGAAATGCTTGTCGGGAGTGCAAGTCAGGGACGAGCGAGGGTTGAAGAAGGCACGGGGAGCTGAACAGGACTGAGTGGGGCGGGTGCAGCCAGACGGAACAGGGTGGGATTGGCGGAGTGGAGAGGGACTTCTATTACTTTCATTTTACACTACAGATAGAATTCATTCCTTTCCCTGCCTAATTGACGATTGTGATAAATAAATATTCGGAGAAAACAGAGTTACTTCATAGTACATACTACTGACGTCTCCTGCTTGAGAAACATTAATGTATCCCTTCCAGAGACACAATCCATATTTATGTTTCTAATTTATTATTTTTACCGTTTGAAATGTTAAAGTAAAGGAATCCAAATCAAGGAAGTTGGAATAGGCCATCCTATGAACATTCTTAAGATGTATTCAGTCAGATATTTATTTATTTAGTCAAAAACTGTATGTGACGTATGGGGGAGAACATCATCTGCGCACGGTTTCTTGAGTTTCAGAATCCCTTCCCAACAATTTAACTATTAATAGTTGAAAGATTAAATAATAATAATAATAATAATAATAATAATAATAATAATAATAATAATAAATTTAAAAAAAGCGAGAGATTAACATTTCAAAAGACTAGATATTTTCGTTGCAGAATTATAAAAAAAACTTATTTGTAACGGTAAACGAACGAACAGATTTGATTTTTCTGTATTGCTAACAAAATAGAAACTCACCCTACGCTCTACTACCACTACAAGCAAAAGGAAAGCTCAACAAAACGTGCGCATAGTGAAGCTACATTTACATCCAGAAGAAAATCAAGGGGCCATCTCAGCATTTGCTTAATGGATCAGGGAAACGGCAGAAACCCGATCGAGATGGGGTCATTGACCCGGAAGCTGAAGTACATTACTTGTTACAGGCATTTAAGTCTTTTTTAAAAATTTATACAATGCAAATATAAACTAATTCATAATACTGTATCATTGTTTTGTTAAAGTAAACATTATTTTTCTTTTTGATGATCAGTATAGTCTCTAATTGTATAGAAACAGTTTTGCAGCAGAAAATATTTTACTTTTAACTTAAATTTGTGTACCAATTTTAATTGTTTCATTTCATCTGGCAATGCGTTGTAAGGTAACGTACATGTATTGTATGTGGATTTCTTGTAGTGAGGTGTTGATACTGACACTTGATGAACATGATTTCTGCGTTGAGTGTTGTAACTTTAAATATCACTATTACGTGAAAATATGTTCCCACCATTAAGTAAGTTCGTTTTGACAAATACTACAGATTCGTAAATAAATCGGCAGGCAATAGTAAGATTCCAAGCTCAATGAAAAGAGGCTTGCAGGGATCACGTGGATGGCATTTTTTCATTATTCGGATAATTTTCTTTTGCAATCTAAATGTCTGGGCACTAAAGGATATTATACCGTACTTCCCCAGAATATTATACCATATCTCAGGCGGGAATGTACAATTGCAAAATACACGCAATGAGCTGCATGAAGGCTGACAGAATTAGAAAGAATTCTGAATGCATAACATAATTAGCTAAATTTAGTGTTTAATTCTGTTATATGTACATTCCATTTGAGGTTTGATTGAATTGAGAGACCTAGAAATTTTGTTTCGTTAACATCAGCTAATTGCATATTGTTCATTTTCAATTGAACATACGATTGCCGATTTGAAACGCAAAATTGCATTGAGACAGTTTTTCCTTCGTTAACTATTAATTTGTTATTACAAAGCCAATTTGAAACTTCCGAAATTGTATTATTTATTTTTTCTTTCTTGCAAAGAATATTCGTGTCATCGGCAAACAACTGTTCTTTTTTTTTTAATAGATGATGTCAGATGGTCATTTCATTAGTCATTTTATAGCTTCGTCCCTCAGCCCCTAGAGTTTCCAACCGCTCTCCCTCAAGAAAGTAGCCAAGTCGCATGTTTTATGAGAAAGAAAAAGGTATAAATTATAAAAATCTGTATTATCGATACCGAAATATTGTTGTCGTTTTCTTTAGCCTTTCTATTGTCGAAGGACCCAAGGCTATCGAAGCTCTGTTATGCATAATTGAAGATATTGTGATAGCTTTTTAAAGGAGCGATCAAACGCAGTGAAAACATCGAATTTGTAGATCTATTTTATCTACTAACAATTGGTACTACAACATCACGTACTTTCTCGTGTCAGTGACGGTTACAAAAAAATATAATACTGCAATTTCTGTCATTATTAACACCTCACAACTATGACATCTAAAACTCATTACCAATCGTAGCGCATTAGGCGCGAAAATTCATTTAATAAATTAACTCATAAAGGTTATACATCAACACAATTGCGACAATCCAAAACTCCATTCCATACACCTAGACACATAACCCATCAATGAAGTAATTCTGAGAATTTCTAACTGCGATGTCGTGGCGTTTCATTGTTGCATTGTTACGTGATAACTCCTGAAAGATTTTAGCAAAAGAAGTGCAGTAAATTCAAATTTGCAAAATACGAAAATTAGCAAAATTATTCTAAACAACTAATATTAAAAAAATGTGCATTACTTGTATTAAAGAACTGATTTTTAGAACAAATTTCGTTTAGGAAATTACTTCACGGGATTTGGTCGAAGTGCGTAGAAAACCATTAAACCATTAGTGTGCCAACGTTTCGGAATAATTTAATTCCATCCTGAGGGCTGATGGAGTATGAAGAGAACACCAATATACACTACAAAATTAATGACACGATGTGCAAAATAATACAACTGTGCACACCTTACAAGACAATTGCATGAGAATTCAGTTGTATCTGTCGCTAGAGCGCTATCCTGAATTGAAAATTAATTGAAATTGATGCAGTTTGTAATGTAGCTTACTTCATTTTACTAAAATTTCTTGATGTTTTTTCGTACGCTTGCAATGTCTCTAACGTTGATCAATTGTGTCCCGAAAATTACGTACGAAAAAAATTACACGTAATGTGAAAATAATTTGAGTACATTTTTTACTTTCTCGCTACGGAGTTGAGAGATTGTGTAATGCTGCGCGAAAAAAAGCCGCATTTTCAGCAGAAAAACTTCAATGCTATGGCAATGAAAAAGTGGATAAATTCAGATGCTAAATTTAGAAAAAAAAACTCTAACACGTGGTGTAATCAGAATCCATGTTTTGTGGGTTCTTGATACCGAAAAATCGATTGACGGCAAAACATCTATGATGTATTGGCTGATTGCACGAGCTGACTTACATGTTAATGTTAAAACTGTGATAGATTGAATGACTGTTTGAAGGGAAGCGTGTTATGATACTGGAGAGTGAAAACGTGCCTTTGATGAAGGAATGATTCATGAAATCTGTAAGAAGTCTTAACTCCAGTGGTAATGGAGTATGTATGAAAATAGTTTTTTTTTTAAATATTAATTATTCTACTTGTTCGACACACAAATGTCTTTCAAGGGCATGCACAATTTCAATAATGAGAAGCGTTGACAGCTAATCGGGCACACACAGCTTCAGCGATATCACGCGGTCAATGGGAGAACCATTTCAGACATTTTCGGCCAAGCTCATGTGTCAAGCCAACGCTACCTACACATACACTCATACGCAGGCACACAATAAAAGGGCAGATGGCGTTGTTCAAGTACATGTACGGGCGTCGTTATTGGTCGGAAAAATCCTACATTAGTTCCTTCATTCAGCGCGTGATGTCGCTAAAGCTAAATGTGTCGGATTAGCTTCCGACGTTTTTCATTCGCCCCTCGCCGCCTCCAACACCGGAGTTGAGTCTCCTTCTTACAGACTTCACGATTATAACGAAAACACTTTTTCAACCGATTAACAAAGAAGTTGCATAACATATAGAGTCTGGACCTTGGTAGTCGGTACGAGTCAGGAGTTAACAAATCATGCAAGAACGTATTATTTACCATTGGACTGTATAATTCTAAACAATATGTAACAAGTATAGTATCGCAGCTTCTGGGTCAATGACCCCCATCTCCATCAGGTTTTTCGTCCAGTTTCCCTGATCCATTGATCAAATGTTGAGATGGCCCCTTGATTTGCTTCTGGACGTAAATGTAACTTCACTATGCGCACGTTTTGTTGAGCTTGTCTGTTGATTTACGAATCAGTGGTTTTTGTCAAAAATGACTTGTTTAAGGGCGGGAATATATTTTCAGAAAATGCCGATGTCTATTACAATAACACTCGACGTAGAAATATTCATCAGGTGACAGTATCAACAGCTCATTACAAAAAATTCACATACAATATATATACATTATTTTACAACACTTTGCCAGATGACATTAAACGATTAAATTCTATAGAAAAGTTTAAATCCAAAGTGAAATCGTTTCTGCTGCTTATCTGTTTCTATACAATTAGAGACTATACTGAGCACCACAAGGAAAGTAACATTAATTTTAACAGTGATATTTAATGTATTATTTACCATTGGACTGTATAATTCTAAACAATATGTAGCAAGTATTGTATCGCAGCCCCGGGTCAATGACCCCCATCTCGATCAGGTTTTTTGTCCAGTTTCCCTGATCCATTGAGCAAATGCTGAGATGGCCTCTTGTGTTGCTTCTGGACATAAATGTAACTTCATTATCTGTGCACGTCTTCTAGAATTCAGTGGGAAATATAGTTGTTTAATATATTCAGTAGGAAATTATCGTTTCCATGTTGTTGCGGCAGGAGTTCCTTGACGAAGGACATCATGGATAAGAGCGCAAAATGTATTGTTCATTTATCCTTGAAAATAGATTTTTATTACACGGGAGCGGTTTTTTTTCATTCAAAATTCAAGTAGTATATGACTTAGTGTAGGGATCACAGAAGTTTTAAAATGTGCACAGAATTCACTTCTCCCCATAGCACGTCATACGCAGTTTTAACTGTTTTTGGACGTAAAATAAATAACTAAATACATAAGAACTTTTGAAGTTTCTCACCCTCTGCGATGAGTCCGATGACAGTCTGAGATTTGCTTTCTTTGAGAATGTAGTGAACCATAATAATAATAATAATAATAATAATAATAATAATAATAATAATAATAATAATAATAATAATAATAATAATAATGATAATAATGATAATAATAACGACAACAACCTTCGTAATAAACTTATGACATAAGCTGAGATTGATTATTTCGTGATTCCTGGCTTATTCCCGTAAGTGTGGTGCATTTTTTATCCCGTGCGGTGGCGGAGTTCTTCCTCGCTTCGGCTTGCTTGCAACCAGTATCTCGTTCCACCAGGGCAATGCCCCAGCAGGGACAAGCAATAAGCACCCGACTTACTACATGAGAGTGTGGCGCGTGCAAGTGCAAGTGTGAGGATAATACAATAAATAGGAAGAAAAGAGCGCTAAGAACACAACCGATCAGAGCAGACGGCTGCTAGAATTCTCCTCCAGACAGCGGCTGAAGTCGAGATATCTAACTAGCGTCGAAAATCCTACCACACCGTCGGAACTCGAACCCTAGGACCTCCTGGTCAAAGGCATTGTAATGACATCAGTTGATGCCCTGAGCCACCTCAGCCGGTACATAACATAAGGCGAAGATATAATTTCAACATTCTTTTCGCGAATTTTTGAGCTCTCTACCATTTTCCGTTTATTCTTACCAGTTTTATGTATGTTGGAAAGAATTAACTGACACTGCCTCACATAGGACAATCAGTTTATTAGCATTAGGCAAACCTAACCGTTCATGTTTATTGTCAGACATTTTACCGTTTATGAGGTGAACTTAAAGACTCCAAAAACGTACTGTTTTCATAAAGGGCTATTCACGGCGACTTTGGGAAGGGATGCCTTGGGCGTAAGGTAACACGTTATTACTTGAAGATACGACTCGTACCTTTTCGTGCCAAAACGTCGCTATCTTAAGCGTGGTGCTTAAACTCCCTCATATCTACGTAGCTACCCTGAGTTTACCTAATGAAAAACATTCGAAGCAGGGGTGAACTTTCAGGGTAGCTTGGCGAGGGAGCCCAAGCCTCCCCCAAAATCTCCCGAAAGTTCAAAGCGAACGTTTGTACCATTCTACACTTAGTCTTTCTCCGTAGATTATTTATATTTCCATATTCGTGTGAAAGGATGCGAAAGACGAGTGAATGGCCTTCTGCTCCCAAGACGATTGCGAAACCGAAACCTAGAGGCTGGTTCGTCCCGGACCTACTTGTTTGACTCGGTTAATGTCACAATCTGTGACTGTGCCACAAGGCGTTGGGGAGGTCAGGGCCATCCTGGTATTCAGTACATCAGTTTAGTGCGAGGTTTAATAACAATGTAGGAGTGCTCTTTCTGAAAGGAAAAGAAACGCGAGCAGTTGAAGTACTTGGAGAAAGTCGTGTAAACGCGTTAATTGAAAGAAGGCCTTTGGTTCTTTTTGCAGAAATTTTTTTTTAATGTTAATTGAAAAAATGGTTTGAATGGGATAAACATACAGATGTTGTTGGAATTGTGAAAATGAAATATTGTGGAAGACATGTAATTTTTAGATCTGTACGACCAGCTATTCTAAAATGATCGTTGCAACAAAAGAATAATTATAAAAATTTGATTACTTAAATGTTTATAGTACAATAAACAATCATGAATTGTTGTGAGGGGAACGTTATTTTGCTGCCCTTCTCGTATTATAAAGCCTTCAGCCGCCATTAGTTGGTAGGTGGGTCGGTGACCTAGGCAACCAGGGGGAGACCGTCGTGCGATGGGGCGGAAATGCTTGCGTTGTTAGTCCCATTCTTCGCAGATAAGAAAATGGAATCTTGCAAGTAATGTAGAGCTCTCTGCTTTCTGATATAATCGATGTTGATCTATCTTGCTGGAACTTCTTTAGAAAAGTTCCTCGAAAAGGTAGGGCTCAGTTCTCTGAAATTCTGAGGGTCATTGTGTTCTTGTACATGAAGCCCCTTTTTTATTTACCCCGTATTCACACCAATCACTTGGATGGAATGTGTAAAATGTTAGGAAGAGCTTCAAGGACCCCATCGCCTTTCTAATTGATTAATTACCTGAAAATTCGTAACTGATTCTAGAAGAGTGAGACATTTATACTTCACGATAAGGAACATTTATACTGGGATAGTAAGTGACACAATAGTACATTTTTTCATGAAGTTTTCAACTCAAGAAAGAGGCATGTAAAGGCAACTATATACTGGGAATAGAATCATGCTATTTCTTCAGGAAGTGACAGAGTTGATGCTGTTAGAAGGAAAATCTTGTTATGTTTCATTTGAATATCTTTCACCGAGAAAACAAACGTTGAAATATAGAAAAAATAATAATAAAAAGTGGTATAAACGTATTAATATTTGAGAATGGATACAGCGATGTACGTAAGACCTTAAAATTAGTTAGGTCTACTAAATGAAAGAAAGCAATTTGAATAACGGTTTAAGGAAATCATCTTATGTACACGGGGAGCGAGATATGTTTTAAAGAATCTCTACAATCGATCAGGTCTCCCCGGTTAGCCCATTCATTTTATTTCGTTTTATCCTTGTTGCTATTGGTGTTTTGCCCTTCTATTTCTTCTCTTTCCAGATTCCTCGTATGTCTACCTTATACAGTCGAGTCAACAACTTTCCTGGGGTTTCATGTGTTTGCATTCTTTCTTTCTGACTCACTTTCCCTTCGTTCTTACCGTTCTTTTTTCTCTCCTCGAGGATACTTAAATGCACTTATTGAAACTACACACATGAAATTATTGAATTGAAGGGTATGGGTCAGTAACAAAACAGGCTTCTCCACTAACAAGAAGTCTCTCGTTTTTCGTAAATGTTATTACATCTATTTTGGTTGAATTGTGGCTTTAGCGAGTTTAGCGCAAAATAAAGTGAGATATTAGCCCACCCGAATAGCCAAGGTCGCTAAGATTCAAGAGCCATAGCTCTCCTCGAGCCTGCAGGGTCGCAGGTTCGAATCCCGCCCGGGGCATGGATGTTTGTGCGTGTTCGTTACCATTACCCCAATATTACTTTCGGTAGTCGTTATATGATCGCCGTAGTTGAAAAGGGACTTTAAATAGGTAAAAAATATCAAACAATCCGAACGTGGCTAACCATAGGACAAGCCAAACGAGGTTCTTGCATTCTTGCGAACATAGCGAAGACACCAGTCGAAGTTCTATCCTGATCAGGCTTTTTTGCTCCATCTCGCCCAAAGCTCTATCTCTCTCATCATATACCGCTCAGGGCATCAACTGATGTCACTGCAGTGCCTCTGTCCGGGAGGTCCCAGGATTTTAGTCTACGACGGTGGCAGTATTTTCCGCTCTAGATAGCTAGGTTGAATTCAGCCGCTGTCTGGAGGAGAATTCGAGCGTGCGATTGCTCTGATCGGTAGTTCACCTTAGAATCTGCGATGAAAACCAAGCAAATACAAGGACCACATGATCTTTCCTTCCTCTTCCTTGCCCTATCTTCACTCCTTACACATACACACATACACTTACATGCACTACTCTACCAATCGTGACGGGAGACCAGTCGGAAGCTTAGAGGGTGTTCCGGCTAAACATTGCCCCGCTGGGAAGATACATGGTTGGGGAAAACCCCACAAGCCTAGGCGTAGGTCGGTGCGGAATTTCATCATTCAATGGAGAAGAGCACCGCCATCTCCCGTTATAAAACCTACTTCTCTTGTGGAACTAATGAATGACCCTGGCAGTTGACGCGCCCGAAAACACGAAATAATGAATCTAACCACTCTCAACAACTGTGATTTTGAATATTCTTCACCAAACGAGCCTCTCAAACAGCCACTGGATCAGCGGTATCCACGTCACCAATAGCTCTCTCATCCAGGAGGTCATCTCTTATTATTGTAGTTAGATAAGGCGTGCCTATTCAATTGGCAGGGAATGATGAATTTAGTGGTGTGATTGAGTAACCCTTTTTCACCTCGAAGCGATTTCGATCCAAGGAAATCAACGATACTATTACACTCTGCCGTTACAACTCCGCACAACTTTAGCATTATACTGCAGTTTTTTCACAGCTGAACTAGACGTTTCGTCAGTGCTCCAGTCGGGAGCTTACACGTCACTACATATAGTGACGTGTAAGCTCCCGATTGGAGAACTGTCACAGCTGGCCGAACAGCTGACGAAACGTCAAGCTCAACTGTGAAAAAAACGCAGTACATATCTTAGAAGGAAAAGGCAGTGCACAAAGTAATCAGCACGTGGACCGCTAAATGGCCACGTAGTAGTCAGTGAGTAGGGTGCGAATTGAGGGGGGTCGGGTGACAAGGATCGTCGACTGTTGTGATGTCAATGTCGATACCACTAGCGGGAGTCCGTAGCACGTGTAACACGAAATCACCATTCCACACAGTTGATCACCTCGCCATACGAGAGCAGTAGGTAGTCGAAGTCGCCCTGAACGCTTTTACGCATATACGACCGTTCATGAAATACAATTAGGCGGCATTTAGATACATGTAAGGACTTTTTTTTTAAAATTTATTTATTTATTGTCGCATCAACTATATGGTCATTAGCGACAGGTATAAGGTTACAATTGTTTACATTGTATTACAAGGATACACAGTCCGTTATATATACAGTTTAGATTCCAGAAAATTCAATGAGGATACAGCACAATATTATACAATTGAAAATATACCACGAAAACAAAAAATGCAATACAAAATACATAAATGATTACAATAGTAATTACATGAATAATACATGATTACAATAGTAATTACATGATTACATGATTAATACATGATTACAATAGTAATTACAGAAGGTGCAGTGAAAAGGGTTTTTATTCTTTGTTATGTTATTGATTTCTTTTTGTTTCATTGTACTTCCCGTAATAGACTTTTCCTGGGTTGGAATTCCTTGGGATTTGGTGCATTCAATACTTTTAATACACATACTCTTATACTTTTTTGTTATTTTATTTATATTTTTATTTTTCTGCGCATATCCTCTTTTTTACATGCGATTCCACCAACTGACAAAACGGCGGGTTTTCTACTAATAGTTTCCTGTTCCAACGCTAGTTGCGTCGAGAAGCTCGTGACTTGCCACCAAGCGTGCCACTGTCACCAGTAGGAGGCCTCGACATCAGTGCGAATTTGTTGTCCCCTGCTAGTAAAGTATTAATGTTTGTGCCTGTCCATGGAAGAATTAATACACACATGTATAGGGGTCCCATTTATAATTTGTGTTAGAAGATACACATCAAGGAAACTAGCCAAGAAAACTTTTCCAAGAGGTTTCTTATGATTTGTTCAGCATATTTTGCCTAAGCAAAGGTCTTTGTTTCACCCGTCAATTAGCCGATTCGTCTTCCCTTTCCCCCCCTGATTTTTGAATAATAATAATAATAATAATAATAAATAATAATAATAATAATAATAATTGTAATTTATTAACTTTTCTTTAGTTTTGGGTCCAGATAAGTCAGGGACTTATCATCTGTTCACATACAATTCACATACAATTAAAACAGATCTAACAGATTAATATAGATGATACTGAGTATGATATTATGATGTCAATTAATGCATAAGCAGAGAGTTTGTTACATACATAGCGTTAATACAGATTATGTTAATATGATGCCAATTAACACATAAAAGAGAGTTCGATAATACATAGAGTAATAATAATAATAATATAATAATAATAATAATAATAATAATAATAATAATAATAATAATAATAATAATAATAATAATAATAATAATAATAATAATAATAATAATAATAATAATAATAATAATAATAATAATAATAATAATAATAATAATAATAATAATAATAATAATAATAATAATAATAATAATAATAATAATAATAATAATAATAATAATAATAATAATAATAATAATAATAATAATAATAATAATAATAATAATAATAATAATAATAATAATAATAATAATAATAATAATAATAATAATAATAATAATAATAATAATAATAATAATAATAATGATAATAATAATAATAATAATAATAATAATAATAATAATAATAATAATAATAATAATAATAATAATAACCCACTCATGGCGACCGTAGCGAACACAGCACCAACTGTTTCTTGACGAAGTGGCTTGAGGACAGATCTGCAATGTCTTCCGCCGCTTCAAGTCTGATTGGCCAACGCACGAAATGGTCAAAAGAAATATATATCTCTGCAATGTGTGCGTATTATCGAAGTACAAAAGTGGAGGTAGAATGTGAAGGTTATAGGGTAAGGATGCACGCAGAGTGGAAGAGCTAGCTGGAAAAGTGCATTGTGCTGCCTTAGCTGTCTCTGACAGTATGGGGAGAGATAATCAATGTAATAAACAAAGGCCAGTGACTTCCCCCACATCGAAACTTGAGATGACCCCATCATGGAAGAGGAGAATCGAAGACAAAATTAACAAAGCTAGGAAAGATATTGGCCATTTGACACAGTATTTCGCCAAGGGTGAAGATATTTCCAAAAGGATGAAAAGCGGAATCAAATCGATAACTAGGAGATTGAAAATCCGAATGAGCTCCAAAAATCTGAATCAAAAACTGGAAGCAGAGGAAGAGATACTCAAACAAAGGATTGCAGCTTTGGGCGCGAGAATCAGAAGATAGGTGAAGCATCAAAAAGACATCAGGAATCAATTTTTGCTGCTGATCATAAGAAATTTTACAGACAACAGGGGGCTGGTGATGGAGGAGAGCGAAAATGTCAACCCCGAAATGAAAATGACATGGTTAATTTCTGGTCTGAAATCTGATCTGAACCTCACTATCACAAAGATCAGGCTTATTGACATCATAGAGAAATAGAAGCTTGCCAAGCTGAAATACCAACAGTTATGATTACTGAAGCTGATATTAGAGCAATAACCAAAACGACGCAGAACTGGAAGTCACCTGGATCAGATGGCATTCATAAAGTTGAATGGAAATACTGTACTGCTTTCCATCTACACCTGGCTAGATTGTTTAACGCTGCTTTGCAAGATCCAGCCACATTCCCTAAATATATTTTAAAAGTTAATACGTTTATGTGTGCTAAACCAGGTGACAGACTTCAACCACAAAATTATCAGCCGATCATATGTCTATCAACATCAGAGGCGGGATTTCAGATCTTTTATTGAGGAGAAGGCAAAGGGTCCCCCCGAATAAGATAGTAAAAGGTTTTCCTAAACCAAATGACATATGAGTAGTTACTCTATAACTCAAGCATTAAAATAAGATTTTTGAAAGTTTTCTTGGCCCCCCTTCCCACCACCCACACCCTCTACAATGCGAAACGTGCTTTTTAGTTTATCTTTTTCGTCAACTTAACACTATTTCATCTGATTGAAAAAAATATGAAAAATAAGAAAATAATATGCTATCAGAAAAACATTTTTTACTTTCTCGCTACCACTTATACAGTAGAGAGAAGTTATGTAATGCGCGAAAAAAACGGCCAATTTTCGGCAGAAATACTCTTTTTGCCGGGCCCTGATAACGAAAAAGTGAATAAATCCAGTTGCTATATTTAGAAAAAAAATCGTCTAACACGTGGTGTAGCAAGAATCTATTTTTTGTGGGTCCTTGAACGTGGGTCCCTGCCATTTTGAAAAACATTCGTTAATTTTTGGGGTACTTTACATGAAGCCCCCGCCACATTTTTAAAATTTTCTCAAAAATGACTCAAAATTTTCTCTTTAAATTTCTTGTAAGAATAGAGTAAAACAAACTTATAAAAGTGACATTGGTCCAATTTTCACTCTTAACTCTAAATTTTCGATAATTGCAAAGTTCAATTTTTTGGCGACTTTCTACAACTATAAAATTGTAGATAGAGATTTTTCCTTCAAATGAAATTTGTTGTCCTTAATTAGTTCTTTTTTGAAGGTCATGTAAATTGTTTTGAAAGTTTTAGTAGTTTTCGCGCATTATTGCGTACAGAATGTGCGTCCAATTTTAAAAAGTAACAAAAACAAGATTTTTTTTACAAACAGCTCCAATTTGTTTTCTTAAAACTTTTGATAGGGACATAGGGAAGTAGGGACATGTACTCTATGAGATGACATAAAGGCCATATTGATATTTTCTTTCGCTTCTTCAAAAATTAAAAAAATAAATCTTTTAACTTCTCTCTCACGTCGATAATATTTTTATTCGCGTCGATTTGTTCACAGGATTATATTTACGAGTATATTACGAGTAAATGTTTAAATTATGTCATATAAAGTTTCTCAAAACTCAAACTTTTTTTCTCGAAAACGGCTAGAAATTTTTTCTTCAAACTCTTCGTACGGATAGTGTTAAATGCACGGTTGAAGATGACTTAAAAGTCATTTTGCTGTATTCTTTTGTTTTTACAAAAATTACACAAATGTAATTTGTTTAAAATATCACTCACGTCTTTAATATGCACATTTCCAGCGATTTTTGTAGGTTACTGAATTTTTGAGTGGAAGAGTTTCAAATGATTTCCAATGAAGTTTTTCAAAAACTCAAAAGATTTCTCATTTTTCGAAAACTCAAAAGAAAAATGTTTCAAATTTTGCAATTACAGTAACGTTTAAATACTATTTTCTTGAAAACGGCTCCAAAGTTGTTAACAACAAATACATTAACAGAACGAACTGAAAATTTCAATATCTTTATTTGTCCTTAAAAAATCATTTTCAATTGTTTGCTTATTACTTGTTCATTTGTAATTTCTCTAGATTAGTAATTTCTTTAGAGTTCGTGCTATCTCATTACTTGATTCTGCATTGTCCTCTGTGTCTGAGTATTGTAATACTGTCTTCAAACCCTGCAATGCCCCTTGCACTGTTGAAACACTGTCCCACTCCCCGAAGACCCTTTTACTCGACTAATAAGTATTAGCATACGAAATGTTTTCGGTACGAGGAAGGTGCAAGCGACTAATGAAACCTTCGCTTTTCCTCGTGGCACAGCGGATATCGCCAGGCTGTATCAGTCGCGTGCTTCCTGTCGCCTACGTAGAACTCACCGCGCTTTATCTCGCGAAATATTAAGTGACACCAAGATTGAAACGAAAGCAAGCAATCGCGCGTTGCCGTCGCCAGTTGTAGCCCACGCAGGACACGGCCTTGGTTTCCACAGTAAAACTGAGTGGCATTAGGTCACCAGTAAGGGGCCCATTCCGGGTCCACTACCTTCACCTCAGGCAAGACTTCTTCGATTATGACCTCTGGCCGACGATATTTTTTTCAACCTGCCTGGTGTTGGAATTTGTGGCACTGAGTTGATATATTATTTTCCAGGAGAAGTTCAGGTTCACTATAACCGAATCTTCCTATGCTTATTTGGAATGTAAGTGAAATGGGACCAATGACTTATGTTCACTATAACCGAGGCTTTACTATATCCGAGTTCACTGTAACTGAGTCGACTGTATATATCGCTGGTTGAAAGCGTAAGGATATGGTTCAAAAGTTGGGATTCTAAGTTAAAGCGAAGAGCAAAAACTAAAATCAATGAAAATAAACTATTGGAGACGCTGTTGTGGTCTTACATTAATGAATAAAGTACTCAATGTTGACATAAAATATCACATGGCTATTGACATTGATATAATGGATGTAGTTAATACTAAAAGATTGAGATAGTATGGTGCCTGACTTTGCCTGACTTTGACTTATGTACGTCCTACGCTGTCAAATGTTTTAGAGCCCTTTTTATTTACTTTTTTAAACATTGAAGCTATTTATATTTTGAATAAAAATTGTTGTACGATATTTGTAACCGACGCAAATATTGTGCACGTATGAATAATTGATTATGCGTATACGTTTAAATAATTCTCACTCAAAATTTCTCCTTCTCACTCTCATTCAAGAGTTCGCCTTATGACATTTTGAATTCGCAGAAATTCGTCCGCCCCCAAAAATTGCGCGCCCCAGGCTGCAGCCAAATCAGCCTGTGCGGTAATTTGGCACTGGTCATATCCAATGGATGACGGAAAGTCAATGGCCTAAGAAGTTTAAATGGTTACGTCAAAGAAACGGGAAGCGGAACAGACCAAGAAAAACGTGGGTAAATGAGATAGAAATGGCGATGAAGGGACGAGATTTTTCAGAGAATGATAGGGAAGATGGAAGGACGTCGCTACTGGGATGCGAGAAGCGGCGTCAGTTGTAATGGATCTAGTGAATTCTCCTACTACTAATAACAGTAATAACAACAATAACAACAACAATAATAATAATAGTAATAATAATAATAATAATAATAATAATAATAATAACAATAATAAATTAGCCCGGTGGCTGAGGTCACTAAGGCAGTAGTGTCGTAGTGATCTCGAACCGAAGGGTCGCGGGTTCGAGTCCCGCCTCGGATGAGGTTGTATTTGTGTTCGTCTGTTTGTGTGTGCCGTCCATTCATCCTTCATTATCATCATAATTCCATCGTAATGCAGATCCCCCCGATTAGTTACATGCAAGACCTGCAACGTGATAAAAATGATACTGAGCCCGTGCAAGTGCATGTCCTGCATACGTCTGCATGGCCTATTCGCGAGCAAAAAAAGAAAAAAAAAAGAAGAAGAAAAAATTGGCGAGGCTTGGGCCTTCTCCGCTTGCCCAGAACGTCTTCCCTATACTTGGGTTTTTCTAACGAGGCAGCTTGATGGCAGCTTGGCGGCTAGACTCGCTTGATCTGCAGCACTGCTTGATACGGTCGCGATCATGCGACATATTGCGGCAGGACAGAGAAAGACGTAAAAGTCATGCCAGATTCCATCTTGAAGATAATACCCTCAGATGCTGCGTTAGAGAAAACCAAGTATAGAGTTTGCATACATTGTTCTTTCGGCCCACTGTGCGCCGCCTTTCCCCCTGCCACACCGACTCCAACTCGTGCCTCCGCCGCCGCCTCCGCCGCGCCTCGGCCACGGCGACCACGCCAGTGTGCTCCCAGACGGCGGCCCGGAGGTGTGTGTGCATTGCCGACCCGCGCTGCCTCTCCGCTTTCGGCAAGTGAGTAGCCTCGCGCCAAGCGAAACAGGGCTTCTCTGCGCGCCCTCCGTGGCTGGCGGAAGGGCCCTCCTGCCCTTCCTCGTCCTTTCGGGCTTTGGGCTCGTGCGAAAAACTTTGTTGTTGTTCATCATCACGATCCATGATGAGACAAAACTGCACTCATCCTCTTTTTTTGTAATTCCTCTGCGTTTTATTTAAAACAAAAACCCACTGCGTACTAACTTTTCTCCGGAAGTATAGATTCTTTTGTTGCACCAAGAAATCGAAACTCTTATGAGCTCTCTTAATATTTTAACTTCCAAATACTTACAATCAATATTTCTTTTATATTTGTCATATTCGTGTTTTGCGTTAAAATATTTACTTTTATTTTTTTTAATCTAAATTAAACTACAGTTGTAGGAAAATCATTTACTTTTTTCTGAGAATTGTTTCCGAATACTATTTCAAACAATTGGCGGTAACCTTTTTTTTGTTCGAGAGCTATGAAGGAGAATTAGAAATGTTGACACGATGTTTCAAGAGAGTCTTATCTGTGATTTATCAACGAACGATACGTTTTATGCATAAACATTAATTTATTTACAGAACATAAACAAATTTAGAATTATGGTTTAATGTAATGCATTTGCGATTACATTCGATTGGAGTGAAATATTTTTCATATAATTAATTAATCTTGGTTAAACCGTGTATTCCAGACTTTTTGCTCCCTCTTCATGGATTGTTTTTTTGCAAAATTGTTGCATTGTTACCCATCGTCAGGTAAGATTGAGTACTGTTTGTATGTGTCGTGATTCTGAGGTGTCCTTTGTGGTGAAGTAACGCCGAAGACAGACACTAAGAGTGATTCTCAGGCCTTCCACTAAAACCGGTGTCCTCTGGGAATGTGAAAATGCCGCTTCTCCCGTAGGTCAGAGGTCAACCGGCGGTCGTCTCGAAGCCTCTTCGCGGGCCTCGACCATGGGCTAGAGCGCGAAATGCAACCACGCATGCAGTGAAAGATATTGGAATGACTGCGTGGACCTCCTGCACTTGGTACTGCGTCGTTTTGGGGACAGTAGAAACGTGACTGGGTAGTTCAACCTTGGGGCCGCATATCCTGCGCCACCGTTGCCTGTCAGGGTTGCGTGGTCCGCCGATGAGAAAGTGAAGTCGAGGTGAATAGTAATCGAAAAGATTATCTGGTTAATGAATTGATTAAGTTTATTCAATTTCACTGACGTTTTAATCAGTTTTTAATGATAACGTTCTTGAAATTATTTTTGTAAGTTAACTGACAGAATGATCCTAATTCCCTTCCAGTTTTTAATGGTTGTATTGTTTTGATCTTTCAAATAAATATGTACATTTATGGTATGATATAACTCAGGAATTTTGTGTGCTCTGTAATTGCACTCCGCATAATAACTCACACGGGATCTGATTAAAGTCGCCTTTACAAAATCTGACTGATGCCAGCAGACAGAGAATTCGCAGTGATATCAGAAGTGTATTTCAAGCAATGTTAAACATGAATATAACACATATTTATCAAATTTCTGAAGGTATTTTAGTGTTTAGCATGAAATATCGGGTAAATGAAAAATGTGAAATGTGCAGTGAGATGATGATATGATAATTTAATCGGAACCTACCAACTTCCGAATAAAATGGCATTAAACGCAGGGAGGGGTTGATTAACGACTTATAACAAAACAACAACAAATACACATTTTGCACAAATACATATTTTGAAAGGCAGGTCATCGTGGGACTTTTTTTCTGATGCGTCGGGTCTTCGGAATTATTTATTTATTAGGTTATAGTCAATCGCTAAGAATAATATTGATGTTGATATTGAGATTCCGAGATATAATTGTATTACCACTTAGTAATTCATATTTCTAAAAATTCTATGATGTTTTCCCTGCTGTATTATGTTAAGTAGTGTGCATTTTTAGAAACGAGAGTGAGAGGCAATGTGGATGTGTCACGTTTTCTTTACATTTTCATAAAAAACTCGATTTAATTTTCGTATGTGAGGGAATGAATCATCAATCACTTCACGTTACAGAGGTGTTGGTTAAGTCTTGTTGAGAATTTTAGAAGTCTGTGGTAATCCTGTTATTATTACATCTAACATTCTTCTTTAATGTTTTCTGAGAAAAGAATGAATATACATTTGACGAATTGGAAGTCTTCATTTTGAAAATACCTGTGTTGTGCTTACCTAAATTGGAATACTTTTAGTGATTTCCCTCCCCTCTGGATTTTTATGAAATGCATGTTTGTTGATTCGTTGCTTACTTAAGAGTATCACAAGGTGACGAATTGCAAATACAAATACATCATCCTCATACTCTTGTTATTAGGTTTTGACAAACACGAAACACACTTCTTAAGTGAATATGTGAAATGCATCCGCGAAAATGCTTTCTTCTTGCTGAATCATTTTTATTTCTTGACTTTTTAATGTATATTTTTTATTCGAAAAACAATTGATCCTTAATTGGAGTTCCCATGTTTCTTCTTTTCTTTCGATAAATGGACATCTGACGAACGCTCTTCCATTGTTGTGTGATGGGAGGGAAAGCGCGACTTCACATCTCCGTGGCACCCTCCGGCCTTTCTGTATTTACTTTCGACGGCGAAAGAGGCGCGGAGGCGGAGGCGGAGGCGGCGGTGGACGGCCTCCAGAGGCCGCCATAAAGCCCGTGCGGGTGCCATCATCCGCTTGCGTCACACGCCGCTTGCCAAACGCGCTCCGTGACATTCACATGGCCGCCACCGCCGCCGCCACCACCGCCGCCACCACCGCCGCCGCCGCCGCCGCCGCCGCCGCCGCCGCCGCCGCCCCCGCCGCCGCCGCCGCCGCCCCCGCCGCCACCGCCACCGCCACCGCCACCGCCACCGCCACCGCCACCACCGCCGCCACCGCCGCCACCGCCGCCACCGCCGCCACCGCCGCCACCGCCACCGTTCAGGACCGATAGGGGGAAGCTATTACTTATATATTAAACTAAATTGTCATTCGATGATAAATTATGCAATACAAGAAAAGTAATTATATACACATATTTTTATTCTAAAACACGTAAAATATATACAATATGTTACTCGAAGCAAAATATGAAAAATAGGCTCGGAGTAGGAGTAATTAATTTTAATCATTCTTTATAATACGCTAAGGATAGATGACGGTTATGCACAATTTATAAGAAGCCATCGACACAAAACGCTGTAAGAGTGTTACTGCCTCAGTCCTGCATCCAACAGATTAAATACGAAAAAAATGAAGTTTGCAGATGATAACATGAAAACATATTACTGCAATATACTACATTATAATAGCGCATAGCTGGAAAACGATACGTATTAGACCCGTAAGACGAGGTTTTTTTGGCCCTTTGGGACGCAAGTTTTGTGGGAACTGAGAGTTCTGTGGACCATGAGGTTTGGGAGTCAGAATTATGTTTCTTATGTAGTGTTCCACAAAATTGGACATTTTTTAGGTTTAGTTCATTCGGGTTCCCCCACTTCAGAGAATGGGTAGTCAGAAATCTATGTAACATTAAATTGAAGGGAAAAAGACAGAAATAATCTTTTTCGACAAAATTAATGAACATTGTTTTTCTGTGTAATTTAATCTCTACGCTTACCAACACGAGCATGGTTACTCACGCACAGTACCAGGCCTATCATGCTCTAAATTACAGTTCAAGTTCTAACCTTTCCAGGTTGGATTGTACTGTAAAGGTAGGAAATGGTGTGGTATTTATGACATTTGCATCGTTTCGAGGAAAAACATACTAAACAATTTTACTGCGTATGAAAAATGAAAAATTCAATATTATCCAAGCTCAATCATCTCCTGACGTATTAATGCAGACAATTAAACTGTTTATTGATATTGCATGTTGAAAACATATTGTTTTCTGCAATTTCTCTCTGTGTCTGCGTCTCTCTCTGTCTCTTTCTCTGCCTCTCTCTGTCTCTGTCTGTCTCTGTCTGTCTGTCTGTCTGTCTGTCTCTCTCTCTCTCTCATTGTAATTATTGACGAAGACGTTGCTTATGCATAGGCAAGTTTGAAATGTAAAATAAAGAAAAAATCAAGTTACTTTGAAAGTGTCGGGAACGTGTGCATGTGCATGTTCTTCGTTGAGCGTGGTTGAATGGAGACCAGATGTTCGGGCCCTGGCGGAAGTTTCCTCAGAGCTGTGTCCTTGAATGGAGTCGCGCGTGTGCAGCTCGGTGACAACTTCCGGCTGAAGTGCGGGGCAGAAACTTGTGATTTTTATCCCACCCAAAATACGGTACATCAGAAGCAAATCCTTGATTCCCCGCTGTATCCCCATCCCTAATCCGCTATATCTGACGTTAAAAGAGTTCCGTTTGGAAGTTTAAACATACTCATTTAGAGTCAAACATCGTAACAGCTATTTGAGTGCTTTATTTCTGTTACTATAAAGATTTGCAAACATTGTAAATTTTTTCGAGATGTCAATAATTAATACTCAACATAACCAATACATTTATACTATTTTTAAATTCATTTTTTGTACTATAATTCTTTTAAATAATCATCCTTCATCTCTTCTCTTTTCTCCTTCTAGTGTCATTCTCCAGACGGAATGTTGGGGACGAGATATCAGAGGCATAGACTAAAGAGGTACATCTTTACTCTATGTCAGAGGACTGGTACTCGAGTTTACTGAGGAGTTCTGACATGAATAATTTTGATGATTTTGATATACTCGTTTGGGATGCACGGTGTTTTCTTTGACTTCAACACCACGACGGTCTTAAAAGGTAAAAAACTTTCTCTGTTCGAGATACGAAACCATAACCCCCACACAAAAGTTCTAGTTGTAGTCGTCCCTTCCCGTCTTTGTACATTGATTCGGCCCACATACGTTACTAAATACAATAAATTGTTGTGTTATTTGTACACTTTATTCTCGTAATAATATAGCATAGGCCTATCCAAATTCCGACAATTTCCTCGGGACCATTAGTTTCCAGAACAGTCTATACTCTATGCGATGCTTAAAACTGAAAGTGAAGGTCAGCGCTTTCCGTGTCATTGCACGTGCTGCCCGGAGTCACCTTCCTGTCCGAGCCGGCCTCGTGGCGCATCTCGTGGTCCGGCCGCCCCGCCGCCACACACGCGTTAAGCAGCGCGCATTCCAAGAAAGAATAAAACACATGTTAATGTTGAAACGTGTAAATATTTATCCCTTTTGTAATCCTCTTACATCATTTAACTTTTTATTTTAGCCAACTTAACGTCATACATCATCTTGTGATCGCGTATTTTATAAGAGAAAAGCACGTCATACACAGTATTATAAAGAAACTGAATTAAATCTATACTAATTGTATGGGAAAATATATTTTATTTTAAAACGCGGCAAATTTTTGTGTCTGGGAGTGCCAAGCTTGGATTTTTACGAAAAAAAAAGTTCATTTAAAGAGCCACATTTTGAGCTTAAATGCAACTGCAACTACCCACAACCGTGAAAATTACAATCTTTGCAAAATATTTAAAATGTCGTAAAACCCGGGTTTCACTAAAATGTACTAAAATTTTACCGTATTTCACCTAATTTTCAAAAATTCTGTTATCGGATTTGAATTCAGTGCTAAAGAATTGAATGATACAATGTATTACATAGTTTTCCATTGTCAGAAACATACATATACGTATTTAGTCAATGAACATATTATTCAATAGAAAACAGTAAATAATATTTATTAATCATAAATTCTAGCCGCATGAAATTGATAATAATGAAAGTAATTCAGTATGAGGGTGGAGCCATGTGGGTGTCAAAATTTGCGATTATTATAATTACTTAATATTTTAGAATCAATTTGTGCGCATTATTTATACAGTACTAATACATGTTGATTGATTATGTCGTGTGTCTGGGCGCGTCAACTGCTAGGAGCATTAGACCTGTAAGTGTAGTGCAGGTTGTAATCGCAGGATGTGGTAACCTTCCCTCTGTGGATGGTAAGACCAGCGCAAACCTAAATGTCCGGTAGTGGTAGTTTTCCCCGAACAAGTATCACCTCCAGTGGGGCACCGTCTTAGCCGGGACAAGCTCTAAGCTCCCGACTGGTCTCATGACGTGTGTGATAGTGTAATGCATGTAAGAGTGTGTATGTAATGCGTGAGGAAGAGGAAGAAAAGATAGTGAGTGGTCTGTAGCCCGTTTGCTAGAATACTGCTCTGGCATTCGCCTGCTGTTGATCGGAGAAACCACAGAAAAGTACCGATCAGAGAAGCCGGTCGCTAGAATTCTCCTCTTTGCAGCAACTAAATTCGATCGAGTAATTAAACAACCGGCGAAATTTCCACCACCGCCCGAACTTACATTATATGACCTCTCGGTCAGAAGCACTCTAATGACATCAGGTGATGCCCTGAGCCACCTACGCATGGAAACCAAAGATGGAAACAGAAACCAAACCACGCGAAATTAGGTATTTCGTTATTGTTCCTTTCGCACAAAAAGCGAAGTAACAAACGAAACTAAACTCACGCAAACTTTTGTTGTTACCTCTATAGAAATAAAATTCCCGAGGAAATAATGTTTTAACAGCAAGAAGTGGAAGGCTTTCTTTCGTTTTTGTTACCATCCATGTTAGAACCCACTTCGCGCATTTTCGCCCATTGTACATAGATAGCTAGAGGTGCGTCTTCGATGTTCAAATTTTCAAAACATTTTGTAAAATCGTCGATGGATTTTTCACCTTTTTTATTTTTAAGATGATAGTTTACGACACCAATGCTTTGAGTTCGACGATTTTATTTTTAATGAAAAATTACCATCATAACAAAAAATTGTAATAATTTTCAGATCCTCATGAACATTCTTCAGACCTAAATGACTAAGAATGAAAAATAATTAAAATATAGTTTTCGTCTTTAAATGAAGTTCAAATAATTTTAGAATATTCCAACCAAATAATAAAAGGTCAAAAACATCGATGGCTTTTGGGCGATGTTTTATTAACACTGTTGCTTTAATTTTGAACATCGATGTCACATCCCTAATAAGGAGTTTTTGCTGGGCGATGTGTCACAACAATCGACAGTATTATCGATCTTCTGCGCATGCGCAGTTCGAGTTTCCTCTCACTTTTGTGTTCTCTACGTATGCACAAAAGATCACGAGTGCAGTCGATCGGGTGTCCGCTCTGCCGTGCAAAAACTGCCTAATTGTGTCCCACTGTGCGCCAGCGCGACGCGGCGCGCGCGGCGTCCGATTGCCCTGACGTCAGCCACCGGCTGTGACTTCAACGGCGGAACACGCAGGTTACCTCGGCCAGCGCGGCTTCGCTCCTCGCGGCACGATGGAGGAAACATTCTTTCCTCTTCGGTGGCTTCTTCCGCTTGTGCCATCATCGAATGCCCTCGCTACTCCTCTCCTGCCACTGCCATCTTTGTCGATGTATTAGCCCTCGAAATATGCGGATATGATCCAAGGAGACTGGCATCACGGTAACGATGCCACTCTTCAGAATTCTTTTCTTATGTTTAGTTTAATGTTCGTTTCTAATTTCAGCGTCAATCAAAACGAGCTGACTTGAATGTGAAAGTGGAAAATATAAAATAATTGGTTTCCTTTTTCTTTTTCTCCTTCTTCGTCTTCAACGGGATATATTTTAATATTTTAAAATTGCTCATGCAAATCCGCGATTACCCACGTTTGACGATTATTCAACGTTTTCACTTGTGCCATGGGAATGCTACGCATTTTCTTTCCGTCCTAAACTTTGGAATGCGAATGTCCATTTGGTTGAGTTGAAGTTGGCACACCCTGCTTCACACCTTTCAACTGGACTCGTCTTCGTTGCCATCGTAACTTCAGAACGTTCACCTGAACTTACATAAAGCGCTGGAGGAGAAAAGATGCCTTTCTCGACGAACGAGCGACGGCTGGCTAGTTAGGATAGTTGTTGGACGCGACGCGGTGAGTCGCAATGTTTTCCAATGAGGTCTCGAGAACTTTTCAAGACATGGTTTTATTTGCACAGAAATCGTTTAGTCGCTGAAAAATGTAATTAAATTAATTAAATCGACGTGTTTGTGATTTCCAAATAACAATCTATTTACCTGTATAAGCTCAAATGGTTACTTGTACGAGAAACAACGTTCAATTGATTTGACAATTTTGACTGTTTATTCGGGTCAATCCCCGGAATGCAATTTTGTTAAAAGTTTTAATTGAAAAAATATTGTCTGGTATAATTTAGCTACTTTTTTCACATCATTATTTTATTATAAGAACCTTTCGAGGTTTTGAATAAATCTACAGTTGCATTGCTATGGTAATGGAATTGAGCACACTTGAGATTACGTGATCCATCCATAAAGAATAATTTAAGTGCAGCACTCTTTCAGTTTTTCGCGAGTGTCTCTGAGACATTGACGACATCCACGACGGTGGATAAGACGTTTCTGAAATCCCCTAAAATGATGTGCTAAATCCCTTTTGATTATTTATGGCAGCGCAATTATACAAGTAGTAGCAAGGCAAAATGTAAAATTCGTTTCGAAGAAGAGGGTCAGAGCGGTGGTGGAAAGGAAGAGCGAGTCGATGCAGACAATATTGATTGATTGATTGTTGGAGTATTTAGTGTTTCTGGGCACGTCAACTGCTGTTTTCATTAGTCCTGTAAGTGAAGTGCGTGTTATTCCATGGTCGGCGGGGTTCCTCCACCGGTCTAACGTGAGATCCGGCGCTGACCTACACGTTGGCTAACGGGGGTTGTCCTCTCGTGTGTCGTCTCCAGTGGGGCACCGCCCCGGTTGGCTGCTTTTTGCGGACTGCTTTAATCAAATCTAACGTTCCGGAAAATATACGGGTGGGTCACTGAGTAACACCGAGAAAATAATTATTTAATATAGTTTGCTTCTCTACCAATTAGCTTTGGTGCACAGTAACACATCTTAAATTAACAAATTTCCTACTTTTTACCTAAACGACATAAATTTGATATTTTACCCTTATTGCAAACTACAAATTACCTCTTGTTCGTGACCTTCCTCTGAGAATGGGTTTGTTCTAACAGAAAATGGCGAACATTTGTGTAAGTTTTTGTAAAAATCACACTATTTTTACTGTGTATTGGAGCGATGAAAAAAATACTTTGTGAGCGAATATTTTCGAATATGAATTTGTTTCTTTTGGTAAGCTGCTATTTTGATGGTTTTAACATTGCAAAGGATTCATCAATCTTCTGCATTACGAGGGCTTACCTTGTATTCGTGTGCTTAGGTGTACGACTACAGTCATGCTTATGCTGTCATGGGTGATTTCAGTTTCCTTCACAAATATCTGACATCATATATGAATAAAGAGGTTTAGAAAGATGTCAATGTCACATTATTCAGAGAACAATATAACGTTGTGAAGTTTATGAAGCCATAAATTATTTATAGTGTTAATTAAACGGAAAACTTTTGCAAAAATTCTATGGCGTTTAACAGAAAATGGTTGGGTTTCTAGGTAGGTTTCTACTAGTCTTTAAGGACGAAGGTGGAAAGAGGCGTAGTGTTGAAAAATGTAGTATTAATATTGTGTACTAAAACAAGATTTGAAGAAATTATGTTTTATATTATTTGAGAAGATTCACAACACATACTTTCTCGCATTATTTCTAAATTTGCAATTTCCGAAAATTCAGAGAGTTCAACGAAAATGAGACCAGCATTGTTCTTTTAAGCGCACCTTCTTCTATTTGTAGGGAAAAAATGATAAAAAAAATTTGGAACAGTTTTTGAGTAAACGGTTTTCTTCGTAAATTGCATTAATATTTCGTCCAAATACGCGCAAACTATTCGTTTCTTAAAAAAATTGTTGAAAATCTTTTTTAAGAGTTGATTTTTTACAACCGACTTTGTTTAATGCAAAAATCTCTATCTTTAATTTTGTAGTTTTGAAATGTTAACTTTTTGCAATTTTCGAAAACACTACTCATATTTTTGAAAATTTGAACATGACCTTATTTCACAATCTGCCTTTAAAGATCAGATTTCATTAAGGAAAAATCTCTATCTTCAATATTGTAGTTGTAGGAACACGCCCCCAAAAATTGTTTTTTTGCAATTTTCGAAAAATCAGGGATTTTAACATGAGACCTGTACCATTCTCTTAACCGTTCTTTACGCTATTCAAGAACAAAGTTTAATCAAAAAATTTGGTACTATTTTTGAGAAAAATTTGAAAATGTTTTTGAGGCTTCGTGTAAAGTACCGTCAAAAATCAAATTATCCATTTCAAACTCCCAAAACCTCGCATTCGTCCAGATTGATATGGGAGAATATCAATTTTGGAGAATATCGGCTGAACGGTTTAGACGCTAGCAATGACCACCGACGGACAGACACGTTTTGCCGTCAATCCATTTTTCGGTATCAAGGACCCACTAAAGGTGGATTCTGGCTACACCAATTGTTAGAGGAAGTAATTTTCTATAAATGGGAACAGGATTTATCCATTTTTTGGTTTCCAGGGCCCGATAATGATATTTATTCTGTCGAAAATTCACCGTTTTCCGAGATACGATTACAATTCTTTCTCTTCTCACATTCGTAAGGGCTATAAATGTAACAATTTACGAGCAACGCAAAATTCTAACTGAAAAGTCTGCTTCAATTGATTTAACAGTCGTTGCTGTGAACTTAAATTCGTTATTTAGACGACTCAGGCTAAGCGCGTGTGAACAATAAACAAATATTTCATTTTGAATTTAGCTTCTGTGTATTAAATTATTTTTATCGTTGGTTGAAGACAAGTTTAATAATAGTGTTACTCGATTAGAACATAATTTCAATTCCACTACAAATTTGTCCGAAATTTTAGTATACATTATATTGTTGCGGCTTACAAGTATTTGAAGCTCGCTGTAATAGTTTTCTCAAAGAATAAATGGTTCGTGATCGAAACTGAATTTTCAGCTATGTGTATTTATATTAGGTTATGTAGAATGGGTACACAAAATGGGTATTTCGTCAAGATGATCATTTGCTCTTCTTCTAAGAGCGAAAGTAAATGCTTAATGCATGACGTGACTTTTTTTGTGAACCCACATACTTATTAAGTGGGTCAAAGCCAAACTAATTGAGTTCGCCTGCGGAGATCGAAGTAGCGAAAGCTTCTCCCGTCTCCCCCACGCATGTAAGAGAAAATTGGACAAGATTTGTTGCATGATGCAATTTCTTGAATTACACTTATGTTCCTATCACTGTTTGTAAACCATATCTTTAAGTGGTACTTATTTATCATAATAATTACAGTCGACTCCAATTATAGTGAGTTTCTAGGGACTACATTTTTAATTTACTAGATCAGGTCCGCTATACCTGATGATATGCAAATATAATCAAGTTTTTAAGTTATGTTTTATTTTATTATTTCAGAGGTCCAGTAAAAGTATTCAGTCGCAGAGAATTCAATATTTCAGTGTATTCGTGCTTTCGTCGTACTTTATTGTACATTGTCCACACACTAAATATCTTAGTGCAGCCAAAAATTCTTCAATGATTCTTGGACTATTAGAGCACTCTTCAATTTTTGTATCTTCTTTGACATCACATTTGTTATCTAATGACCTGGAAGACCCTCTCTTCGGATTCATCATTACCTACCTCATTAGTTTTCAACTCGTCTGCTTTCAAGAAGTCTTCAGAGTGGTGAGAAGGCAGATGACCGATCGATGAGCAGAAGGAAGTCTCTCTATGGCACGTTTCACTCAATCTCTATCATTCTCTATAAATGTTACAATAATTAACTCACAACGCCATTTTCCTGCAATCCTGTAGTGTCTTCTGAATTTGCGGAGCAGATGCATTGTCTTCCGGGAAATTATATTCACTACAGAAATGGACTAAATATTAAACTAGATATATTGAATGAGACAAGAATGTATTTGTGACCAGAGATTCTGACAAACTGTGGGTATAAGTTTTTAATAGTGCCGCCTAGATGGGTTATTGATTACGTTAAATAAAAGGTAAAAAACAAACATTCTGGGGTAAAAAAAATAGGTTGTTTAAAAGTTTTCGTGTACAGTTTCGGAAGAAGCGCTCCAGTGATTTAAATGTTTTTGTGGAACACACTTATACACATACTCATGGTAGAACACAAAGTAGTGTTGCTCACAGACAGACGAACGAAAAAATGGACGCACAGACGTTAGAAACGGGGAAAAACACTTTTGAATTCAGGAACCCTCCATATGTTTCCTTCAAAATGTCGATATCGATTTTTGCAGAGATGCATCTCTTTCTTTATACTACGTAGACAGGAAAGTTAAAAGGAAGTAATCTAGAAACACAAATTCTGAGAAAACACCAACGTTGCGTTAGCTTCTCATGGTCATTAAAAAATGCTCACCCGCGTTTGTGAATACTGTGTCATTTAAAACTTCATTTGCTTGCTACCTATTTTTATTGTAGGACATGTACAAAATGTATTGAAATTAGTTTTGTTGAGGGCTTCTGACTCCACCTTGTAGCTCCATGTTGTGTGTTAAATTAGTTTTGGTGAAAACTCTTTCGAAATCGCCAACCCAGACCACGCATGAAGGCGAGGAAGCTCTTCTGTGGCATAGTGGTGGCGTTTTTTTACAACAAAACATATTTTAGGTTGTTACGTTTTTTCAACTTTGATTTAACCTGGCAACAACAAAAGAAACTGCGATAACCTACTGAGATAACCTGCAAAAACTACTGAGATAACCGGCTTTCTTTTTGGGGGTAAAAGAAACGTTTGTACAAATATTACTTTTCTAGTTGCTTTGGTGACAGAAGCAATATAATTTATTACTTCATTATTGAATACAAACTTACAATGTTACACAGTGTAATTAAACGGAAAATTATGTTTATCAGCTTGTTAAAAAGACTAAAAGGAAACTAAACAGTACAATCAATTCAATATGAGACATTTAAAATGTTCAGAAAAACAACTTCAAACATACGTCATAATAATGACATTTTACCCAATAACCAATGCTATAGGATTGAGTAGAAATCTCTACGACGAAAACTAAACCAAAGAAGCAGTGTCACTAATTTAAACACATTGTAAAAAAAATCACTCGCCGGTTATTGAATCTAAAAAAATCCTGTTATAACGAAAGGGAAATGTTATAACCGAAAAAACCGCGAACAAAAGCAAAATGCCTGTCTTCGGTTAAACCGGTAGGTTATTCCATCCCTACCGCGCAGAAGACACGTCCGGCGCGGCGCGGCGCCTGCCCTGTTGCAAAGTCCACTTTGGCGAAGACTCGTTCGCAGTCCGCAGCCCAGAGCACGCAACAAGGCGAGGACGCTCTTCCTCGAAGGCGGAGAAGAGCTGCTGCTTGGCGCGGCGCGGCGCGGCGCCTGGCATGTTTACCCGCGCGGGGTCGTTGCTCGCTGGCCGCCGGGGGCACGCACAGGTGGCGGGAGGGGCGCGAGGCCGAGCCGGTCATTGAGACCGACGCGACGGCGCCTCGTCCAGAGCGTCTTCTGAGAACGCCTGTCCCCTCTCCCCCCTGCCACGAGGCTTACTCTTATTTTCGTCTTTACTTTCCATTTCGACTGGCGGCGCCTTCCTCTACTTCGTTTTCGTCAACTTTTTACTGTCTCGTATACGGAGTAATAAACGTAGTACTCAGAAAGTTATGTTATGCTGTGCGAAAAAACTCCGTATTTTCGGCAGAAAAACTCATTGCCGGGCTCTGATAACAAAAAGTGGATAAATCCAGTTTCTAAATTTAGAAAAACAAATTCACCGTTTTCCGGTGCACGATTACAATACTTTCTCTTCTTACGTTAGTAAGTAAGTAGTAGTAAGTGCGAGAAAGTAAAAATCTAACACGCCAGTGTTCTGGCGCGTGTAGCCAGAATCCCTGTTTTGTGGGTCCTTGATACCGAAAAATCAATTGACAGCAAAACGTCCGTCCGTCTCCTCGTCTGGCTGTCTGAAAAAGATTTTGAAATGTTGATGTCTTTCTAAATCTACAATATGAATGATTTGAAGGCAATTTTAAATATATGAAAGCAATTTTTAAATATTTTCAAAAACGTCTTGAAATATTTTCTTTAAATTTCCTCCTCGTATGTAGCAAAGGACGTTACACAAGTTGGTGATTGTCCCATTTTCGACGAACTCTCTTTTTTTCAAAATTCAAAAAATAGAAATGCTGCGAGAAATTTTGTGCTGTTTGTAGCACCACTAGGTTCTTTTCGTCGCCCTTTTCTTTTCGTTGGTTGTATCAATGCACATCGCAAGACACAATAGGATGTCACAAATAACAAAAAAAATGTAACTTTCGAGTCGCTTTTACCTTTGCAGTCGTATTACCTGCGCGACAGTGGAATCTATTGAGGAAAGAAGACCCGACATATCCGCATGCGCCGAAGGCAGAATTGTCAGGACGCGTATGATAATATCAGATGTAACTGTAGCCTTTTGTACATGAAAAATAAATAATTCTCTATCTAACAGTAGCACATTAATGGACTTGTTTGATGAAGACGTCTTATTAGTCGTTCAAAACCGCTATTTTTAGTTAGCATATTATAAACACAAAAGTGTTCCAACACTTTTGTGTTTGGAATGCAGGGAAATTTCAAACTAGGCGAAAGAAATATTACTACGTGTAAAGAGATGGTGTGGTGGTAAGTCATTCCTAGTGGTGGTGTGGGAAGATGGGAGAATTTATCCATCAACTGTGTCGTTAGCTCTGACGCACTGAGTATGAAACTTCAGTTGGTATCCACAATATGAGAATAGGCGGAATAACAAAATAAAATATTTTCATTTTTCAGTCAAATCGAATCTGTTTCATTGTTTGTAAATTTTTCTCGACTTCATGGTTATTGAACGAAACCATAAACACCCGTTACACGGCCAGAAGGTGTACAGTTTTCTTTCAATATCTTCACGCTTTGTAAATTAGTAATGTCGTTTTTTAACTTTTTTTCGACTTCCAAAAACAGACACCTCTCATATGGCTGGAGACTGGAAAATTTTCTTTCAATTTTTGTGCACATTGTAAATTATTATTGTAGATTATTTTGACCTTAACGAATATATTGAAATTCTGAATTAACTTTTTGGATATTTTTTGAACACAATTTGTCGAAGCGGACCGGAAAGAGTTGAACGAACGAGCAAGAAGGCGATAGAGCTGGCGAAGGCGTGGAGTGGGCAGAACGAGTGGGACTAGCAAAAGGCCTACACCGACTGCATCCCGCGGTCATATAGTCCTAAGCGGTTTACCTGCCTCCCCTAAAAGGCCTCGGAAAGAGTTGAACGAACGAGCAAGAAGGTGATAGAGCTGGCGAAGGCGCGGAGTGGGCAGAACGAGTGGGACTGGCAAAAGGCGTTTACCTGCCTCCCCAAAAAGACATAGTCCAACTACATCCCTTTCCGTTTTTGACCTTAGTGAAAGGATTGATTTTTACATTTTCCGTGATCTGCTTAGTATTATTTTGATCGATTATAATTGATCTACTTCTGTCGGTTTTCAAGAAACATATGCACGTCTTTTTAGAGCACTGCCAGCGTTGAAAGCCACGGTTAAAAGTTTGTGGGAACAAAACTTGAAACCACCCATGACGGGCATCTTCTTACCCCACTGATTTAACACATACATTTCCGAAGATTCTGCCATGTTCACCTGTATTTGAGGATTTCTCTGGATTGGTGCGAGAACATCTATTTGCACTACTTCTAAACAAAAACGTTTACTCCTTCCAAAACATGGGATGAATGAAACGGGATGCAGTCGGGCTATGCCTTCTCGAGCAACGAAAAGTGAGAGGGGATTAGTTGGGAAGCGGAGGAGAGGGGAAACGGCCAGGCGATGCTCACCGGCAAAGTGTTCGAGAAGAGCAATGCGGACGGGACGACCGGGTCGGACCGTTCAAGCTGAACACACAAGGCACTATTTAACATACGATTGTGATAAATAAATTCCCAGGAAACGGCAGGTAATCGATTAATGTAAAAATGGATGTGAGTTCCCTAAAAAAACTCCGGAACGCATGGGCAAAGTACCAACTTGGTACATCGATTGCTTACATACTGGGGGGGGGGGTATTGGAATAAGGCACCCCTAGGAATATGGGGTGAGAAGGGTGACAGGAAATGATTAAAATAGTACGCAACCCGCAAAACATTCAATTGTGGGAAGGTTTGTTGAGGGCTGAGCCGCCGGGGAAGGGGAAGCACGTGAGAGGGGGGGAGAGGGCGCGAGGGGTGTGGCACGTGCTCACGCAGGCAGAGCTTGAGGGCGGGGGCATGGGAAGTGGGCAGGGCTGTTTAATAGATGAATGTGCTAAATTTATAGGCAATGCCGGGTAAGCAACTAATTTAGTATATCAAAAAGAACAGATCAATTGATCAGTTCACGGCCAAAACTACAGACAGGTTAATTTTGAATGAATGTTTCTATTACACAGTAAATAACCACTAACCAAGGATTTTTAAATTTTTTGTGAGTATTTAATTTTTTACCATACTAAATGATTGTGATATATATAATACGATAATACTATCGATAATACTATCGATACTATAATACGATATACGATAAAAATCGTATTTGGTTACCTTTGCCTTAGTGTCTGTATACCTTGTACAGCACGAACATGAGTTTCATAAACCCATCTGCGGTCCCGACACGTTCTAATCGAATTTTTCATTACCATTTTCAAAGTGTGAAATATTAATCTAGCACGAAAAAAATAATTTTGAGATTTATTTGATGTCCTTAGTCGAAGAAAGAACACTTAACGATGAATTTATTTACTTTTTTCATGTTCATAGTCAAGAAATATTGTTCAATACAAAGTCACAGGTTTTGGGCTTGTTTCAGAAATTTGCGCAGTCTCTTTTCATAAGATTGGAAATTTCTATGTAGTCTTCCGCGTGGAAGTAATGTCAGCCGTATCTTGTGGATTTATGTAACTTCACTACTTAACTTAACGTTTTAGTATCGTCCATGAACGTCGCACTTAAAAGTAATTGCATTTTAAAGAGAATGATGGTGCTTTTAATTCGTGGCATTTTAAGAGTTTCGCTAACCCTGAGGGTGAAGTGTAAGTGATGTGATAAGTGACTTTCTCCGAATAGCATTGGATATCTGCACGGAATGTCGTAGCTCTGTTAAGTTATCAGGCTTTATGATTGATTTTCAGGATGTGCTTAAGATTTTATGGGGTATGACAGTGAAATTATTATATTTAGAGAATTATTACTCGAACTACAGAAAAAATTCGATGCCTGGTCAGCACCATTTTGAAGTGATTACGATTTCATTTTCTTTGCCAAACCAATTTGTTTGTGTTGTTAATGATTTCACTTTCTCGCATACTACTCGCGTATATAGAAAGTATGTATTGCTGCTGGAAAATTGGAATATATCGACAAAAACTCGTTTTGTTCGTGTTTGATGACAAAAAATTAAGAAATCTTGTTCTAATACATAGTAAATTTCTTCCTCTAACAAGTTTTGTAGCAAGAATTCACGTTTTGTGGGGTCTTCTTTGGTTTATGACAAAACGTTGTGCGTCCGTCTGGGAACAAAGCTAGCTTCTAAACGGTAGGTAGGATTTTCACCAAAATCGATATTCCCCAATCGATCTGGTTGATTATGAGGCGTTTTTGCAGCCACATTTTTTCTTTGAATTTTTTGTACAGACAATGCTAAATGCGCTGAATAACATCTCATAAACACCATTTTGATTTTTTGATTTAAAAAAATTACACAAATGTAATTTTTATTATACATCTATCACGTCGTTAATATTTACATTTTGGCCTTTTTTTAACATTATTGCATTTATGAATTCAAGTTCTTCAAATGCTTTCCAAAGACGTTTCTCGAACTTAGAAGTTTTCTGTGAAAATGAGTTCAAATTTGCGTATTTTCAGAAAAGCCCAAACGACGTTTTCTCAAAAAAGGGCTCTAAATTTTTAATGAAACTTTGCATAAATGTGCAGTTTTTACATTTCCATAATATTGCTAAAGTCATATTTTAATTGTACTATTATAGGACCGAAAAATTGAGAAAATGTAAAACATGTTTTTAAGTGCCGATAGGTAGAAGCTGGGAAGAGAGTGAGGCAATATCGGAAAGCAAGCCCAGAGTACAGAGATTAAGGAAACTAGTTCGATAAAATGTATGCCATTCTCTAGCATTTGCAATTTCGTAAAGAGTTGATTGTATCGCAATCGATTATGAGTGGAGTGTGATGTTAATATTTGTTCGCTGACAAGAGAGGGCTCTGCTTACACTTAAATTTCCAACCTTGGCGCAAGAAATATGAAACACATGGTTAGTCCATTAAATAATTATTCCACTCATTGATATTACATGTTCAATTAAATTTGTATATCAGGGTACTATCCCCTTTTATTCGGTCATTGACATAAAAATATTTTTCTTCAGTCTTGTACTATCATGCCTCCAAAGATATTCGGCGAGAACCATATCCATCCATCCGCGAGTCTTCTTTGCAAAGCCCGCCATTTCGACTCGAACTCCTGTTTTGGATCCACTGAAAGAAGTGAATAATTCATTTCTATGTTTATATTTTATACGTTGATTGTACCCCGTCCAAAAGTCTGTTTAAATAGTTCGGTCGGCTTTCATGTGTCGAACGATCAGTTGCAGCAAATTGACTGCTTCCCTCCTATTATTGAGACATATTGTCAAGCAAACTTCACGCTTTCTTACCCAAAACACCGAATATGAAATAGTTACAAGACAATATGTGACACCCTGCGATTGACCATGCGCCGAGATAGAAGTGAACATTTCGCTGCGCATAACCAGGTCTCAGCCACAGTTCCCATAGAAATTCCAGGTTCATTCTATGAACCTCATTAATAGGGAACGGAATTTATTGTAACAAAAAAAGCAAAATATGTACATACATATGGAGTTATTTTTTCAAAAATATGTAAGAAAAATAGGAAATATGTGAAATAAAAATTCGTTATAATGTTTAAAATTCCATTCTTCAAGCGTTTTCCGAGCACAGTACGTTGCCGATCAGATATTAATATGGATTCAGGGAGGCTGAAAGTAGTTTTACATCTACAGAAGCAATTATTCGCTAGTTTCATCTGAAATATATACTTTCGTAGAATGAGCGGGGGGGGGGGGGTAAAGGGAGCATACGCCCCCCACAAACACACCAACTCCAGAAAAGGGATAAGGTAATGATCTGGATTTTTTATCGTTACACATGGGGTGTATGAAACACGAGTAAGCACGTGGTTGAAGTTCTTTCTGCTTCACATACATCCACTCATCCTTGATCCCGACTACGCGGTTTGCAAGAAGCAGATGGAGGCGGGGGAGGTAAGTTTGACAATTAATAGCGATGGTCCGGCATTAATACAAGCGCATTGCGTGTTTTCTTAAGTATTTCAGTAACAAAGTTAGTTTTCAAGTAACGTATATTTCGAACATCGCATGTGAAATGTTCATTTTCGACCTATAAATATATTAAAATGTAACGAAATATGTAGCAATATGTAGATAAAATATGTAAAAATATGTAATTATGTAAAAATATGTTAAATAAAAATTGTTCCATTTCGTTCAGAATGTCGTGTTATGTCTAAAAAGTATTAGTGAATGTTGGTATCTTGTCTCTGCAAAAATATGTATTTACATGAAAATCCGTTCCCTACTCATTAATATAAACATGTGATTGATATAGTTGCGTAACGTTCGGGCCCGCGATGCGGGCGGGCGCAGGTAAAAGAGAGCCTATTTTTAGGCTGAAGGTTTTGCAATTGTAAGAATTGCGAGCGTAATGTTTTGCGATTGGGTAAAAACTGACTAAATTGATGAATATGAGTTTGTTGAAGGATATATTTATTATTTAAGGTACTAACACTACTTGTGTTTGCTATACACTTTTATAAAGGAGGCCCAGATAAAAGTTTGCGGGCGGTCTCGCACTTACGTCGCTATGCTATTGAATGGATACTTTTAATGTCGTGACTTACTCCCAAAAATCAAAATACTCAAAGATGCTTGAATTGTGATTTTAAGTATGAAATATGAGCTCCAAAGGTATGCCTTTGGAGCTCGTATTTTACGTCCAATTTAGTCGTATTTTTTTCGGTGTATATCCATGTCTCTTCGTAATGGTGCATCGCACCTCTCCCATACGAATTCGAACTTATTACTTTCGACGTCAGGACTTCCGGGGCTTCTTAAACCTGTTTTAAACAATGAAGATCCGTATCTTCAGGCTTTCGCAGAGGTTTGTGCCCATCGAAAATGGTGCTTGTGAACATTGTACGTCCCTGGTGACTTCGTCTGCGAGCGTTCGTCGACCTTAAGCAGTCGTCGCCTTCGACTCACCGAGCTCGTAAAAAAGCTTTCTTCTTGTACGAGTAAATTGGTTTTGCTTTTAAAGTGTTTACTATTTCTTGGTTCACAGCCTCTGTTAAAAGTCAGTTACACTCATCTTCCTAATGGATACTGCTTTTTGTATTCGAATCGTGTATATTTCCGAATCTTTTCTTCTTTTTTTCGAGTAGAGAATTTATGCTTATAAAAATGAATCAGGCCCTGTTTTCAGCGAACTCTGAATTTTAGAAGAAAAAAAAAAAGATTTGCAAAACTACAAGATTGATGATAGAGAATTTTTACTTAATGACATTTTTCTTCAAAATTAGACCTTTGGTCATACCTTTTTTGAAAATGAGTAGTTTTGCCACAATTTTGCCACCTTCGAAATTACAAATTCGACTTTTCCGCCCGCCCCCTCGTGCGCGTCTTTCATGAGATATCAGCCCGCCACACAACGGCAACGCCGCAACACAGCAGTTTTTTTTTAATTTCTTTTTTTAAATTTAAATTTAAAATTCATTGCTGCTAACATTTTCTGAGTGTACTGAACGCAGTTTTGGAGTGCCGAATTTGTGTTTACGATAGCTTTTTAAAGTTTTAGTTTTCGCAGATAATTGGTACTGCCTACTGGGTAGTAGGTACTTTCCCCACTACGATTGATAATTAGTAGGGAGCGGATTTCTATAATTTTGCATATTTTTGTCCGTTGCTTCAGGGCATAGCTAAGGGAAATTTCTTGACATTTGGTTCGAATTGGTTGCTTTGTAGTTATTGTATGTTTATGCATATTTGGCCGATTTTTCCTATTGTTGCATATTCGTGAAATTATAGGAGCATATTTTGCATATTTCGTTAAAATATACTTTTTTCTAGAACGTTTCATGTTTTCATAGAATCTAATTGTGAGCGTTCATTCATTAGAAAGAGCTTGTTACAGTTTGAGATTTTTTATTTTCTGTAGATGATAAAAACTTGTACAACTGTAGGATTTTTTTGGTATCGTATTTTTTTAAACCAGACAAAAAATGAAACAAGACATTCAATGTACTTCACTCAGATGCATATTTATTTCAATTATTTCTCTCGCGAAGTAAGTAGGTTACATCATGCTTGCACAAACATGTATCTTTTCAATCCATGCATGCTTATCCTGAATTTCTAAAGGACTCTCCTAGTTCTCTGCTAGTTTTTTTTATATATACAATAAAAGTTTTGCTTGACCCTTCAACGCAAGTAATTGACATTGTGATGTATGTACGTAACTTGAATAGTTTAAACATTCGTTTCAGAAATGGTACTTGTGAGGGAATCCTAGAAAAGTAACAAAATTGATAAAGACACGTAATTTTGTTACTTGTCGGGGAATTTGGGCTTATGTTAAATTTGCTTGGTAAACCTGTTCTTTTACAGTCGCTATTGCACAATCTGACGCAGTAGGAAGAGGCTTAAGCGCGATAGTAAAGTCTAGTCTTACTGTTTACACTTTCCCCGAAATGAGACGATTTAAATTATATTGATATAAAATACACAAAAGTCAGAAAATGTTGATTTTTGACTGTATTGATCATTATTTTGTTCACTCATCAGCATCGCATCTCTCATTTTAAGAGCAAAGGTTGCTGGTTTTATTTTGTATGTGATCTTCAGCGAATACAGTTAAGAGTTTTCAGACCTCAAGAACGGCCATCGTTGTTTCAACCGAGTAATCATTGTTCATACTTGGCGTGTGTTATCAGAAGGTAAAATTTATTCGTAAGAATCTAATCACTGACTGGTTTCACTGCATAAACCGCTCATTACTTAGGCCTACGTCCTGCGTGCAAAATATCAACATCTACTTCGAAGACAAACTCGGTTTTTTGTCCTCGTTTTCAACTAGGGGCTGGTGCCCCAACAAACTGCGGGGGGGGGGGAGTTGTAGACCCATCCAACGACGGAAATGTAATTTCTAAATTTCAGAACGTAAGCATAATAATATTCATAAACATAATCCGTGTAAATTAATTAAAACTAAGTTTAATAAAATTCTGTATTCAAACATTACTTACATAATTTTATGCATTGCAGACGGCATTGAAACAATTGCCGGTAATTGAATACATACAAACCATAAACTAACTAGTTTCGAAAATACGGTGATTGCACTCCAGTACTTTTCAACAAGCAATACTATTATTTGGACAAGTTTTACACTTGTTTACTTTATGATCTTAGTTGTTATTGCTGTTACTAGTGGTGATGAAACGAAATAAAATTATTTTATTTCGAAAACTTCACTGCCCTGGTATATATTGCAATAATGAAAGATCTGCAAGTTTTCAGGAATGTATTCTCTCTTAAATCGGAGGAGATTCTTACTTCCTTGAGGAAGATGACTTTGTCAGCAGCAGCAGCAACAACACGAGAAACATATAAAATCTATTTCTCGAGATCCACACACATTTGTATTCACCAAGACGCCCGCAAATTGCACACACCTTGTGCAGAAGAGGGACAAAAAGAGAGATTTTCTTCCAAAACGGCCAACTTTACGCAAAGAACTCATCAAAAGTACATTTTGAACCGACAAACCTAACACCAAGTGAAAATAAATTCCCCGAACAACAAAAATAATGCGTTCAATAAAGTCAAGAAATGACTGAACTTGTGTAGTAACACGCGATATTTATAAAATTAGGTTGCAACTAGTTTCAAGACGGCTCCATACATTCGGCATTCGCCGAGCAGTTAGCTAGTGTTCGCCCAATCCCGAGCAGCTGACGTGGTCGACGAATGTTCGCTCCCTTGGATGTGTTCAAAGACCGACACGCAGTGGGTAGGGCGAACCCCGAATATTCGTCACTCGGCAAATAGCAAGCAACTCATCCACACTTCTCGGAATTCGGGGAGTGATTGCTCGCTGTTCGTCGAATGACGAATGTGTGGAGCCGCCTTCAGACGGAGACCAAAATTCGGTGTTCCTCCTCGGACGCCGCGCTCCGCGGCGGAATCCCCACCTCCCTACCCTCTGCGGAGCCGCCGCTTGCGGTGTAAGGCTTCATCCACAATGCAGACTTAAACGTAGCGTAATGCTGTAAACTTAGCCGTAAAATGTACTCATAAAAACAAGCATTTACAATGACGAACGTAAGTTTCGCCTGAACCAATCAGATTTGAACGTACTGGAACTTGATCGATTCGTTTCTAGCACGGTGGAAGGATCTTTCCACCATAGTTTCTAGTTTTTTCTTCGACATTTCTATCGATTTGTCTTTATATATATATATATATATATATATATATATATATATATATATATATATATATATATATGTGAGAAGCTGTTGGTGTAGTAGTGCTCGCATTTCCTTCATCGTAAAAACAAGGATTCTCTCGTACCAACTTCACGAGTAATTCGTTGAACATAATTAGTTTATTCGCCATGTCAAGTTATAGTCACAATAAAAATTGCCCAAATTCTTACTTTGAATTCACTACACGCATCAAAACTGTTCGCAAACTAGTTTTCTACATTACAATAACAATCACATAACCACAAACTACCTCAACACAATCTGAAATCGACCTTCCACGCTGCTCTCGGATTGGTGTTCGGTAGAATTCCGACGTAAACTTAACGTAAAAGCTTGGAGCTTGTGAACTCTTGAAGTTTACGTACTTACGTCTAGGGTTACGTCAAGGCATTGTGAACGGTCTCGCTTAAGTAGCTCATTTGTAGGTTTAGCGGCTACGTTACGTTTACGTTTAAGTTTGCATTGTGAATGAGGCCTAGGCCAAGTGGCTCTATCTTACGAACTTTGCGGAGCGAAAACAACGGGATCGAATGTTGAAGCACATAGAATGCGCGGCCGAAGAGTAAAAAGCAATAAAGGAGCGTAATATCGTGAATGGTGCATTGCCTGGACGCGCACGAGACGCCGGAGGAGGCGCTCGATGGGTGCTCAGTGATTTTAAAATGTTTTCATATTCATCGATATTGTTGCTATATCTTTAATGTTGAATGTCATTATGTGGAAAATTTATATTTCTAACATTATGAGCATTTTTTTTCGATTATCAAAGGGAGTTTGTGCAACTTAACCAGAAATCGGCGATTTTTGGACACACTGTTTTTGGGGCAGTGGTAAGGAAATGGGTAAATCTTGTTCCTGTATGTAGTAAATTACTTCCTCTAACACAATGTATAATCCACATTTTGTGGGTTCTTGATTCCGAAAAATTGTTTGGCGTCGAAACGTCCGCCTGTTTGTGATCAACGCTAGCGCTTAAACCGTTCAAACGATATTCCCCTATCGATGTAAACGAACTCGAGGCCCTGCAAGTTTGAAACGCATATCATGATTTTGGGGGTATTTTGTACATGAAACCTGAATATTTTCACAATTTTTCTTTGCAGCCGCATGGTGCATTGATTCCTCGCAGAAGCATGCTCCTGTACAGAGCTTATTTTGAAGATGGCCCTGTATTCTTCTTTCCTCCTGTTCCTCAAAAATCTTTTCTCTCTGAGACCTAGTATCATCTGGGTGGTAAAATGTTAGTTGCGCCAGACTGCATTGTCAATCTCGTAAACTTGTACCACGTTCCAGTTTCTGGCTTCTGCACCTCTTTTCCCAAAATAAATACGCAATGATATTCACAAACAACACAAGTTTACTTCCCCTGATAAAACGCAAATGAGAGAAAGTTTGGGATCGACTTTCAGTAAAGAGTCATTGTTCTGGTTAGTAATTCAGAGGTGTTTCTTTAGATGGTTTCACAAGAAACTTTCAATGAAAAATAACTAGGGGTGCTAAAACAGCTCGTACTCTCTCGCCTTTATTTGGTATGGTATACCTTATTGCCGTACCGCATTATCGTAATGGTTATACCTTAATTTCTCTTCGAATTAACACGTCTCAGTCGTCAGTTTTTGTAAACTTCATTTCAAATGGTGGAACAATTCACAGAAATTCGCGAGTCGCGAATGTATGCGAGTAAATGTCATTGTTGCATTCCAATCTGATATATCCTGAAGGCAAGCAATTTTTATTTCATACCAATTAGGTTTTAAATAATTTCTAAAAGATTAATTTGTAAACGTATAACAAAAGCTCGAATGTAAGAAACGAACAAAGAAATATAAATAATATACACATTATAACTTATGTAGTATCCAACTGGTTCAAAATACATCTAAAATAACGTTCACGAAAAGCAGGATTTTCGGGAGCGGGCAACTTAGTTTGACGCCAAATTACACAAAAAATACTCACATTTTTAAAAAATTCAACATGACGTTATTTAAAGATTTGTTTTTGATTTCATTAAGAAAAAATTAACACATTTCATTAAGAAAAATTGTATCTTCACAATTGTAGTTGTGGTACGCCGAACATTTTATATTTTTTTTAAATTTTCGAAAAATCAGCGTTTCAACGCACATGTGATATGCACCATTCTCTTAAGCATATTTTACGATATCTAAGGTCTAAATTTAATCAAAAACATTTGTGCAGTTTTTTAGAAAAAATGGTTTAAAGAAAATAAAAATTTGCTCTGTTTGACAAAATTTCGTATAAATACTCATGTTTTTGAAAAATTGATGACATTATTTTTAGATGTTTTTGATGAATACATTTCATTAAGAAAAAATGTTTATCTTCATAGTTGAAGTTGTAGGAAGACATCGAAAAAATTGTGATTTTTTTCATTTTTCGAAAAATGAGTGTATTTTCAACGAGCATGAGAAAGCACTCCCCAAGATTAAAATATCAGTTTCAAATCTAAGGGGCCGCGTCATCAGTCAGATCGATCGGGGAATATCAGTTTTGGAGAAAATCGGCTGAACGGTTCAGCCGCTTGTTCAAATACAGGACAGACAGACGGACGTTTTGCCGTTAATCGATTTTCGGTATCAAGGATCCACGAAACATGGATTGTAGCTACACCAGGTGTTAAGAAGATTTTTTCAAAATTTAGCATCTGGATATATTCAGGTTTGCGTTGGCAGGGTCCTGCGATAAGAGTTTTTCTGCCGAAAGTTCGCCGTGTTGTCGCGCGTTTCATAACTTTCTTTCTACCGCGGTAGCGAGAAAGTAAAAATGGATATTTGGATGTATGTAAAATTATCGTTAAATTATTACTTTCGCTTAAGTCGAAAAATTCCGAGTTTCATAATTTCACAGTAGCCTAATGTTGAAAATTGTGCTTATCTTCTGTGAAGTTTCACGTTGCAATTGATTGATTGTTAGTGATTCCGGGTGCGCCTACTACCCGTACGTGTAGTGCGTGTTTTTTGCTCGGGAGGTGGTCTTCCTCCACTGTATTGTGATTCCGGTGTAGTGATTACGCGTTAACTACTAAGGTCATTAGTCCCGTACGTGTAGTGCGTCTTTTTGCTTGGAAGGTGGCGGTGATCTTCCGCCATCGTATGGCGAGATCCGGCGCCGACCTACCGTCGGCTAGCGGGGTTTTCCCCAACCAGGAATCTCTCACCAGCGGGGCACCGCTCCAGCCAGGACAAGCTCTAAGCTCCCGACCACTCTCCCGGCATGTCTGGTAGTGTAGGGCATGTTAGTGTAAGTGTGTGAAAGGGATAAGGATAGGATAAGGAAGAGGTAGGATAGATCGCGGGCGGTCCGTGGCCTGTTTGTTAGGGTACTGCTCCGACATTCGCCTGGTGTTGATCGGAGAAACCTCGGAAAACTACCGATCAGAGCAGTCGACCGCTACAATTCTCCTCCAGACAGTGACTGAATTCGAAATAGCTGGTCGAAAATCCTGCCACCGTCGGGATTCGAACCTAGAACCTCACGGTCAGAAGGAATGCAGTGACATCAGTTGATGCCCTGAGCCATCTCTCCCAGTCTTGTTATGTGTTCCCAAAAATTCATTACCTTCTTCCTGCAAAATCAAAATTCTTCACAGGAACGTACACTTCTTTTCCTTGAGGTGTGTTTGATTGTATGTGCTAATTTTTTGTTTCACCTTTTAGAGAACCCTACAATGGCGAAATGGAAGACCGTATTTGTAACTGGGGGTGCTGGATACATTGGCAGCCACTGCATTGTAGAACTTCTTGATGCGGGCTATGATGTCATAGCCGTAGACAATTTTGCCAATTGTGTCAATGACCCCAAAGGTGAGGCACCCAGTCTGAAGAGAGTGGAGCAAATAACAGGGAAGAAAGTTACGTTTTACCCTTGCGATCTTTTGGACAAATCAAGACTGGCAAAAATTTTTTCTGAAGTGAGTAAACTTCTTGCTTGTAATTTGAAAAACAACAATAACAAACTAAAACATAATTATAAGTAGTTATACTATTTGTTTTAAAGTATACCAATTTCTAATTTTGTTATTTTTTCCAGCATGAAATAGACTGTGTCATTCATTTTGCAGCAATGAAAGCTGTAGGAGAATCAATGCAAGTTCCCCTTCTCTATTACAAAAACAACATTGTAGGAACAATAAACTTGCTGGAGGTAATGTATCAGTTCTTTCTTGCCTCATATATGATGGGAATTACATTCATGCTTTTTACACCTTTACAACATTCTCCATTAACCATATTTCCCTCATTTTATCCTTCCTTGCCCTTTTCTTCTTTCTTCAATTTCTTTCACCTCTCTTTCCCTTCCCTCTTCATCCTGAAGGACCTTCACCTGCTCAACCTTTGTAATATCTCGTCACTCTATTCCCAGTTTTCTCTCACGTTTTTCCTCTTATTTGTCCCTATTCTCACCATGTAGCCCAGTGTACTCCTTTCCAATCCGTCTTGGGTATCTATTTTGGTATCCTTCCATCCCCAGGACTCTGCTTCCCACCAGACAATCACAAATGTTCATCCCTCTGTCCCAGTCAGTATTAAATCTCGTGAGCATCCCCCATATCTGTTTCAGAAGTATCCCACCTTTTCTTGTTATCTCTTTGATCTGTCCCTCTTGCCTCACATTATTCTTTATGAATATCCCAGTTATTAAATTCCTTACTCTGTTCCATGTTGGACACCTTTCATTGCCATTTCCTTTTAAATCTACCACCCGCACTTTTTCTACAAATCATTATCTCACTCTTCTATACCCTGTGTGTCATCGTTTTATCCAGAAAATTTTTCAATCTTTTCTTCCATTTCAAAATAATTGAAAAATGATCTGATATCTCCTATTTTGAAACTCAATATTCCCTTCCATTCTTATTCTCCTGTAATTAAAAATTTATTTCTGTACCCTGACTTCTCTCTCCAATAAAAATATCCCCCCCAATTTTCTTACAGCCATTAACTACCACCCAATCCTCATTTAAAGCTTCCAATAATTACTTAACCATCTTCGTTAACTCCCAAGTCCATAGATTTCCTGCAACCATCATCCATCCTCTCTTGTTCCCATCCTCGCATAGAAATCAACCCCAAAGGTAATACTCATCTCCTCATCCCCCCGCACCTTCATCAAGTCTAGTTTCTTGTCCAAATCACATGTACATTATGGTGATGTGATGGGCATTATTTTGATAACAAGTTCGATATTAAATGAAACTAACGATTGACATAATGTGAAATAATTATTATTTTACCTTGTCATTTATTGTGGCATTTAGAATTATTCATTCTCAAGTAGATTTTTCACATATACCATTTTCTCTTCATATGTGCATGTTTTTTTCTGTCTTGATTTTTTTCTTATGATAAAAGTGCATGTACAATGATTTGTATCCAGAACTAGTTAATTACCTGTTGTTGCATAGGTATTTATTTATAACAATCATTGATTAAGCAGCCTCTCATGCTTCGCCAGACTTCCCTGTTTTATCCTCTCTCACTCCCTCTTAGCCCACTAGTCCCACTCCCCTCTAGCCTGCTATAGCTGTTCTGCCCATTCATTCCTTCCTGTTCTACCTGCTTATTATGCTGTGCACACTCCTGTTCTTTTCACTAAGCCCATTCCTTCCGCTCAGCCCGCTTTTTCTCTCTGCCACTCCCTCTTTTCATTTCTCTATTACCTCCAGCTTCTTGCTTTCTTTCAGTTACGCCTGCTCCTTCTGCACCTTTTGGTTTCACTCATTCTACCCACTCCATCTGCTCCACATCACCTGGAAACAATACGGCTCAGATGTACTATTGAACTTTTCATTAAGATTATAAAAACAAACAATTTTAGAGTGGCATTTTGAACTTCACAATTTTGGATTTTTGGTCTCTTTAAGTATTAGTGTCAAATTTGGGAGCATTAACTCCTGTGATTCTAAGGTTTTTGTGGCACATTTAAATGTACATATTCAAACTTTTATATAATAGATTACATTCACGTTTCTAATAAAAAAATACCCTTTTCTGAATTTCAGGTGATGAAGGACCATAATTGTTATCAGCTAGTATTTTCAAGCTCATGTACTGTGTATGGGAACCCAGACACATTACCTATCACAGAAGATCATCCTACAGGAAATGTCACTAATGTTTATGGGCGCACAAAGTATTTTATTGAAGAGATGTTGAAAGACATCAGTGCAGCTGAAAAGGTAAATAAAATATTTAAAAAATTATATTGTTAATATTATGAAACAAGTGATCTTGCCAACATAACATGATTTAAGGTGACAATTATATAACATGATTTAATTATAATAGAAATGGAAATTATGATTGAAATAGCATATTTACTTTATTGGATATTAAATGTAAACTGATGTTCAACATTTATATTTAATATAAACTCATATAAGCTCAGGAATTACTAATACAATTAAAACAGAACTGAGAACTTTATTAGGACACAATGTTAATTAATATTTGTCAAGGCAAGAAAAATTGCTGACACTTAGACAAAGATTTTTAAAGATCTATATAATAGGAACACCATTGTAATATCATTTTCAGCCATGAATGTTATCTTTACTAAACCTCTGAAAATACCTCCTTTTGAATTTTATTACTTTGAATTGAATCCCTGGAAACTCGTGGCTAGCATGCCTTTTTCCATGTCTGAGAGCCTGGATTTGATTCTCTGTGGGAGAAAGAGAATTTCATAGATTACTGGAAGGGGTAGGTAAGCAATGGTAAACTACTTCTCTTTCTCCAAATTACTAATTTTGTCTCATTAGCTCCACTCTGGTGGCACTGAGGCTCAGATATGCCTTTGAGAAGAATAATTCTACTGGAACATTACTTTGATTGGATTATGGCAAGGTTGTGCGATTCTTTTGTTGCAAACCAACACACACTATGAGTTTTGTTTGTTTGCATTTGATGTATTACAAACATAAATTCTTATTATTCTGTTTTACTAACTGGCATTTGCCAATCTACATAGTGCAGGTAGCAACTGTAGCATCCACTCAATTCTAGAGTAGCAAAATTGAAACCTTTTCAAGGCATAGATGTTTCCACCTTGAGATTGAAGCATGTTAAGTAAAGGCAATACATCCATATTATAATTTATCTCTATCGAGCCAACTACCCGGCATTGCCAGGGTAATTGCTTATTACAATCGCCTATCGTACGTCTCTTCCACCCTGCTCCTCTTGTGCAGTTTTGCAGAGACCTCTCTGCTCTCCCCCACCCGCCTGTGTATTTTGTGGTGTTTCAATGGGAAGCATTAAAATAATTGCTGGGTCAGAGTTCATTTTTACATGCCATCCCTTTCCCAAACCCACCCCTAGAAGTTCCTTACCAGTAGAATTTTTTCAAATGATTTTCAGTTCCAGTTAGGTTGAAACATACACATACTGCTTAACACATCCATTTTTATTTACATTATGATGATGGCATTATTGCTCTCACCAGTATCAGTTCTCAGTACTTAGTGTCCCAATAAGCATTTGCTCTCGAATAGTTTGGAATAACTATTTAGAAATATTTATGACATCTGAGGATATGTTAGCTTTAATGACTTGTTTGGTTTGAGTAGTTATAATTAATTTCAATTTCATTTTATTTAATTAGTTAATTTCTAGGAAGATGGAACATTCTGCTCTGAAGACATCAAAGCATCCTGAAATATTGTAATTCAAATCAGGTTCATCTGGTTGGAAAGAATGAAGTTGTATCAGGCCTACTAATACTCAGAATATCATTTTTCAGAATTGGAACATTGTATCCTTGCGATATTTCAATCCAGTGGGAGCACATTCTTCTGGTCTTATAGGAGAAGACCCAACAAAAGCATTCACCAATCTGATGCCTTATATGGCACAAGTGGCCATAGGTAACAAGGCTAACCTCACTATTTACGGAGGTGATTATGACACAGTGGATGGAACAGGTTAGTTGACTGGAGTTTGTTCTTTTAATGATAATTTTTTTTCATTATACAAACCAATAATAATTGACAGTGATCCTATAGACAAAAAGAACAAGTATCCTGTTTCAAACAAACTATTGGGAAATTTTTTAAATTAATTAATCTTAATTTAAAATATTTGCTATAATAATAATAATAATAATAATAATAATAATAATAATAATAATAATAATAATAATGATAATGATAATGATGATAGTGATGATAATGATAATAATAAAACTCAGACATTGAGGTGTAGTTTTTACATCTTAATAATATCACAGAGAAATGTTATGTCATAGATATATATTGTCACAGAGATATTATCACATTCTTCTTTCTGTCTCAATTTATAGGTGTAAGAGATTATATTCATGTAATGGATCTTGCGTCTGGTCATGTAGCAGCTTTGTCCAAGTTGCAGAAGGAACATCTTCGACTAAAGGCAAGTTCAAACATTGCCTTACTTAACAGTGAAAGCATACTGACCAGTGGATGATACAAAGTCTGTTGTAGGTTTATAATCTAGGTTTGGGCACAGGCTTGTCTGTAAAACAACTTGTTCATGAATTTGAACATGCAACAGGTACATCCATTCCAATTTGTATGGGAGGAAGACGAATTGGAGATGTAGACAGCCTGATCTGTGATGGAACACTAGCTATGCATGAATTGGAATGGAAGCCACACTATGATGTTAAAGCAATGTGTAAGTAGCTTGCTTTCATCCTACTCCAATTTTTCAACCTTTTCATTTCAGACTTACAACCTGGGAACAGGGTATGGCATTTCTGTCCTTCAACTTCTAAGAACCTTTGAAGCTGTCACAAAAACAACTGTGCCCTTCGAAATTCAAGCACGTCGCACTGGTGACATTGTATCCATGTATGCGAATACCACTTTAGCTGAGACAGAGCTAGGCTGGAAGGCAAAGTACAATTTGGAACAAATGTGTAAGTGGGAGTGTGTGCTGCTTATAGCTGCTGGTAGAGAATTACTAATTGTTGGGTTAGAAAGGTAACGGGTTGTAGGCATGAGTAGCTCTAAAATGTGTTGTCTGTTGTGATTAAATTTCTTTATTTTTGTGCACTAAATGGAGGTAGTATCCATCATATTTATGAAAAAAGGTGTCTAGTTTCAAAACTCTTTAAAAAAAGATGGCTTTGATAATGCATCCCGAGCCATCAATTTATCCATTAAAAACAAATTTTTAGTTGTGCTGAGAGTTTAGCAAGGCAGTACAAACTGTTATTTGAGAAGGAATATTTAATAATTACATGATAAATAAGTTTAAGAAAGTGGAATAACTACCTCTCTTTTATGCACATTTTACTAACACCTTGCAATACTTCTTTGTCTTTTATGTGTTTGTACTTAGATATTTCTTTATCTCAAGCGGGATAATTCAGGGAAAATTTTACTTTTACAGGCCAAGATTTCTGGCGGTGGCAGACAATGAATCCTGATGGTTATCGAGGAAATTCAGCAACCAAAGTTAATGGTTCAGCTGCTATCAATGGCAATCATGTGAATGGACACTAGCTCAATCACAAGAAATGCTAAAAAATGCTTGTATTTATTATTTGTCAATACATTAAAATGTTCATAAACAAGTTCTTCAAATCAAGCCAAATAATATTGTGAAGCACATCAACTAAAAAAAATTACACTTAGAACTCTTCATACTCATTTCATTTCAAACTTCCTGTTGGGCCAATTGGTGGATTACGTACGTATGACTCTTCATTACTCAAGCTGCATGAATAATGCTATGAAGCAAAAAATATTTTCTTGTTTTTCAATTTTCAATATTTTTTATTATTATTATTATTATTATTATTATTATTATTATTATTATTATTATTATTATTATTATTATTATTATTATTATTTATTTGAAACCCACTTCATGTTGCAAATTATATTTCTTCATGAAATGTTTATCACTATACTACTATTACATTTATTATTTTTAGTTTACATTGTTTTAAATAAATTTAAGTTATTCTAATCTAGTAATGTCATCTTAATTTTCAGCGTGCAGAATTTTCAGATAATGTCACTTTATGACCTTGCAGAGTCACCTCTATTATTTGAGATGATTCAGTGAAGCATAAAGATATTATTTGTTTGATAGAAGAACAAAATTTATATCTCTATTGCACCATAATAAAGAATGTTGTGTGAAAACAGTCCTTTTTTTTTTTTTAAAAAAAAGGAGAATTACCCATTCAATCTATTACCAATTTCCAATAATCATAATTTATTTATTAGAGTTAGGGGCCCTTCAGTTTCTGTGCTCATTGAGGTCCACAAGTGATGATCTTGTGAGAAGATGATAGAGACAATGGTGTAACATTCGAGCCTGCAAGGGTCGAACTGCAATGGTCGCCTGTAATGTAGGCGGGCCCAGGTAAAAGGGCCTTCACTTAGGCTGAAGGTATTGCAATTGTAAGTAATATCAATTACTTGATACTTTGCGATTGTGGGTACAATAAAAGAAAAACAGCATCTTCCAGAAGAACAATTTTTCCTCTTTGGTAGCTTATATAACTGTTTCTAAGTCAATAAAGGTAAGCGATCACTTAGATTTTATAAAAGTCTTAGTATCATAAAATTAAATAATGAAGGCAGATTTTTCCACAATTAGTTGTGAATCATAGACTGATGAATTTGAATTTGTTGAAGGATATTATTATTATTATTATTTAAGGTACTAACACTACTTGTGTTTACTATACAATTATATAAAGGAGACCCAGTTTTGTGGGCAGGCCCGCACTCATTTTGTTATGTTACTGGATAGAGATATGATGAAGAGGGGAATGAGGGAGAAATGATAGAATGAGAGGCAAGGGAAACTAAAGAACACTGAGGAAACCTGGCAAGTGGTTGCCTTATGCACTTCAAATTCTGTAGACAATAGATTGGCTGTGGATCAAACTCAGCCCCCAGCAATGGAAAGTGCATGCATTAAGCCATTAGCCCCACTCCAATTGTCATAAGAAATGAAATTGCAAGCATATGCACTTCTTAGCATTCTCCCAAAAAGAAAAGATAAATAAGAATCTTCATTCCAATTATTTTATTCCATTTTCTTTTGAGGGGGTGGATTTGCAGGTCATGTTATAAACAAACTGAAAATATTTCATCATGAAATCATTTAGGATAATTTAGAGATCTTTTGAGCAAGTAAACTTGTGCGATACTAAATTAATTTTAGTAATAAATACTTTAATTTGTATTTATTGCCAAAAAACAGTAAAATCTGTATGTGTAGAGAGTAGTATTAGGATAGCTCTAATACTGCGTAGCTTGCTATTCCCCTGCTGGAACGTGAGAACCAGTGCCTACCTATTTGTTAGCAAGCAAGGTTTCCCCTCCAGAGGCACTGTCCCAGCCACGACAAAGCTCTAAGCTCCCAACATGTGTGATGGTGTAATGTGTGCATGTCTTTCTGTGAGAGGAAAACAAAGATGAGGAAGAAATATTGCTTATGGTCTGTGGCCCATTTGTTAGGGTTTTGCTCCAACATTTACTGAGTACTGATTAGAGAAACTACAGAAAACTGCTGTACAAGAGAACCTGGCTGTACAATTTTCCTCCAGACAATAGTGGAATTTACCCCAACTATGAGCCCCCATATTTGCTCACTAAGGGAAACTAGATTCAAAACTTGATGGCATAAAATAATAAATATTAAAACCTTTAAAATTTATAATAATAAAAATAAATGTATAAATAACATAAGACTACCAAATGCTTTATGTCATGACTGATTTTACAGTACAGCCTCTTCATATTAAAACAGTACTTCCCCACAAATAACTTACCTTTACTTAATTTTTGAACATGCATAATTTTCGATAAGTTTTTAATATGATGATGAAGTAATGTGGATACTCTAGGTAATGAAATAAACTACAACATATGCTTCTTAAAGATACTTAACCTGATTATCTGAAAACAAATGCATTTTTGTCAATTTATTATGTTTATAAATTGATTCAGGACCACAGAGGGCAAGTCTATTACAATACCAGGATGTTACATTTTTTATTTTATTACATTTCATGGATGCCTAATGCCCCTCCTCTTCAGGTACTGGAATGAACATCGATATTGTAAACTGATCCAACACTATATAGCTCCAAAGACAGAGCATTTCATTATCGTGTAATCCACTGTCACCTACAGTATGATATTGAAATATGGAGAGATACATCTCAAATAAATATTAAGATTATTGGTTTCACAAAAGAAGTGTCTCAAAAGCATATTCAAACTTAAATCAAGATCTATTAAGTTTCAATTTTTTGGGGAAGCTGAAGATATTTGATACTGTTTTCTTCAAAATATGATGCAATTTATCGAAAGTGTTTGTTGTAACTTGAGTTATTACAGCATCTTCGACTGCAGTAGTAAAAAACATTGACGACTATGCACTCAAAAGCTGAACATTAAGAATACATTTTGGAAATATTTGTAGGATTTTAAGTCTAAGCATTATAACATTATTATTGAGTATTTTAATACTGAATTTTCATTAAAGATGCAATTAAACAATCAGGTTAGTTTAAAAAACATATATCACTTATTATAAAGTAAAAAGTAGCAAAGGTGTATGTAATATTGAAGGTGGATACAATATTTCCAGTGTCAGAAACAAAACAATGAATCTCTCAGCTTCTCAAAGGTTTACGGGAAATTGCAGGAATAACTTAATACCAAGAAGAATTTTACAATACTGGTAATATATTTCTATGACAATTGTACAAACCTGTGGTGCAACCAAAGGAGGGGAGAGCTCTTGGGGCTAGAGCACTCCCTCCCAGCAGATGAAACATATTCCCAAAAATATAATTTTTTGAAATTTTATATAGTAAAAAAAGTCATTCAATATCTCAATTGAATGAAATAAATAATTATAATATGGTATAAGCATGATTTTCATTAAAATCTCATACCAAATATCGCACATTCAAATCTCCTACACTTTTTGCTGAAGGGAATTTTTCTAGAAAAGGCTGAACTATTAATAGATGTAGTATGCACACCTGCGTACTACGCAAGTGTAACTAATAATGGTGTTGTAGCCTAAATGACGTATGCAAATGTTCAACTTTTTTTTTGGTGTCAGGAAGGTTGAGTTTAGCTGTGAGGCAGGTGGTGTAGGAGTAACATGAATGGCTTGCTAACTCTTTCAGGCTCTGAGTTCAATTCTCAGCATGGAAAAAAGAATTTTGCAGGTTCAAGTATTATAAAATTGCATAATGCAAACAAGTATGTGTTGTAGCTTTACTAGTTTTGTAATGTTACTGAAACTGAAACATGATGAATATTTATCACATGTTATATTTTGTATATTGAAACTATCAGCTTTATGAAAATACTGATTTAAAATTGATGGGGCAGGGTCATAGCAGGATTTCATATTGAATGAAGACTGTCGTAGGAATCATGTGAAAGATGTTGCATTATTATTTCTAAAACCTAAAAACTCTCTCAAAATTATCTCTGCAAAATTATGCTGTGTTGATGACAAGCACATAAAATATCAACACCAAGCTATTATATGGACATAACTTGATTTGAAAGAATTCCAAAGACTGAACAATATGCTTAACCCTTCAACATGAAATGCTCTCTTAAAGACATGCTTTTCACCTCTATTCTCTACCCTAGACATCAAAGGATTTTTCTTTCTCCAGGGGAATGTCGTGCGTAGGAAGGACTACCAGCATAGCAGCGGATTAAATTATTTTATCATTTCTCATGGAACAAGGCTTATCTTTTACATGAAGAAGGAAACAAGACCCAAAATCATTGCAAGATCTAAATTGATATGCAATCTTTAAGATAACAAATTTATGAGATTACAGTTATAAACAAATTATATGCATTTAATAACATATTTGTCTCTTAAAATTGATTAATATTAAAATACCCAATTAATAATATTACTTTGCATTTATATATTTTATTTTGAAAGCAGATTTGTGAACAATTTGTCAACCTGGTCATCAATTTTGCTCAACAAATGTACAAAACATATGAGATCATTATCAGACATACATGAATAATGTTATGACACTAAAACAGTGAAGAGAGGTGAAGCTATGAAGAAAGCGGTATTTTCGACATAGGTACTATGACATGGACAAGTTGGAACTTTTCATTAATTCCTCAAACAGTAGATTGAGGCTGTAAACAAAACCTTAAAATGTTAACATTTTTATTAAAACATACTACATATATGTTCATCATAAACTGTTAAGCATTAATTAAACATGAATACTGAATTTTAACAGTAGAAAATTATTAGGTAAGAGCAGAGGAAGTATTTTCACTTGGGCTTTCTTTAAAGAGACTTATATGCTGAAGTTTGAGCACTTCATTACCCCAGCTTGTCCAATTGGGAACAAGGTACCTAGCAAATAATTCCAGGCAATTGGGTTCTGGAGGTAAATACGAAGACAGAACATCTGCAACAATGTACATATTTTTAATCATGTGGAATTTATTTTACATAAATGCCTTTAATATGAATATGTCTACACTAATTTACGTGTAAGATAGTCCTTGTTTTAGAACTCTTTATGTTTAAACAATTCAAAAATTAGTAATTTAAAAAATACCTGAAAGAGGAGGTTTATGTGAGTGAATAGCACTGGGCACACTGATTATAATCTTTTCATCTTCAGGTACATTGTAACATCTAGATTTCTCAGAATTACAGCCAAAGATAATTCGTTCATATGGTTGTTTTTTAGGAGGATCTGCAAATGCACATATGGGTTCTCCTGAATTTGTTACCTATAATCAGGATAAAAAAATTAGCCCCAAGAGACTATAAGAAATAGAATTCCATCTATTTCAAATGAAACCTTCATAGAATCTCACTTTCAACCAAATCCACGTTCCCACATATTTCACTCCCCAATCAGGGAACACTTCTGTTAATAAGGCATTGATATTTTGGTCTGAATTGGTGCACCATACTGCAACCAGAGCATCTGGAGATAAAAGTTCTGCTATTGGTATGTTCTTGAGGCTGTCATTGTACATCATTTGATAACTTAAAAAGACAATGAATTGTGTGATTAATGTTTTTTGCAATAACAGGAGCTGCACTACACATTTTTTTTAGCATACAAAAAATTACCTTGCTTCAGTACATTTTGATTTCTTGCGACGAATGTATTTGTTCCACCATGGTGGATCTAATACAATAAGATCATACTTGACATTTAAAGGAACCAGTATTTCTTTTAACTTAATTACATCTTGGCAAAAGAACCTGCACATACTTGGAAATACATAGCGCTCATTATTTACTTTTTCAATGACTGGATGACCTAAATTGTTACATCCTTGAAATAATGATTTAGAATATTTTGAAGATTCTTTATAAAATGCATCCGCTTTCTCTTTGGCTTGAATGTTTTTAGTTGGAATTACGGGTACTGCCTCATTAAAGAAACCTTCACTTTTGGCTTTCAATAAAAGAGAGTGAAATGCATTTTTTATCTTCTCCGTCTGGAAATGACAAGAGTTTTATTATGAATTTCATGTAGTGTTTAAATTTATTCTATTTTCCTACATTTAAACTATTTACATAAGGAGACTGGATTCTAATTTCTCTTCCAGATGAATTCTTCAGTTTCTTCTTGGGCAAATAATTGCAGTCCTTGGATCCACTGTCGTACGGGGATAAGATTTTAAAAATATCACTATGGGCTTCAAGGTTACAAACTGAATCATTTTCTCGAGAATGTTTATATGCATGTTTAAGGTGAAGTTCGTGGTTTATTACGTAACCTTCTGAAGCTGAATATAAAACACTCATGACTTCTCATAACTTTGGCACACAAGTTATTGCGACAGGAAATACTTTTCACATTACTCATTTACTTCAAATTTCAATCAAAACAGAACATTATTTTTTGAGGTTAAAAGAAAGTTATACCGGCTCCGTCTGTTATTTCAACGAAATATGAGAATTATAATCCATGATACTGAATTCTTATCAATGTTAAATAAACATTTAAAAAAATGATAGGAGTGAAGGTGAAGAAACAAACTACAATACCGCTCCGGTGTTTCAGCAGCCCTGCCCAACACCCCATCCACCCTTTACTAGAATAAGATTGCGGATACAATCATTTTTTATCAATTGACAAGTAGTTCCAGCTGACTGCCAATTAAGTACTAATACCTGCAATTAGTATAAATTAATCATTAAATGATCAAATTGACCGGCTGGATGCAAGCCAAGGAAATCAGGTTGGGAATTAGTGATGGGATCCGGTACTTCATACCCCGGCGGAAATCAGTACTTTCAATGAAAATGTTCCCCTGGAAATCAGGGTTATTCAGATAATTACACGGAGAATTTCTTGAACACGTGCCCGTGAAAAGGCATCAGACAGGGCCCCGGTGTAAGAACTCTCTTACACCATGAGCACCACGGTGTAAGAAATATATCTTACACATTGGGCACATTCACGGAACAGCGCATGTAAGTACCAGTTAGAACGAATCTTACCGCTGATGGATAAATGGCGCGCTCTTTTGAAATACTTCCTTATTCGCTATTGACCGCCCTTGACTATTGAGCCATTTGATGATGAGTTGTTCAGTTTTAGAAAAGACCCAGCAGAGATGAACTTCGGCATGCAGTTGACATCGAAAGTTCTCTGAGTGGTGCAGGGCTGGGGGCACACATATTATAACGAGCTACTGCAAACAGTAAAAATAGCTTTATAGGCAAAACTGACACATTCGGAAAGCTTATTAATTAAATCATAAAGTTACCAACTCAACAAAATATCTAAAACATTATGGAACATAATTAACAATGGGAAAACTCTGACCCACAAAAACATAGTATATGTGCTCCATGAAGGCATTATTCTTGATAATCCATCCTTCTGATATTTGTATGACTTGTATCATTTGAAGACTACAGGGGGGGAAAAGATGAATATCCACGCGGCTACATTTTGAGCAAACGAAAATTTAAACTTCGAAGGCTCATAGCATTATCCACGATAAACTATCAATGTGGGTTCTGATATTTTGTAAAATATTCATTTCTTATCTTGCACAGCGTACAAAGAATGTTGTGTTTTTTTTTCAGAGGTAAATTTGGCATTTTACGCTCCTAAGTTCAAAACTATGTGGGTAAGAAAGATGAGAGTTCAAAAGAATTCCTTTATTGACATAAGAACATTGTGAAACTTTATTCAATATAACATACAGTGTAGCAGAATATTAAAATAGAAATAATTGAAGTCAAAACATTAATAATAAAGAAAAAAGTAGTGCACTGAAGCTTCACAAAAAAGTAAGCTTAGAACACAAAGCCTGTCATTCGGAGTAACACTTCAAACTTGCGCACTACGGAATAGTTTATTGCGCCTTATGACTGCATAAAAACTTACAATATATAGAACGATTTTCCTAAGGATGAGCCAAAGTGACAGCTATTGCTGGCAACATAACTGAAAGTTCTGTGGTCGTTGTGCCCTCGAGCCCATTAGACTCCTTTCCTGCATTAGTTCGTTTGCAGTTGGCTAACTTGTAAATGGCTTCGACGCTTCCTTTTCTGATGTCATCGTCCGACGAAAATATAGTGCGCTTTGAGAAATAATTCAAATTAGGAAGTGCAGTGTTATGTGCTCTTCTGTAAAAGTTCTTCTTTCTACATTGAATTTACTTTCTGTGTGATAAATATTGTTTATTTTAAAACCGAGATGCGTACTGGTTAACGTGTTTCCGTCTATTGTGCTGTTGTGTGGTGAGCTGTGATTGAGAGATTTCTATTTACATCCGTGGTAGTTTTCTTTTACTGATTGTGAGAGCATGTTAAGAGATTTTCCACATACGTAATTAAATTTAAATATTTCTCGGACTCGCGTACGTGCACATACCTCAGCGAAACTCTTAGATATCTGCATAGGGATGTTTTTACAGGAGCCATAACCTAACACTTTACAAAGAGGAGAGGCTGAACAGCTGTCGCGGCGGAGGGATACTTCTTTGAATTACATGTGATGTTCACTTGTTACGCGAACTGTCACTTTGGTTCATCCTTGGGAAAATCCTTCTATACAAAAAAACATTGTTCTTGTGCCCGAGGGCTATTATTTTTTGCTCTTGTGATTCCTGAGAACAGCATTTTTTAGGGTGCTGCAAGTCTTTAAATTTAGCCTAGGATATCTGCAATCTCTCAGTGTACAACATTAGGTACCGGCAAATTAAAACAAATTTCTTCTAAAGGACTTCGCTCTCATTTCGATTTGATCACTTCACTTGCCGTAAATGGTCCGTTAAAAGTTGAACGGTGGAGAATCATGTGTGGATGGTAATCAACAACAGACATTTCTCTCCTTGGCCTACCCTTCAAGGGGCATTTTTCCACATAAATGTCGGAAAGAAATCCAGTCCAAGCTTTGAAAACTGTTCGGTTTTCACATAAAATCACTTGAAATGGTGTAGGTTTTAATCGAGCATTTTCTAAAACACAGTTTCACTCATATGGTAGCTTGACTTTAGTTTTTTGGCTGATGAAACCCACTATCAAGATACAAATACCTTCGAATAGGAAAAACAAATGTTATTCGTTTCAGTCTTATGAAATGAACAATGTAATGAACCATCTGGAACATTGTAAAATTCTTATACTAGCTCTGTAATGAGATATTCTCGATGACGGAGTAAGTAACCTTTTTACGAACTGTATTAGGTCTATACTTCTGTTTTTATAACATGGCGCGTGAGGGCCTGTCTTCACGATGGAATATGTCACGGCTTTTCTCGGTCGTGCCGCTAGATATCGCTTGATCTGTAGCACTGCTTGATATGGTCGCGATCATGCAACATTTAGCGGCACGACCGAGAAAGACGCAAAAAGCCGTGCCATATTCCTTAATGAAGACAGACCCTCAAGCGCCAAGTTATAAAAACCGAAGTATAACATCATGTTTTCCACGCTCATCTCCAGGAACCTTGCCGGTACTTTTCAGACTTTCTTGCAGGGTTTGAACTCTCTTTGCCGTAATTCCATGAAATGATACCAAAGCATTGAAGCGACAGGTATTTCACAAACTTAATTGTTATCAATAGTTCTAACCTTGTAGGTATAGGAATACGAATGAATGTCGTCTTCTGATTTTCTGGGCCGGTGACAAGCAACTTTCTTACACGTAGTTAGCCTGCAAAAATACACTGATTGTTGTGTACTAAATGAAGAAAAATGCAAATTTCAATTAGAACATAAATTTATTCATCCAAAATCAAAATCAAAATGCCAGGTTTCGTCCTCCAGAAGATGTAATTCATTCGTCGGCGTAAGCGGGATATTTTCAGTGGTCATTGTCCTAATCCGGTAGCGTAGCGCGATGACGTCGTTCTCTTCCAAAGGCACGTTCTGCAAATAGCTTCAACTTGTTCTCAACCCTCGACACCTCTTATTTTTCTTTTTTCATTTTCCCCTCGCTAGTAACCCTGGTGAGGCGGGAGTTTATTCATAGATTATGGCTTACAGAGGACTCCAGCATTGCTGCTTGTGGAGCTGCAGGGAGGGATTTTATCTTAAAAATGCTATTCTAATTAACTAAAACTATATACCATGCCTCTTAGGGCGATTGAGGTTTTATACAAAAATTTAATTTAAACGGAGTTTCAAGTTCTTAAGGACACCCCATAGTGCGCCGCGACCCGCTTATATAGTGCAGCGGTTGAGGGGAGGGCGCTGCTGTCCCCTCCTAGGTGACGGAGGGGTTGACGTGCCGTTGGCCGCTTTCAGCTGTGGCGTCATGCGGTTGCAATTGAAACACAGACATGAGTGGGTTTAAATAATTGAAGGTTTATTGCTAAGTTCCACCACCTTATTATACAATTATTTAATTTACTAAATCCCACTACACGGAGTAATCTTGCGCTGCGGCTACCACACCTCTAAACTCGAATCTCACTGCATTCCAAAGCGTGAAGCGCCGCAACCTACTTACGACTCGTCCTTGAGTCTGCCTGTCCGTACGGCAAGACATTGTCGTGCCCACCCAGACCTTCGCCGACTGGCCCGTCTGCCGATCCGCACTCCGCTGCGTCTAGGAACCAATAGAGAGTTTTCGCGTCGCGCAGGGCCGACGCTGGCCCTTCCCCCCACCACGCTGCCTCCTCGGACTTTCCACCGACGTCACATCCGCTCCTATACAACGGCTACGCGTGGCGCCTTAGCGTCGCCTATGTCACGCGGCCGTTCGTTGCAAATGCGTTTGTGCACGACGCTACACAGCGAGCCGTGACAAGAGGCTTGCTGACTGGCCCTCTAGGTAGGCGGGGCGACCGTAGCGCTCGTAGTAGCGTTTGTAGCTACTCTGAACTCGAGGCGCTGCGGTGTTTCGTGTTACCGCCGTGCGGATGACACACTGATTGGTCCTCATAAGTCTTCATTTGGTTGAAATTTGATATTAGAACCTTTCTGTGTTCAGCAATAATTCCTTCAAAACACTGAAGTTTTTTGCATTGGCAGTTATGGACAATTTTATGGCTACTTAACTTTAACTTCTTACCAACATCTGTCATTCGTCCAACGACTTACGCTTCTTAGAACTGTCAAATGTACTTGAATAATCGTCGGACATTTTAAGCACTGATACAACAGTACAGCCACAAATCTAACTACACCAACATAAAATAATTTACACTCCTCCCAGATCAGCCACATCCAGATTCCAGGACACGAACAACTAGTCACAGTGCAGCAGTGGCGGAACTATATTTTTTTAACGTGGCGTCTGAAGGTCACCCGCGAAAGAGAGAGGGAAGGTAGTCTCCAATAGGGAGCCGTAAAAATCGGAGTTGTAGTGACGTTGCAGCTCCCTATTGGAGACTGCCTTCTCTCTCTCTCCTTCGCGCGTGACCTTGAGACACCACGTTAAGAAAATCCAGGGGTGCAGCGGCTACAATGTTTGGGGGTCCCCAGCTCTGAAGGGCCCCGCGCCAACCTGGGTAGCCGAGGTTGTAGAGTGTAGGGCCGAAGCTACCTCTGCTTGAAGGACCGCTGGTTCGAATCCCGCCTCGGACATGGGTGTGTGCATAGACAAATAAAGTGCTCTGTGTGTGTGTTTGGGCTCATGTTGTCCTTACGTGTGGTGTTCCCCCTACAGTTACCCCGAAGGAAACAATCACAGTGGTCGCTACATGACATAGTAGTTAAAAACGACTTTAAAAAACGGGCCCCGCACACAAATGGAAAATGTTCTTGGTTCAATTTTTTTTGTTTAATAGATTTCAACTTACAGTTGATTGAAATAAAAAAATAACAATATTGAGAAAAAGTGTCGTTCCACTTTTACTATTTTTCCGCAATTATTTTCTTTGTCCGCAATATATATTAAAAGATAAATAAACTAGTGGTACTAAAAAAGCATGTACTTTCTCGCTCGTATTTTTAAGCAAACTTGCGCGAAAAGTACGCGAAATTACGCAAATCACAAAAAATTACGCTAATACCAAAGATACACGACGCGTCTTTTAGCCATAAATAAAACTATTAGTTTATTGTACCGAATATTGCGTCACCGGCCGGCACCACCACGAACTACCTGTATGCGCGGATTGCGTCATCTACCGGCGCCACCACGAGCTGCCTGTGAGCGCGGGTTGCGTCATCTGCCGGCGGTTCCTGCAGTAGATTATTCCAGAACGTTCGCGGGGTCCGGAAAGTTCTCGACTGTACTCGCCCAGTATAAATATGCGGTGGCCGGCGACCGCAAATCAGTCTTAAGTTCGCAGTGGAAGGTGAACTGTGAAGAATGTGAACTGTGGTGAATAGCAGTGCAGTGATTGTGCTCAGTGACGTGAACCGTGGTCAGTGCATCGAACTGTGGTTAATGCAGTGAACTGTGGCCAGTGCTTAGGACTGTGCGAGTGTGTAAGAGAAGTGAACAGTATAAATAAATAATCAAGAGAAGTGTAGTGTAAATAAATAATCAAGAAAAGTGTAGTGTAAATAAATAATCAAGTGTTTTCAGCGATTGTGTTAAGAAACAAAAATAAACGATTTTGTTAAAATAATACCAGACTTTTAATTCACCACCTAGAATCGTAACATTATATTAATGCGAAAGAACTGGCAGCAGTGATTATCGCCGTTATCAGTACGGCGTTACAACAATGGGTTCAAGCAACAATGACAGCTAATTTGTATTAGATACACATTAGCATTGTTGATACCACTAACAAGAAAATCAAAATAGAAAATTAAGCGCGAGAAAGGAAAAATATAATAATTAAATACAATATATTTATATGCATCAAAATTACTCGCTTTTTACAGGTATTACTTTTTATTCCATCTTACTAAGCAAAGCGAAACCATCTATTCCTTTTTACATTTAACTCAATTAAAGGACGCAATTTGAAATAGGTTTTAATTAATTTCTAAAAGATACATTTTAAAATTTATAACAAAAGCTCGAAGAAGAAACAAACAAAGAAATATGAAATAATATATAAATTCTAACTTTCGTAGTATTCAACTGCTTAGCAACACTTCATTTTACGTTCAGGAAGCGCATTACATTGGGTGCGGCCAAAATACTAAAAAAATACTCATATTTTCGTAACATTTAACATAACCTTATTTGAAGATCTGTTTTTGATAAATACATCTATTTAAGAAAAAAATGTTATCTTCATAATTGTAGTTGTAGGAAGACGCGGAAAAAATTTGAATTTTTTCAATTTTCGGAAAATAAGGGTTTTCAACCAGCATGAGACATGCGCAAATTCTCTTAATCGTCCATTACACTATCCGACAAAAAAATTCAATAAAAATTGACGGCGCCATTTTCTTGGAAATTTTGAAAATGTTCCATAGACTTTATGTAAAGTGCCTCCAAAATTAAAATATCAGTTTCCAATTCAAGGGGCCGCGACAGCAGCCAGATTGACAGGGGAATATCAATTTTGGAGAAGATTGGCTGAACGGTTTAGCCGCTAGCGTTATGCACAGACGGTTTGCCGTCAATCGATTTTTCGGTATTAGACTCAAAACATATTCTGGATACATCATGAGGATTTTTTTCTCTAAATTTGGCAACTGGATTTATCCACTTTTCCGTTACCAGAGCTCTGTAATAAGAGTTTTTCTGCCGAAAATTCGCCATTTTTTCGCGCAGCATGAAATAACTTTCTCTTCTTAAGACATTCTTTCTTAAGTGCGAGAAAGTAAAAATTGCAGAAATGAATATTTAAAAGAATAGTACATTATTGCTGAGGGCGAGTGCCAGTAGCCCAGCTTCCTATTAGGCTGTAAGGTGGAGCCTACCCAAATATTTTATGAGAAACAAAAACTGCTTTTCATAAAAAATGACATTTTAAAATGTATTTATTTATATTTTTCTAATGAACAATTACATGCTTTGTAGGTTTGGCATCTTCTACTTCCCGCTCAATTGCGAACTTATGTGAGAGAACGAATACTACGGTCTTTCGAAGCCCTCAACACATGTGCCCGCCTGCCCGCACGTACGTTGCACATGCCCGTGTGCAACGCTCGTGTGTGCTCGCGAGACGTAGATGTTCTGTTAATACGGGCTGCTTGTTGGTACCCCGAATGCTTGCCGAAAGGGGGCCTTTCAATCTTTTGTATCAGTCGGGGCCAGTGGCTGGCTCTCTCACGCCAAGACACTCAGTCACTCTCCCCCCCTACACACATACAAATAAGCCCAGCTTATCGGAATGGCCATCCTCACAGGTGCTGAAAGAGGTGACGGAACTTTGGGCCGCTTGCGGTACGATTTACGACAATCGGAGCTGTTCACAAGCAATTCGTTTTATTCACACTTTTGGAGAGAAATGTCTTGTAGATGATGTGCAAAATCGATTCTTAGTAGTTTGCTTAAATATCAAAATAATTACTAAATTACTATATTATTAATAAAAAAAATTAAACTGCCTTAACATCTGTAAGTGACAGGGACAATGTGAGTGAAATATCAGTAATTATAATAAACCTAATGCCCACCCATTTCGATCTTTCATTTTTAAATTGTTTTTGCGGGGAGTGAAATAAATGTTTGTCCAATATGAATGCGGACCACTGACCTGTCCCTCAGCGGGCTTTCGGTTTAGGTGACGTTAACATCTCTGGGACGTCTACGTGCACGATCAGAGAAGAGAATCTCTGTTGAGTTCTTGGAGAACGGAATGTATAACCTCAATTTTCAAACAAAAGAGTATAGAAAACCTAAAGCTATTTTGATGAACTATGTCAAGACGAAAGACTTGTGAATCCTGAAAGTCGTTTTCGCGTTAACCTGTTTTATTAAATTCAATTCGTTACAAGAATAAGGGAATTTAATTTTAAAATAGAATTTTAGATTAATGACGTGTCTCCCCGATGTATATACTGTCATAATCTTATTTTTTATTATCCCTGTAACAGTTTCTACTGCCGGACAATCTTTTTCTAAATTGAAAATCATAAAAGAATATTTAAGTAATTACATGGGCCAAGAACGATTTATTAAAGTAGTCTGTCAATTGAACACAACATGGCCCATAATTTGAGAAATAATTTGGAAGGGATTGTTAAAATGTTTGCTGAATGTAAAGCTCGTCGTGTCAAAATTTAAAGCAACGAAATCTAAATCAACATCTTTGTATTTACGTGTGTTATTTAAAGAATCAAATACAAATCTTTGTATATATGTATGTGTGTTAAAGACATTTAGACAATTTTTAGTGTCTCTTTTATGGGAAACATTTTAATATGAGACATTACTTTTGCATCTTTTATAACAAAAAGTTCTTCAAATAAGAATTTTTTTGGAGTGTGGGAGGTCCTCTGAAGATTTTTTTACAAGGGCCCTAGGAAAGATAGTTCCGTCACTGCAGTGCAGTCAACTTCTTCGACGCTCGTGTGTTTTAGTCAAATTCACAGGGACACTCATCTTTTTTCCCTACATCTACTAAATTTCAAACTGCCACTCTCGTCTTTTCTGCGTACAACGAATAGCCTACAGTATACTATGTACTCCAAAGTATATGAATTCATCCTTATTGGAATTTCGAAAAAAAAGTGGATCTCTTTTCCCGTGCGCTCTTCATTTATTAAATTCAAAGGGTTACTGTAAGCAGTAATAATAATAATAATAATAATAATAATAATAATAATAATAATAATAATAATAATAATAATAATAATTCTTTATTTTCTGGAACTACAAAATCTATGATTCTCCAACAGAAATGCTACTGAAGTTTATCACTTGATAAATTCCTTTAAAAATAGTGGCTCATTGATGAAATATCTTCTAACATTCTTAAAAAAGTCAAGGCCTGCTCTTCTTAACATATTACACTATTTAATAAATTTATCTCTACGTGTATTTACTTTTCTCGAATCCCAAAACATTAGTATCGTGAGACTTGCTTTGAATAATTCTCAAGATGTTACGAATTACTGACATTTAACCCTAACTTTAGTATTTAGCAAACTCTATGAAAAAGTTTTTTTTTTAATTTGTTGCGTCGTTGTTGACGCAACGCGTCTCTAAACCCTTGTTGGGCGTTGAGCGCTTTTGTTGGAGTAATCCTCCGTTACCAAGTAATTACTATCATTACTTTACTGTTGTGTAATTACTGGGTTTGTCAAGTCTCGTCACGTCGGAGTCAGTCAGTGCCTTTTATCCCTTCGGCCAGGGGCTCAACGCCGTTGGATTCCGGGGTTCCTTGCCGGTCACCCTACCAGGAACCCGCGAGTCTCGAATTCGCTTAACCTTCGTGACTTCACGGAGCGTAGTAAACGAATTCGGCTAGCGCCGCCGGCTTTATATTATCAATACTTAATTGTTTTCTTGAATATAATAAAATCCTCACTAAATCACATGGATTCAGGAAAGGCTTCTCCATCATCACTACTGTTGTTGAATTCATTCATGAAATCATTGGAAATTTGGAATCAAATAGGAAAACTGCATATATATTCATTGATCTTTCAAAGGCATTTGATAATGCATCTCAAGAAAAACTGTTGACAAAACTAGATTATGGAATAAGGAGGGAGTTAGTGATCTCTTTAGATCATACCTCACAGGACGTAAGCAATGTGCAGAGATTTTCGGGGAATCTGAAAATTATTTATGTATGTATTTGGCGTTATTGGGTCGATAGTCCGACTTCGCCGGCCAGCTACCGGTGTCCGCCATGCCTGTAACTAGTTAAATTCCAATGCTTGGGGGAAGGGCGACATGAGGCGAACATGACGTATTCTCTTCACCGTAACTAGCAAGATCCACATGCTTGAGCTTTTCTTCGTCACACAGCTACAGAAACTGGGACGATTTTAAAGGAAAGCTACAACTCTATTTTTGCCTTGACCGGAAATCGAAACCGGGACCACAGCCCCGGAAGCTTATACGCTGCTGTTGAGCCATCCCAGAGGCTGAACATTCTTTATTCGAAGTTAAAACAAATTGTGATACAATTATCACAGGTGTTCCGCAAGGATCTGTGCTTGGGCCTTTGCTATTTCTAATATATTCCAAGCTCCTCTGATTTCTCTGTAATTTCTTATGCAGATGATACAACATTAATAAGCAGTGGACAAAATCTTAGTCATCTAGAAACTAAGAAGGGCGTTCGATAAGTAACTTGTTTCGGTATGAAAAACAATGATTTGAGTTTTGTAACTTACCTTGTTTTTCACATAATCCCCTCGAAGTTCAGCACACTTGACCCAACGTTTCTCCAGGTTCAGGATTCCTTCTCTGAAGTGATTTTTTTCAAGATCCTCGAAATATCATAATATTACAAGACTCATAATATTTCAAGACCCTTGACTATCTAGGTGGCTTCTTCATTGCTGACAAATTTTTGTCCAGCCAGGAAAGTTTTTAATTTGGGGAACAAATGAAAATCGCGTTTATCCGCGATAGCTGCCTTGAGTTTGTCCAAAGTGATGCATAGTATTTTCCAGTGATAGTTTTTCCCTTTTATAGGTAGTCTATAAGAAGAATACCTTTAGCATCCCAAACGATTGACGCCATCACCTTCCCTGCTGATGGATTGCATTTCGCCTTCTTCGGAGCCGGTTCTCCTCTTGCAATCCATTGTTTTGATTGTTGCTTTTTTTCTGGTGTGTAATGGTGAATCCAAGTTTCGTCCATGGTAACAAAACGACGCAAAAAATCAGCTGGATTTTGCTTGAATAGCTGCAAACACTCGATAGATGTTCTCATGCGATTTCGTTTCATCTCTGCAGTCAGCAATCGCGGCACCCATCTTGCGCAAAGCTTATTCATACTCAATTCATGATGCAAAATAAAATGCACTCGGTAGTAGTAGTAGTATTAGTAGTAGTAGTAGTAGTAGTAGTAGTAGTAGTAGTAGTAGTAGTAGTAGTAGTAGTAGTAGTAGTAGTAGTAGTAGTAGTAGTAGTAGTAGTAGTAGTAGTAGTAGTAGTAGTAGTAGTAGTAGTAGTAGTAGTAGTAATAGTAGTAGTAGTAGTAGTAGTAGTAGTAGTAGTAGTAGTAGTAGTAGTAGTAGTAGTAGTAGTAGTAGACGTAGTAGTAGTAGTAGTAGTAGACGTAGAAGTAGTAGTAGTAGGCGTAGAAGTAGTAGTAGTAGGCGTAGAAGTAGTAATAGTAGTAGTAGTAGTAGTAGTAGTAGTAGTAGTAGTAGTAGTAGTAGTAGTAGTAGTAGTAGTAGTAGTAGTAGTAGTAGTAGTAGTAGTAGTAGTAGTAGTAGTAGTAGTAGTAGTAGTAGTAGTAGTACTAGTAGTAGTAGTAGTAGTAGTAGTAGTAGTAGTAGTAGTAGTAGTAGTAGTAGTAGTAGTAGTAGTAGTAGTAGTGGTAGTAGTGGTAGTGGTAGTAGTGGTAGTAGTGGTAGTAGTGGTAGTAGTGGTAGTAGTAGTAGTAGTAGTAGTAGTAGTAGTAGTAGTAGTAGTAGTAGTAGTAGTAGTAGTAGTAGTATTAGTAGTAGTAGTAGTAGTAGTAGTAGTAGTAGTAGTAGTAGTAGTAGTAGTAGTAGTAGTAGTAGTAGTAGTAGTAGTAGTAGTAGTAGTAGTAATTAATTCATCGCTATGGGAAGTACTGGCTCTCGGCCTAGGATATCATACGCGATATCATACGAAAGGTGGCAAACGTTTAATCCACAATGTCTTAGGGGATGAGACATGGGTTTTTCACATAACCCCGTCAGTCAATGGAATGGCGTCACACGACATTACCAGTCAAGATCAAGGCAAAGCATACAATCTCAACACGCAAGGTTATGGCGAGTGTTTTGGAATAGACGTGGCGTCTTGTTAATGGAATTTATGGGAAAAGGGACAACAATCAATAAAGTCACCTACTGCGCTACACTGACAAAACTTCGACGTGCAATCCAGAATAAGCGACGTGGGCTTTTGTTGACGTCTGGAGTGTTATTGTAGCATGACAGTGTCAGACCCCAAACTTCGAAAGAAACCAACACTCTGATCAAGTCATTTGAATGGGAACAGATGGACCACCGTACAGTCCAGACTTGGCGCCGAGCGATTTCCACTTGTTCCGCTACCTAATGGAATTTCTTGGCAGCAAGCCCTTCGCCACAGATGATGAAGTGAAAGAAGCTGTTAAAGACTGGTTATTCTCACAGGTGGCCGATTTCTATGACAGTGGCATTCAAAAGCTTGTTGAATGATGTGATAAATGTTTAAATAAGTACACATCATCAGGGGATGGTTACGTAGAAAAATAGAGAAAGATGTAAGGAATGAATAATATAACAATTTGTTTGAAAAAATATTTGATTTTTTCAAACGGATATTACTTCTTGAACAACCCTCGTACATTATACCGTATTTTATACCCTATTGTATACCATATTTTAACCATTAGTTTGCAGCATACTGGCATCAGCCACTTGCCACCCAGAGGCGATGGTACTGCCCACCGAAATACTAAGACATGTGTTCTGGGCATTATATAAAATGGACTACCAGGCGCCCCAACGGCCAGTCATGTACTTGGAACAGTTTGTCAGTAGTGAGCGGCTAGTCAAGTTTGTGTGATTCCGCCAACAGAAGATACGCCTAGACGTCTAGAACATGGTACAACTTAAGGAAGTCGAAACCGGTACTTCGCGCCGCTCCGGCGAGGGGGGGAATCCACGGAGGAGGGGACGAGGGGTGGTTAGGCGATTACAAGGGGAGGAAATTTCACCCGAGTATCTTGCCGGAGCTCTATTACTAAATAGTACTGTGATAGGGGTGGTGTGCTTGTGTGATAAACCTTGTAGTGTTCTTTCTTCCAAACTTGTTTGCAACTACGCAGTTTGAATTCTCGAGGTTTTCTTATAAAAGTGAATTGGTGATTATGCAATGGATAGACTGGAGGATGTTTATGGTGATCGCAAGGGCGTAGCCCGAGCCTCGTCGTGACTTGGATCCGGGCGAGCGAAGCGAGAAAACTTGCCTTTGGAAACAATTTGGCATTAAAATGCGGTGAGGACATAGTATATAAAGGAAGAGCCATGAAAATCGCCTATCGGTAAGTTATATTCATTTCTATCAGAGCGCGCAGCGTAATTTGAGGGAGGGCTTAAGGAGACTCCACTCCTTTGCCTCCTCCTTTCTCCCTCCTCCCTCGCCGCGCTTCTCTAAGGGTGTACCGTGTTTCCTACTTTAACCCAATCATGTTTAATGGTAAGCAAACACGCTTCTTTAATCTTGGCTAAATTTCACATATTATACATATTTATAATAGTATATTTATTTTTTCAGGGATAACCCACAAAAAACATTAGGTTTGGTGGTCATAACGGATAATTGATGTGATAGAAAGGAAAACTGAAAAACAATGTAGTATTCACGGTATTAAAGTGCCAGGTATTTACACAATGACCACACTATGAAGATCCTTAAGTTTCGCCAGTTCATGGGCAGTGATTTTGTCAATTTCCAAAATTGCTTGTGGATTTCAATGAAAAAAACTACAAAACGTAAGTTTTTTTTACTTACAGCAGATAATATTATTTTTTTAAAGAAGTGTAATAACTTATTTGCTATTCAAACGATGTAGCAAAGTCCTTTTTTTGAAAGTGTGAAAATAAAATTTATAGAATTAGTGTCATGAATTTTCAATTCATATATTGTGTTGCTCCATAGCATTTATTTTTTTAAACTCGTGATTTTCTCAAAATTAAAATTTAGAATAATTTCTCTTGATTCTATCAAGAAACCAAGAAACATTTAAGTCATTATGACTGGTATAAAGATTAATTTTATTGTAGTATATCCATGTTACTACAGGTTTCCAAATAGATGTTTTTGATATTGTATAACTGAAGTATTTCACTTCACTTTAGCTAATTTTTCAAGTTTTCACTATGAATGCTGCAAATTATAATACATTACCAGTTAACATTCCTGCAATATGCAAATAAAATATGCAATCGGGTGCTAATTTTTATACCAATAAGGTTAATGTTTTATATTCTGCATAAAGATAATTTCTTTATTAATAATTATATTATTGAACTTCTTTATTTAAATTTTATGTAAATTGATGTTATTAGCTGATTACATTCACAACCACATTTCTAAAAGACATGCAGCTCTCGCTGATTGTCCTTTAGTATCTTTTGTGTGAAATGCTTGTTTCAACCAAAGTCAAAAGTTATTTAGATAAGTTTGCTCACATTGGGCTATGTGAAAAAAAATTGCCAGTGCAAAGCGTATCTGAACATTGCCTGTGCACAGCAAACTGCACAGTATGTCTTTAATGTAGTCAGCATTCCTACACGTGTAATAGTCAGACTTATACAGACAGATAATAGTTATTAATGAAACAAAGTTTCTTTGGACTCCTTTATGGTGTTATAAGTAATGGGCATCTTTCAAAACTTTATTTACAACAGCCCTGAGATTTTTTTATTTCATTAAATTAATCAACTGCTAGGCATTGAATGTGTTTATTTCAACAAAAATGACTTTCAATTTTTTTATTTGTCATAAGCATCAAGCATTGAAAATATTTTGTAGATACATTTTTTTATCAATATTTGGGGCACTGTTTAAAATTGTTTGTATCAATGTATGTCAGTTATGTTAATTGTAAGTAGTAGTATTCACTTAATTAAGATGATAAATGTTTGAAAAATCTCTTCATTTTTTTCTGTATTCTTGAATATAAAGAATATAAGAACAGTCATTTATTTAGCTCATAATAATCTTTTTCAAGATCTAGCTGACGAAGTTGACGCGGGTGGGAGGGTGGATGCAATCGAAATCGACTTCACGAAAGCATTCGACGTAGTACCGCATAATCTACTTATCAGGAAATTATTAACTTCAGGAGTTGATGCTAGACTTGTGCAGTGGATAAGCGAATTTCTTAGAGACAGGAAACAAAAAGTTCGAATGGGCACTCAGTTTTCGACTACGGGTATTGTTACTTAAGGGGTTTCACAGGGAAGTGTTTTAGGGTCATTACTTTTCTTAGTGTACGTAAATGATCGCCATGGTAACATACAATCAAAGGTGCGTTTATTTGCAGACGATTGTGTTATATACCGAAAAAACAAAGGTAGCGCTGATGCACAAATATTACAGCAGGATTTAGAACATTTACGTGATTGGGCCGAAAAAAAAACATGGAAATTAACGGATCGAAAAGCAAAACAATAACGTTCGGGCGGGGACGAAATTATGAGGAACCAGACTATCGTTTAGGTGAGGTCATCATCCCAAGAGTCTCATCATGCAATTATTTAGGCAGTCATCTAGATAGTAAATTAGGGTGGGAGAGGCATATATAAATCAGGTGGTAAGAAAAACGCGGGAGTCCTTGCATTTTGTAATGCGAATTCTAAAGAAAAGTTCTGCAAACGTCAAAGAATTAGCATATCTTTCGCTGGTTCGCGCTCTCATGGAATACGGAGTGGCATATTGGGATCCATACAGAAAGTCACACCGGAAAAATCTAGATAGAATACAGAGGAAAGCGAATAAGTTTACCTATAGAACTAACGCAATAAAAAGGCATGGGAACCTCTAGAAACGAGAAGAACAAGGGCGAGGCTTTGCGCTCTTTATAAATCGTACGTAAGTCAACCAGCTCGGAAGGAAATTCAGGTTAGACAAACCAAATTATTTCGGCAGAAGCGATCACACCCACAAAATTCGAACAAGGAAACAAAATTCAGATCTTGGGAAAATTTCCTTTTGTAACAGAACAATTAGAGATTGGAACAGTTTCATTTTCATTCTCATTCTCATTCTCTAACTATAATATGTCGAAGGCGGCGTCCAATTTGGTGGCTAAAACATTCATATGTAAGCAGCACAAATGAGATATATCAAGGAATGGATGTGCAAAAATTAGGAGTGAATAGCGGCAAAAAGCAATTATGAATGTTTTAGCCACCAAATTGGACGCCGCCTTCGACATATTATTAAAAAGCTTTACGTGAGAATGTTGTTAAACATTAATATATCTTCAATATGTGTATGTATATATATATATATATATATATATATATATATATATATATATATATATATGTATGTATGTATATATATTCCTTTTTTTTACTACATAAAAATGTAATGTTTATTGTCAACCGCTTGTCAAATGCTTTTGAAAAGGCACATGCCAAATGTGCGAAACGTTAAGCACCAATAAATTTATATAAATAATACGTCTTAATTCCTGGTATCATCGTGGATTGATCCTATTTGGTCCAATAAATTTAAAAAGAACCATCTTTCTACAATATTAAAACGGGATCAACAGGAATATATTCAACCATTCTAATATTATTATTATTATTATTATTATTTATTGTTGTTGTTGTTATTGTTATTTAACTGCCACCAAATCATACCCAATTGCAGTTCAAAATAAATGTAAATGTAATAATATTACCTGAGTGAATGTGTTATTCAGTTTTTAGTACACCGTCGTTACACATATTGTCTGAACATTGCCTGTGCCCAGCAAACTGTTCAGTATGTTTTTGATATTGTCAACAATACTACACATGTAATAGTCAAACTACTACAGAGAGATAAGTTATTAAAGAATCAAAGGTAACAAATAACAAAATTATTTTTTTTAGTTCCTTCACTTTCAGTCATGTAAAAAAATTAACATGAATTGAATGTTTGAAATGAATGTGTAAAAAACGTGTACAGCATGAAGGATTTTTTAAAGCTCTTAAATGTACGGATGTATAGTGAAATGCGTGCGACGTTGAAATGTATATTTAGTGTCAGGCAAGTGCCACAACACAGGAGAAGCGGATATGTGCAGGGTGTGCAAAAGATGTGGACTACTGTATAGTACGGACAGGAGTAGTGCACCAAGTGAAAAATAAGTAGTGCAAAGCTGCTTTACAGACCACCACAACACGGATTTTCGCCAGGGTCATGGTGTTGAGGGGTCGAGGGGTTATGATTTTCAACACGGGGCAGGAAAACATGTGAATGGAAGCCATACCAGTACACCTTCCCACGCTCATAGAGTCGGGAGAGAGGGAATTCCCCTACAGCCTACGCCTTGAAAGAGAAGCGACCCCAAGGTCGAAATCTACGCTAACAGCTGACGCCCCTCTCCCTCAATGTCCGGCTGGCACGAATAAATCAACTGTCACAGGAATAGAGAGTTTAAAACAAACTTGCAGATGCCTTCAGTTCAGGAAAAACAAACCTGCAGATGCCTTCAGTTCAGGAAAAACAAACTTGCAGATGCCTAAGAATTACATTTTATGGCGATTTTTCTGCAGGACATGAAAAACCGTTCCGTTTCTGCGTTGGAGAGGTTTCGATTTATGCTGTGTAAAACGCCATTTAACTTCATGGATCGGATACATTTTCCGATTAAGGCAGGTTTCCGGCTTCAACAGACTCCTGTTTAGACCGATTTTACTGTAATATGCAAGATTGGATTTCGACAGGGGGACTCGACATTTTCTCAGATCTTTACGTACCACTTACAAGCCTGGAGAAAGTTAGCATACCAACTGAATGACAAATAATAATAATAATAATAATAATAATAATAATAATAATAATAATAATAATAATAATAATAATAATAATAATAATAATAATAATAATAATAATAATAATAATAATAATAATAAAAGATATGTTGAATGGTAAATTATAAAAAGAATGTGTCTTTGCTTCATACGATGAGGGAATGGAAAGTAATGCTTGTTAAAATCGAGTAATTTTGATGAATATGAAAATACTATTATTTATTATTATATTTTTCTATCCATTTTCATTTTCTTGCAGTATCAACAATGCTAATGGGCAAAGTGTGATTCCATACGAATTAGAGGTCATTGTTACTTGTATCATTGTTGTAACGCCGCACTGATAACAAAAGGCGATGATGACTTTTTATTTTTATTTATTTTACGTCAAAAAACAGTTAAAACTGCGTATGACGTGCTATGGGGAAAAGTGAATTGTGTGCACATTTTCAAAATTCTGTGATCCCTGCACTGTCATATACTACTTAAATTAAAAAAAAATTAAACTGCCTTTCGTTCGCGTGAATGTAAACTAATACTTTTGCATATTTGTAGAATATTACAACACAATAGTGTTTAATAATTACTATTGTATATTTATCAATCTATTTACATTTGTTTACCTCCGCTGTCAGTATGGTATATCTTTTACAGGGAATTCAATTCAGAAATATATTTTCGTTCAACGTTGTGAACAAAAAATGTTTGTTTGAAACTATTTAATTTTCACACCAAATGTTTTACGATTTTAAATGAGTTTTACAAAAAATGGTGACTGAGATGTGTTAATTCGGAGATAAATTGTGGTATAAATAGTATTATATAACCTTTACTAAAGGCAAGAAAGTACGGGCTGTTTTAGCACCACTAGTTTTAGATATGCTTATTTATTTCACTGTTTGTAATAAGTGAAATTCAAAAATAAATACTCTACTTTCCCTTTCCCCATCGCCAGTTTAGAATCGCTGAGACGTATTAAAGATCACCGAAAGACATGAGATGTTCGTTCCGAGCGCACTGAATATTGTTTTTATTACCGTCTAACTCCAGAACCATGATTCACACAGAAATGTGATTGGTCTCATATCAAAATTTGTATTTCCCTTGTCATTTCATCCGCTGGATGTTTGTGCTTTTCTTCAATAATAAAAAAGTTTCTCGCATGGTGAAAATTTATGGACGTCTAAATGTAGAGGTAAACACACGGCAATCATTTATAATTAATTTCTTCGTAATTAAACTATGAAACTCAATTACAAAATAACCATAACATTCTTAGAAGTTCTGGGAATAACTGGTAGAAAACTTATTTGTCTAAGATCAACAGAATCGAAGCTATCATAGAGTAAACATGTTGAATATTTGTGTTAGAAACAGGATGTCAGAGCCGAATAATCCCGAGCTTCTTTATGAATTGGCAACATAGCTTGCTACAGAAAGAGAGAGTCTTATGTAAAATTGTATTGGAGAGAAAGAGAGAGCAATACTCCATAAGGCTCTGTACTGCAAACAAATGCTTGAACGCTTTATAGATGTTAATGCGACCTTAAATAACAAAAAAAGAACAGAGGAATAGGGCAGAATGGTGATTATGTCATCTTATTGAGTACATATAGCACTATCTCTACCAAAAGTCGAATGAAAAAAATTTGAGTCAAAAAAATCTTGTTTTTGTAATTTTTTAAAACTGCACATACTATTGCGCGAAAACTGCTCAAATTTTCAAAAAAATCTAAATGATGTTAATGAAAGGACTAATTATGGAGTACAAATTTCATTTGAAGGAAAAATCTCTATCTTCAATTTTAAAGTTGTAGGAAGACGCCGAAAAAACTTTCGAAATTTTCGTAAATTCAGAGTTAACAGTGTAAACTTACTTATGCTATCTTTATAAGTGTGTTCAACTCTATTCTTACAAGAAATTTATAGAAAAAATCTGGAACCATTTTTGAGAAAATTTTGAATATGTCCCAGGAACTTCCTGTAAAGTACCCCAAAAAATTAAAGGAAGTTATTCAAAATCGCAGAGCTTCGAGGCGATCCAGATCGCCCACGAAATATTCATTTTGGAAAAATCGTAAGAATAGTTTAGGCGCTAGTGTGTTGTCCATAGACAATCGAGCAGACGAGTGGACGGACAAACGTTAGGAAAGAAAGAAAGAAAGAAAGAAAGAAAGAAAGAACGAAAGAAAGAAAGAACGAAAGAAAGAAAGAACGAAAGAAAGAAAGAACGAAAGAAAGAAAGAACGAAAGAAAGAAAGAACGAAAGAAAGAAAGAACGAAAGAAAGAAAGAACGAAAGAAAGAAAGAACGAAAGAAAGAAAGAAAGAAAGAAAGAAAGAAAGAAAGAAAGAAAGAAAGAAAGAAAGAAAGAAAGAAAGAAAGAAAGAAAGAAAGAAGGAGAAGAAAGAAGAAGAAAGAAAGAAGGAGAAGAAAGAAGAAGAAAGAAAGAAGGAGAAGAAAGAAGAAGAAAGAAAGAAGGAGAAGAAAGAAAGAAAGAAGGAGAAGAAAGAAAGAAAGAAGGAGAAGAAAGAAAGAAAGAAGGAGAAGAAAGAAAGAAAGAAGGAGAAGAAAGAAAGAAAGAAGGAGAAGAAAGAAAGAAAGAAGGAGAAGAAAGAAAGAAAGAAGGAGAAGAAAGAAAGAAAGAAAGAAAGAAAGAAAGAAAGAAAGAAAGAAAGAAGGAGAAGAAAGAAAGAAAGAAAGAAAGAAAGAAAGAAAGAAAGAAAGAAAGAAAGAAAGAAAGAAAGAAAGAAAGAAAGAAAGAAAGAAAGAAAGAAAGAAAGAAAGAAAGAAAGAAAGAAAGAAAGAAAGAAAGAAAGAAGAAAAAAAGAAAAAAACGTTTATTTCCGTTGAAATCCCGATATCGATTTTCCGCAACATTACTTAACTTTATCTACACTACGCGTATTACTCTGTATATACGTATGTATTATATACGTATGTATATACGTATACCTACTGTGTAACGTATACTGTGTGACGTAAAATAACTGGTGGTGCTGCAGAATGGCACAGACTTTCTTATAGGAAACCGGTACGTTCACTAATCGCGTACATTTATCTACAAACGATTTAAAATCATTAGCGGAAAATATAACTTCATCATTGGAGAGTTTGTGCACCCTCGAACGTTAAAGCACTATCGATCTTCTGCGCATGCGCAGTTGAAGTTTCACATCACTTTTGTGTATCTGCGCATGCGCAGAAAATCGATAATGTCGGCTATGGCGTGCACAAACTCTATAACTGTGAGCCGCTACAGTTTTCTTACATTTCTCAAGCGTTTATCTTTTAGCGAATTCTGTTTTGGCAATTTAAATGCTGACCTAGGTACGAGACCAATTGCAATATTTTCTTTCGGAACCAAATACAATACATGAAGCCATTTCAATAAAAAAACGATTCTAACTAATGTACTATGCTCACACTTTTTCTTGATCCTCGAGCTCCCTCAGCCCGGCATAGCACGGCCTGGTAGAAAATATGAGCTCCACTCGGAACCGCGCGCTATCTGTCCTTCCTCTTCCTTGTCCTATCCTCTCCCCTTACACACACACACACACACACACACTCACACTCACACTCACACTCACACTCACAGTCACACTCACACTCACACTCACACTCACACTCACACTCACACTCACACTCACACTCACACACACACACAGACACTAACATGCACTACACTACCACCCAGCTTGTCCCGGTTGGGGCGGTGCCCCGCTGGTGGGAGAGTCCTGGTTAGGGGGAAACTCCACTAGCCGGCTGTAGGTCGGCGCCAGATCTTGCCATCTAGTGGGGAAAGATCACGGCCATCTCCCGAGAAAAAACATGCACTACACTAACGGGACTAATGACCAAAGCAGTTGACGCGCCCAGAAACACGGAAAAATCAATCAATCTTAGTCATAGTTATTTAAAACATTTTATGTAATTAATTTATTAAGTATGCCGTATCGCTGTGGAACAAGAGTCTCTCCTTCCATCCTATTTTGTGCTTAATACAAAATAATTCATTAAAAAAAAGAATAAAAGTGAACTATGAGATTTCTTCAAATGCATACATTTCTGCAACTGGGGGCGTAGCTCAGATGGTAGAGCGCTCGCTTAGCATGTGAGAGGTACCGGGATCGATACCCGGCGCCTCCAGAACTTTAGTCGAGTTTTTTAAGAGCATTATGAAAGAAGATGCATCATGTTTAGTTCAATTACCGTTTCGTTTGACCATTTCTGCGTTATTATTTGTTGAAACTAAAAGTTGTCATTAAACTTTTGCTTTATAATGACTTGTTTGTACTCAAATTATTATATTATTTTTATTACTATTATTAATTACTAGTCCCATTGGAGGGCAAGGCATCCTACTCGAAAGTTGGAAGAGGGGGGGGGGGAAGTCGAGACTTAAAGTACCACTTCCAAGTGAGCCAGTTCTGAAGGGCGTGTCTAATTCATTAGATCATTATCATTAACTTTTGAATTTAAAATAAATATACACTTGTCTTAAATTTCTTTCTATCAACTTGCTGGGTCTAGGAATGTATTTATTTAGTGAAACAAGTTTTTTTAGCTTGTTTCTCTCCAATTTTTTTCTTTACATTTCTTGTAAGAAAAAGAGTAATATACACTTATAAAGGTGGCATAGGTTCGATTTTCACAGTTAACTCTGAATTTTCGAAAATTGCAAAAGTTTGAATTTTTTGGCGTCTTTCTACAACTATTAAATTGAAAACAGAAATTTTTCCTTCAAATGAAATTTGTGGTTCTTTCATAAAGGTTTTGTAGATTTTTTTGAAAATTTTAGTAGTTTTCGTTCAATAATGCGTGCAATATTTGCAATTTTAAAAAAATACAAAAACAAGAATTTCTCAAAAACGGCTCCAATTTTTTCTTTAAATTTTTGGTACGGTTAGTGCCAAACGAACCCTATACGATGACATAAACGCCACATTGCTCTATTCTTTTGTTTTCTCAAAAATTACAACGTAATTTTTTTGACCTGTCTCACACGTCGGTAATATTTACATTAGAGACGATTTCTTCACGTTATTGTACTCATGAGTACATGTGCTTTAAATAATGTCATATAAAGTTTCTCGAAAATTTAAGTTTTCTTTTAAAATGAGCTCAAAATACCGCATTTCCAGAAACGCTCAAACATTTTCTCAAAAATGGCTCCAAATGTTTTTTTCACACTTTTCCAACGGATAGGGGTAATGGTACTGTGTTAATATGACGTGAAGTTCATTTTGGTGTATTCTTTTATTTTTTCAAAAATTACACAAATGTAATTTTTTTGAAATATCTCTCGCACCATTAATGTGCACATTTCCATCGATTTGTAAACATTATTGCATTTGTGAGTGCAAGTGCTGTAAACGACTTTAAATTAAGTTTTTCGAAATCTCAATTGATTCCTGTGGAAAAGAGCTTCAAATTTCTCATTTACAGTAATGCTTAATCGCCATTTTCTTAAAAAACGGCTCCAAATTTTTCAATAAAAATATCAATTTAGGACGATGTTTTACTCTTTTTTTAATATCCTTGAAGTAATATTTCGGTTCTAGTATTAAGAAACCGAAAAGTTGAGAAAATGTCAAACAATTATTTTGGCCAACGAAAGATGGCAGCTGGCCAGAGAATGGAGCAAGACCTCCACATCAAGGAAATTAGAAAAAAATTGCAACGAGAAAGCCTGTGCCATTCAGTAGCACCTCTAGTTTATTTTGGCGAGGGGCTCCGAGCAGTGGGCTGTAACCAATTCAGTGCACCGTTAAATCCCATCGCGAGGCCGCTTATAGTGGTCGTGTTGACAACTTGCATTGAACCCACTATCTGTAGGGTAGCCAGATGTTCTCTATTTGAGTGAACTGTTCACTTTTTCTATTATTGATTCACTAATTAGAAAATGAGAATACTGAACATGGAAAAATATCTTTATTTAAAAATCGATTACAGTTGACTCTGCCCTGTTGGGAATCCTGGCTATCTAGCAGGGCCGCGCACTTGTCTTAGCTTCGCCCCCAAATCTACAGAAATTGTTTCAATATTGTGCACAAGTTCCGGACTCCAATGCTAGCTTTGAAAGAATTTTCAGTGTAATGAAAAATGTTTGGATTGACGAACGCAGCAGAATGGATTTTGAGTAGGTTGTACATTTTTTTAACATTACGTACAGGTGCACGAAACTTAAAGAATTATTCAAGGAGATTTATAACGTTGTAAAAGCTACTCAATCAAGCAAAAAGTGGTGTCGAAAATAGTTAATTGATTGAATTAAATAATAAATGAAATCCAAAGAAAGTTATAAAAAAATATTTGAAGTAGAACAGGCGATTGTGATGTTAATATGTTAAATTATAAATTATTGACTACTATATCATTATTTAAAGATCATATAATATTAAAGCAGATGATTGTTACATTAATATACGAAAATGTCATTGTTCAAAAATTTATCTGTCTTATTTTACACATTACTTCCACCACTATCACAGTTTTTTTTTGTTTTTTTTTCTTCTTTTTTTCCTGAGATGTATCTGGCAACTTTCACCATCTGTGATTTTTAAGTAGGCGTGAAGAGTGTTGTTTAAGCAGCTCTTTTATTTGTAGTTTATAAATGTCTATTTTACTAGGATGAAAATGCACGATGAAAATGTGTTGAATATAATTGCACAATTTTATCATACTTACTTATGAATGTTGATTGGCACTACTCAACTCACAAGAAATAAACAGGACTTTACCTGAGAATTAATCTGCTTTGAATATTCTTTTATTTCGTTAATGGTCTGAACGTAAACCTTCTCTGATATAAAGGTAAAAATACAATAAAATATAAATAAATTTAAACCAAAATGTAGTGATACTGTTTGCAATATGGTGAAATTGTTCGCAATAAGAAGTAATATCTTCTCTTTCCTATTTTAAACTCGTTAAGGTATAATTACACATTTGCAAAACTTGGGCGATTATTGCTTAACTGTCTTCTGGCGCTTATATACGTTCTTCAAACGCAATGAACCCACGAATATTTTGTTTTCATTCACCATGAAGCATGAGTGTGTAAGGTGGTGTCCTCTCGTTTACTTCAAACCTACTTGGGATACCACTTTCGCAGCAAACTTGAAATAGGCCAGAAGTGAGATTAGATAGGCCAAAGAGACATTTAAATTTGACTACTGTGTTAAATTTATACAGACTAGGAATTACTTATGTTTTGAATTACTTTCAATTATACGTGCAAAAATAGTGTTAAAGAAGTCATACGCATACCAAGATAACATTTTAAAAAATAGTTCTGAGGCATTTGTCGTCATCTGAACTCGGTCTTCATAACTTCCAGCTGGAACACTTCACTGAATGATATAATGGGAATCAACCCTCCCCAACTTAACATCTAGTAAAATAATATTATGTGAACCCTTACTTCGACCTCTATTCCACGACGATTACCAAATGATTTGGTCAAATGATTCAGGTTGACAGCATTTTCTTAAAACACTTCAATAAAAACGGAAATTTTAGCGCCCACACCTGTTATAATATTAAAATATATATTTTAATGGATTTCCTCACAAAATATCAGTACACAAATATCAGTATCTAGGCGTCTCCTTTTGTGAATGTGTCGTATCTTCCGGATTTGTAAACGCTCCGAGACCAAGTCTGCTCTATAAATAGTTCCTCAGGGCTGCGAGTGCATTTACAGCGCAGCGTAGCGCGTATTTTTGGAAAATAGACCGTGGAACTTCTTTCATTCGCCACGCGATGACTCTGATGCCCTTCGTTTGGAAATATCGCAATTATATTTTAATTTACAAGGAAACTGATTCTTCGAACTGAAAAGAGATATTAAATTCTGTATGAGATTGGAAATTAATACTCTTGATAACCTTTCAATGAAACAAAAAATTATGTCGGCTGTGGGATGCGAACTGTGTGAACTTCATATACCCTATTTAAGCCCTTCCATGTCAGCTGGGAGTGGTGGCGTACTCCTGTAATCCAGCTGCTTGGAGGCTAGGTTTAGAGGATGGCTTGAGGACGGGAGATCTGTAACCCAGTAACTCACGTTGACTGGGCGTCCGCACTAAGCCTGCCATCAATATGGGCACCCTTGGGGAGCCTGGGGTGTCCAGGTTGGTTAAAGAGGGGCGAACCGGACCAGGGGGGAAACCCAGCAGTCAAAAGTTCCCGTGGGAGGCAGTAGTGGGATAGCGCCTAGGAGCGAGAGCTGTGTAGCAGCCCGCCCAATAGAAGCCAGACCTGAACCTTTTTTCCAACTAAATGCAAATTTGAATTTTATATGCAAAATAAAATACAAAGCAAACATGCAATGAAAAAGCTAAGCCCCTATATCACAATAATTATAATTGGATATTACTTCATAGAACTTTACATTTTCATTCAGAAGCAGGGACTAATTAAAGATCAATTACAGCAAGAAGGAAGATGTTCTGAGAAAACATTTGAGAGACCATCTCCCCATAGTATGTCACACACAGTTTTTATTTGTTTGACTTTAAATAAATAAAATAAGTAAGATGCTATACCTAAATAGTAATTATAAATTATTTGCAGTTAGCAATTATGAACTACATCAAGAATATAAAAAAAGGTTACCTAATGGTGTCCTTCTTGTATTCCGCAAGAATGTACTCCAGAATATATGAAATTGTACTTCATTTCTCAGGAGTTTCTCATTCTTTTCTTTCCTTGTTTTCATTTCATGGTGTGACTATAGGAGTGAATACAAACAATGTGCACCGATAGAAATGTTTATTTTGCATTAAAAACCATTAGGAAATTCCGTATGAATATCTGCCTAAGAAACTTGGAAAGAGTACACAGAATGGATTTTAATGTTGGAAAGGTGGGAAAGGTGGGGTGGAAGGGCAGCACTCTGTTTGAAGTATTTAATTTTATCAATAAGCATATTGCATAGCAATAAGCATATCAATAAGATTAATACAATAAAACTTGCTCAATGTAGAGCGTGTTTAATGTGAAAATCTGTCTAATGTGAACAAAAATCACGGACCTGCCAATCACAAATTCTACAGTATTACATTGCATAATGCGGAATCTTGTCTAATATAGAAAAAAATACAGGTCCCTTGAGGTTCCGCATTGAGCAAGATTTACTGTATATAAGTATTTTCAAATATATATAGTAATTAAAAATATTATTTAATTAAAGAAGTTCATGTAATTAAGAAAATCAAGAAGCTTTATATAACTAACAAGTCCTTGATTTCTAAAAAAAATGTTTTGTTGGTGGATATGATTTCTAATTATCTACCTGTCATTCTCCTCCTGGTTTACGGAGTGTCAATCAGATGGTGCCTCAAGATGGAATGATGTGTAGTGAAAAGGGAATTCATGACAAAAGAGGAATTGAATTGATTAATGAATATAAGATGGAATTTCAAATGTGCTCTCAGAATATTGGTTAAGATCTTGGCTGTTTTGGCAAGAATTGGCAAACTGCAGAACACGATTGCTACACAATGCGTAACTTAAAGAAGTCACTATTGCATGAAATTAGATGGTCACACTTGAGCTAGTCAGCTTTCATGAAGAACACTGATTTGTAAATGAAGAGGCAAGATCATGGTAGTATTGTATTCCATTATTATGATTCAATGAAGAAAGGGTGGCAGAAACCAAGTGGGTGATGCCTCTTTATTAATATATATTTTTTTTCCATAATATGAGCAATATACCATGTACTTCTCCAGGATATTACACTATTTCGCAGGAGACAATGTATATTCGCACAAATCACACACTGATGAAACTGACTATACGAAAGGTGACTAAATGAATAGCTGATGTAAGTCCTTTTCACGGTGTACTAAGGGAGTAGTTTGTGTTTCTTCATTAATTCTTTTTGCTGTTATTTCATTTAATGTATAAATTATATCTGTATTCTATAAGATATCCACATTTTATTAAATCCATTCACATTTTCTTAAATACAACTTCTGCAATTGAGCTTTCATGGTAGGCAATTCATCTTTTATACATAATTTTTTGAACATTGCGCATGATAGTTCTTTACTTTATTCAATTGAGTTTTTTAAAATTTTGTTTCAAGATTAGTACAGTATTGTTTTGGTGGTTCTACAAATGTAACAAAATGGAGGAAAATTCTAAAGAAAAGTTTATTAGCACACTTAAAACATTCTATATATGATTCATCAGACAAGTTCCTGATTCAGGGGAAAGCAGGTATGAGGACAAGGGTTGATCTCCATTCTAATTATTTTTTAACTCAATTTCTTTGAAACAATTACTACACACTGATCTCACATCACATTCTAAAGGAGATTTTCCAATAGGGCTGAGAAGGTGCATTTCAAAAAGAAATTCATATTCTAAAAAAGTATAGTTTTTGTTGAATAAATTTGTGAGGAAGAAAGGATGGTTGAATTATTGCCCAACAGCTCATAATATGGCATTTCCTGAATAGCTAAGAGCAACCTCTGTTAATACATTTTGGATCCTAATGATTTCCTTCTTTTCGATCATCCCTTCAATTTCAGATTATTCTACCTATTTCACACACAGATTAAACTTATTTCACACAACTGTGAATTACTTGAGCAGAAATCTAATTCCTTGAGAACACTTTAAATTCCCAATAATTGCCAATAACCCTTATATTATATCAACACTAGATAAAATCAGCATAGGTACTAGAAGAATAACTTTTGTATAATGGAATGGAGGGTTCTTAAACATTAAAAAAGAAAATGAGAAACAAAGTTTAAAAGGAAGTTGAAAAACAGATGTGTCATCTGTGTTAAACATTGCAAAGGGTGGTAGAAAGAGAGGTAGCTAGAGAGGGAGTAAACGTCAGAAGCATTCTTTTCAGGCCCATTATTCTTGGGACGTCAGAAGCATTCTTGTAAACGTCAGAAGCATTCTTGGGCCCATTATTCTAGTTTTCAATGGATAAATCTGCTGAACAAAAAATAGATCTGCAAACTCAGTGTATACAAATTCATGGCCTTACAAAATTGAAGTGAATTTGATTAATACTGAAATGTATTCTTTAGTCCTTTTCTTGAACTCCCTGTTCATTTGAGAAAACAACCTCAACTCAAGAATATTTAGAGTTATGTTAACGGTAGGATAATGTTCATAAAAGCAAGAAAAAACATTGAGACAAACAGTATTTTTTTAAAATGTAAAACAAAGAAAAAAATATGACTACAAGAGTTATAAAGAAATTGATGTGAAATAAGTAAATTCTGTTATGAATATGCAAATCAAGATGCATATTGTAGCAAATTAGTATTCATTATTCTAGTCAAAGTCAGCACATCAATAAATAATCAAATTGGAAAAAGAATGATTGTACCTCATACAATAGTATACAATGAATTTATAAAATGACACCAATGTCTCAAAACTCATTATCTATAAAAAGTATAGTCATTGAGGAAAGTGATGAATTGAGTAATAGATACAGCAGTGAAATTCTGCCTTGAAATGTTTCATGCATGTTGAGTTTGGTTCACATCATTGAGAAACCAAAACAATTAATGTTTGAAGTGTTTTATTACCTAATTTCTTTTTCTTTTGGTTATCAAAAGGGATGTTGAAAGAAAAATAATTTATCTGTGTTTTATGTTAAGTGCTCCCTTACAACTTGTTTTATCCCTTCATTTGTTGTTTAAAATGCTTGACAGTTTGCTTCGAGTTTTATATGAAGTGCTATTTTGTTCCTTGTATATCTTTCACTGTTATGCTTGTTATCGTCAATCTTTTCCTTATGTCTTTATTTCTCTGTTGATCCAGTCTAGTTTGGCCATGGAGGTGTCTTAGGAACCACATTTGAGCTCCTTCTAGTCTCTTTGTTTTAGGATCCAGGTTCCTGATCCATATAATAACATTGTTTTGACTGTCATGCTGTGTATTCTTAATTTGGTTTCTTGTGCAATGTCCTTTCCAAAGTGTCTTAATTATTCCATTTATTCTATTATATTTCAAAATGTTGTGTTGGAGGTCCTAGGAGTTTTGTCCAATTTCATTGCCTAAATATTTGAATATTGATACTGGCTCTATTATTTCTCCTTCAATAACTATCATCACTCTTCTAAGTTCCTTTACTTGGAATGTCATTTTTTTTTTTTGTTGTTGTTGAGATTTTCATGGCATAGGTCTTTGCTATTTGATTCAATTTATATGTTGCTATTTGGAACATTCTTCATCTTCATCAACATTCATTTGGTTCATCTTCTGATTCAGCCAAAATTATTTGTTCATCTGCAAATAGGACTGTTTTAAGTGTTAATTATGTTATTTGTAAAGTTTTAATTGCTAATTCATTATTTTGACATTTGTTAGTCAAAAAAAGATCAGGATTTTTCTGACATAATAGGTTTATCCAAAATTATTTAATTTTCCTAAATTTCTTTCAATTTTTTTCTGAATTTTCTCTTCTCAATACATGGAAGACCTCTTTCAATAACATCTGAAGTTATAGACAGATTTTTGTAAAGAACAAAGAAATGCCTGACCTTACAATTAATTCATACAAATCAAATAACTTCTCAAAATTCTCTATTGTCAGATGAAGATACCAGGAGTAGCACAGTTGTACCTGCAGTATCAACATTTCTTCATAGACTTTGGCACTCAACTAACAGATGAGTTACTCTGTGGTTAAAACTTCAAACAGGAAATTTCCTTGAACATAGTTTGCAAACTCAAAAGGGATATCATATGGAAGGAAAAAAGAAAAAAGAAAGAACGGGAAAAAAAAGAAAGAAAGAAAGAAAAAAAGAAAGGAAGAAAAAAACACAAGTAATGCCAAATATAACTTCTTTATTGAATATAATATTACAAATATCTGCCTAGGAAACATTATTTATTCAAATGCAATGCCATTAACATTTTCATACAAAAAATTAAGTGACAAATTGGCAAAACCATTTCACTGAAAATTGGTAACTTTAGCAAGGCACTTTGCCATATCGACTATAATCTAAAACTAACAATAAAAAATTCACACTTGCAAAAACTAAGAATTTTACCACTCCTGTGAATTAGTAATACACAAAAGATTATGCCTCAATATCTATAAAAAATGCACAGAATTTTAACTTCTTTCAGCTTGAATTGTTGAAAAAACAATTACAGTAATATTTTTGAACATTTAATCAAGAAAAATGTTCTTCAATAAGGCTGAAAGTAATTAATATTATAAAAAGATACAAAAATGGAAGGAGTTGAAAATATGCTCATTGGCCAATAGAACATTGGTGTTCTATAATGTGGTAGAAAATATATTATTGCATTATTAGACGTACTGCATGGATAATTAACAAAATACAACTATTAAATTTACTTAAAAAGTTATATAGTACTTCTGGACAGCAAATTACAACATTCAGAAAAGTACTTTTTTTAATAGTGACTTATGTTGTCAATACCTAGATATCTAATTTGTTATTCTCAACACCTTCACATCTTTTTGAATTTGGTCTAATTAGATCTCTTCATTATCATCATTTCTTATCAAATAAAGTTTTTGAAAGAATCCAACTAGCAAAATAATATGATGATAGTTTGACATTAAATCTGATTTCTTATTCACTGACTTCAGAATTTTCAATGATTAATGAAAATTCAATTTAAAAAATCTTAGTGACAAATTGTATAACTCTTTCCATTTGAAGGTGGTCGAAAAGCAATTCTTTTCACATCCCAGTAATACCTTCATTTAAAAAATCTTTACATAAAAAGATCAAAAATAAAAATAACACTATCAAAATGCATGCTTCTAGGAAAAAAGCCCTCTAATATTGCACATACATTCAAGAAAAAATATATTTTTCAAATGAAATAAAAATCTTGTGAAATGTTTTCCTCCTTTTTTTGTGAATTCATTGGTATTCTTTTTAACTTCAGCAGGCTTAAAAAGAGCATATCTCTGCACTTAAGGATTCAGAAAATATTTAGATTGTATAGCAATGAATACTCTAGTAATTAACCTTTCAGAATAGATTATAAAAATTTACTAATAATGTTGTTATGCCATAAATGCAAACCATGATTACACATATCAAATCTTATGAGAACTTGTTTTGATTATCTTTCAATGAATTTATTTTAAAATTAACAATATTTTCAAATAGCTGGTAATTTTGAGAAAATATTTTCATTTTGGGAATGTGTATAACACTTGATTATCGTAATGTTCACTATGAAACTATGAATGTTTTATGAAACTTGGTAACAAAACACACACTGTATTATATGCATGAACATTTCACAATCACACAATTAGGAGTGTGTTGAACCTACTTACAAATATTGAAATAAGGAGGAATATTTTGATGCTAATCAATTTTGGAACGCTACATATGAGCTTAAAAAACACAGTGCTTTCTCATCACATGTCACAAAATTCCCCTAAGGGGACACAGCCCAATTTTATCAATAGTCCTCTTCATAAATTCAGTCTACTATTGTTACATACATATTAAAAGAAATTTCTTTCACTATAGAGCTATGCAAGAATTATTGAATTGCTTATATCTTATGCTTATAAAGAATCCTGTAAATGATTGTACCAAGAATCCTATGAATAAAATAATTAAAAGTATTAGTAACTAAATTATGTAATACTTGAAGACAATGGCAGAGAAGATATGTTGCAAAAGAAAATAACAGTAAAAATCAAGAGTATTAAGGAAAAAATAAAGCAACTTAATATTGCAAGATAACAGACATTTGTACAGCAAGCTAAAGGCTAAAGATATATTGTATTTAGCAGCTGCATTTATATACAGTACTTCATTTTAAGTTTGAAGTAATAGGTCTGCTTAACACTTAGGCTAATTTTGCTTTTCAAGAAATGAAGATTCAGTTATGCAGAGAGAAAAACAGAGTAATATAAACATGAATTTAAAAAAAAAATTGAATGGGAAGGAAAAATTTAAGAAGAAAACTAAAAAATTCAAGGCCATTGTTTATGAATAACAAGCTAGTACAAAGTGTATATTTTACAAAAATGGATTTTCTTGTACAGTAAGTACTATTCACTAAGAAGTACTTTCCTGCACCGCTTGATATAGCTGCAAATAACTTGAAACAAGCTATTATTTGCCTTATAACCTAATGAGTCATAATTAGGTGTTATTTGTATTTTGTCCAATTTGAAATCAAGATAATACAACTATAGACACAGCCTACTGGAATAGAAAATCACAGGTTGGCAATGTTTGATGTTGTGGAGATCTGTCATGCCAACCTGAGAACAAGGACAAAAATCAACTGTCAGAAAGGAAGTACACATTCTTGAATAAGAACATAATGTTTAGTAAAATGCTTTATTCAGAGTGGTGCAATTAAGTAGAGTATTTGATGTAAAAGATACAATGTCATATTGGTGCAGTATTGATTGAGAACAGAACAATGAAAAATTAAATGGACTAAAATATTTGAGAGAGTGAATTCAGAGAACTGTCTGCATGAAATTGGAATTGAAGGAAGGACTTATGTTATTTTGAAGTGTGAAGAAGACATGCATATGTATCATTTAAAATTGTGGATTTAACTATATGTTTTGTTATCATTTTTATTTAAAAAACAATATAGCTTCAAGAAAGTTTTTTGTTTTTCTCAATAAATGTTATCTTTTATTTTGAATCTGAAAGGGTTTTTAATTAATATTCTCATTTAGTTGCCTTATTCAAAACTATAGTGTTTACCCTAGAATCATCAGCCCTGAACAAATATTAAATGAATATTTTTATTTTCCCCCATTAAGTAAATTTATTATATTTTTGATTAATGGACAAAGTAAAAAACCACAGAACATTACTAGAAACTTAGCTCATAAATATTTCCAGAATTTTAACTTTTCCTGATAAATCAAAAGATTCAAACAATAAATACTCTTTCTTTTTGAGTTTTCAATTAATTTTTATTGTAGATTTCTGAAGCAGATTTGTATTGAATTTGTGGGTAATGGTTTTAGGTTGCATTTGCTCATGTGGTCATTAATGAGAGAGATTCTTCTGGTGATCTACCAGGTGACCATAACTGCCCATTATGGATGCAAATTGCTCTTTGTGACTGCTGTAGTTGTAGTAGTCAACAGTAGTTATTCATGACAGGTGACCATTTCTTTGGACTTGAACGAGAAGGTACTGGAAAATCTTAAAGAGGCTGAGTTTGTAAAGCCGATTTAATGACCACCTCCCCATTCAAGTTATGAAGCTCAGCATCTTCTCTGTAAATCATTAACTATTAATAATGTACCCGAGTTTTTCTTTTTTCTTGAATTCTCAAATTCATGGAATGAAAGTTCTTGCTATTTCCGAGAATGCTTTTGTGACAGTTAATCGTTTTCATGATATAGTTAGGAAACTTGAACTAGATTCTGTGTGTGTTAGTTGATTTTGTATCCTATGTTATAAACAATTTTGAATCCATTGAAATGAAATACTATCTGTACAGTGTGATAAAAACATTTTGGGTGGAAATTTAAATTCTTTTAAATGTCAAAATTTCATAACACTTTCATTCAATATCATGTTTCTATTTTATTACATCCTAACTAGGCAGATCCTGATACCTGATACAGTGCACCCCAAAATTCTGCAACATTGCATGCACTTTGAGCATGATCAGGGTACCGAACCAGTGTTAGTCCACAGTAGCTTCGGCACAGGAGTCTGTATATACTATTCAGGTTAACTGCACATCCATGATAATTGTAAATAACATTGTCTGTACTTTCTTCCTTCGTGTTCTGATATTCAACTACAAATGTTTGGGCATAGACTTAATTTCAAGAAAGAAAAAGGAAGAGAAATAGAGTGCCAAGATTAACAAGTGAGACAGTTGGGCACGTCAGTATCTCTGGAAAACAGAAATTGTGCCACTGCCTGATTCATATCATGAAAACCATGATGGCAAAAGCACATTCTAGGCAAAATACAATACACAACCAGTTCCCACCTATTCCCTTCAAACCTTAGCACCGACATTCCAAAGTGGCATGTACAGTTTTGGGATACATGACAGTTTTACTCTGACAGGTTTGTGTATTTTGAACTTGACCACAGCGAGAAGGCACCCACCGACTCCATTTTATCTCACCACCTTCTCTTGCTCGGAGAAGCATCTGTCATCTTCACATGCCCAACAAAAATATCCTGTACTGGTATACGAGAATAGGTACCTTCAACTGTGAATCAGTTTTCTAAAGGCAATCAGGGGTCTGTCACATTTTAATGTGGGCGGTGAGGCACCAGACAATCATGTTTATCTGGACGACCAAAATAGTACAGAATCAATTGTCACTAATCCCGAATGTGTATAGCTCCCTAAAGCAGTCCATACTTAAGCGATGTAGTATATCTGTCCCCTCCAGCAAACGGCTCCAGTGTGGAAACAAAGGAGCAGGTAGCATATCAACTTAATAATGAGCCACGCGAGTCAGGCTGGCATAACCCGCTTAAAATGTATGATCACCTTCAGACCCGATTTACGCATGCTATATCGAATAATTTCATTGTTATTGCGAACGCGCGCATGCCCAGAGCGGCTGAAGCAGCTTGAAGCAGCTTGCACGTTCGCTAAACCTCGGAAATCGTTCGCCAGAAGGAAACGAGCAAAATGAATTTTGAATTCTACTGCTTTACTTATGAAGACTAACCATGAAGATATATGGAGTTCATGCATCCTGGAACGTTAAAGTACCATCGATCGTTAAAATACCTGCGCATGCGCAGTTCAAATTTTGCATCACTTTCGTGCATCTGCACAAGCGCAGAAGATGGAGATTGCAGTCGACTGCTGCTCGCTACGGAGTACACAAAGTCCCTAAAATCTTTATTCTGCGCATGCGCAGTATGAGTCGTATCAGTAGAGAGTTCTCGCACGACATAGTGTACAGCAATCTACTGCAATCACGATCTTCTGTGCAAGCGCAGATGCACAGAAGTAAAGCGAAACTTGAACTGCTTATGCGCAGAAGATCGATACTTTAACGTGCTTTCGATTACTTTAATCGTGCTTTCGATTACTTTAACGCTCAAGGGTGCACAAACTCCCTAATCACCCTACTTTTGTGTATTTGCGAATGCGCAGACAATCGATAGTGCTGTCGATTGGTGTAACGCTTCGAGGTGCAAAAATTCCCTATAAATGCACAAATACTACTGCGCAATTGATATTGCTGTCGATTCCTGTAACGCTACACCCTGCTTGAACTCGCTAGTCGTCACGGAAGCACCTGAATCTTCATTTCCTTTTCCTTTGGGTGCGCTTCTCACGCGGCGACGTGCTCCGCCAGCAGGCGCGCCACGGCGGCGCGGTCGTCGCCGTGGTCCGAGCCGCGCGGGCGGCGGCCCTGCGCGTTGCGGGCGCGCGCGTCGGCGCCTGCGCGGAGCAGCGCGCGCGCGGCGGCGACGTGGCCCGCCGCGGCCGCCAGGTGCAGCGGCGTGTCGCCCAGCGCGTCGGCCGCGCGCGCGTCGGCGCCCGCCGCCAGCAGCGCGTCCACGCACGCCGTCTCGCCGCGCGCCGCCGCCTCGTGCAGCGCCGTGCGCCCGGCCGGGTCCCCCGAGCGCGTGCGCGCCGCCACCACCGACGCCCCGTGCGCCGCCAGCGCGGCCACGCAGCGCGCGTGCCCCAGCGACGCCGCCTGCAACGGGCAATCAATGGGGAGCGATGACGGGCGGATACTGCGGTTTTTACAGAGACACTTTGACACTTTGAGTCAAGCTAGTGTCGTGGCGAACAGAAGACTTTCAGTGTACTGCTGTGGGAATGAATGAGCAGAACGAACGGTTATGTATATAATGAATGAATGGTTATGTATATAATGAATGAATGATGCGTGAATGAAAAATAAATTAGAAAAAGAACCTCATAGAAAACCCTACAAAAACATTTAGAATTAAGAAAAAAAATAACAATCACATTTTTCGTGTAAATTAAGTATGCCAAAGTGCTACTACATAATAATTATTATTAAATTAGATTTAAGCTAGAATTAAGTTAGTTTTAGTTAGTAATAGCTTTTTTACCTCTCCTTCTTAGCTGCTTAAGCCGCAAGGCAGCAGCGTAATTTGAATGCCAGTATTAAATAAATTCCCGCCTCCTCAGAGTTACTGTGGAGGGGAAACGTAAAAAAAAAAGAAGTTTTTCCAGAGCTGCCTCCCAGTTACACTCGAGACCCCTCACCACGATGGCATTTAGGCGCGGTTTTTCGCGTCTTTCTCGGCCATGCTGCTAGAGTCGCTTCATCTGCAGCACTGCTTGATACGGTCGAGACCATGTGACACCTAGCGGCACGACTGAGAAAGACGCGAAAAACCGTGCCTAAATGCCGTGGTGACGGGCCTTCAGTGGAATTGAGAGACAGCTCTGTAAAAAACGCAGTATAGGACAGGGAAGATCTTCTCCCCCCCCCCCACCCGACCACCATACCTAGAATTCTCCTCTTAACGATTAAAATTAAGAGTTAAGGCATGCACAGCCTAATACAAGAGGGGTGGGGATACAATCCTGGGTCCTTGTGCTCCTTTTCCACCAAACATTTTTATTTGCACATGGCGTGGTTTACTAGGAAGTCACGAAAACAAAACACGCTATTATTATTCTATTTAATGCTGGGTAATTGAAATATTTATATATTGTAAGAAATATTTCACAATTACGACGTAAGCAATAGTTCGAAAAAATCATCTGTGGCGCGCTGCCTGCGGGCACACACACCACAGGCAATCAATGCGGACGAAGGCCAATGACAGTGGCGTAAGCGATGGAAGGACTTGGGTGCAATCCCCCCCTCCAGACCTAGAAAAAATGTGTGCATTCCTCAGTTAAAGGTTACTACTTAGAGCATATGCGTGCACAGCTTAATACAACAGGGGGGAGGGGGCAATTACAATTCTGGGTCCCTCTGAGCCCCCGTTTTCCATCAAATATTTTTATTTGCGAATGACATGTTTTACTCGGAAATAAAGAAGAAAAAACATCCTAATATTATGCTTTTTAATGTTATGTAATTGAAATATTTCTATATTATAATAAATATTTGACAATTACAACATACGCAATATTCCGTTAAAAAATCATATGTGGCGCGCCTATCTGAGGAGAGATAGGAAGAGGAAAAACGAGCGTTCAGTGCAATCGATGGGGGACAGAGGCGTAGCCAAGGGGTGGGCTTGCGAGCACCTCTCTTTCACCCCTGACCAAATAAAAATACGCATTCCCCTCTGAATGAATGAATCTAATACGATGTTGAATTTATTGAATGTTATTTTATTTGAATATTTCTACACGACAAGAAATATTTTCAATAACAGCAAATAAAGCCAATTAAAGCAAATTGTCTGTCCTGCACTGAACCTAAAAGGGCTCACCCACAAGGCTTGCGACCCTCGACCTTGGATCCACTCAAACGAGGCTTGCGACCCTCTCTTGAGCCGGCTGTAAAATATCGCCGCTGTTTTATTCCCATAAGTTGTCTTTTCTTTCTTTCCACTTTGAGACCAATGCGGCAGCTATACACTCACAGCCAACACTAGCCCATCAATAGCGGATGGAGCACTTGGATATGTCTGGTGAATGACATACACGTGGAAGCCGATATACTCCCAGCCAACGCCGGACCGCGCCGCTTGAAACAAACAATGCGGAGTTCTGATACGCCATTATTAAGCTAATACACTTTTAATAGTTACGGTGGGTTCAGTATAAACCATTAAACGTCCAACGACAATTCGAAATGTTTTTAAATGTTGGAAAAGGTTTTACGAATGTACGTTTGCTTAAAAAGTACAGCAAATGTGACGCGAATGTCTTTGAATACGCAAGAATTTCTACATCTTTCTGCCTGTTCTTTTGGATTAAAGAATTCAGCATGGGTATAATTTATTTATAAAAGAATGAAGCACTATTGTACTCATATATTCTATTTCTGTCAAATTAACATACTAGCTAGCTTGTCCTCAGAAGTTTACATGGACTAATGCAAGGATTTCTTTGCCAAAAGAAAGAAAATAAGTAATTGGTCTTTTCCGGTGTAAAATGCCACGTGATTTTACCCAAGAGTGAGTCACAAGAGGGGAAACGCACGGCAGCGTTCCTCAAAATAGTTAGCGGGGCACCTTTCTTTTCAGAGGATTAGGGAATACCGAATGACCGCGGAGAAGGCCCGTCGGGATTGCGTTAGGTTGGTAGAAATCACGACCAAACTAATCTCCTGAGTCATAACGTTACCAACAGTTCGCTTATAATCGCACATGTTGAGATGATACAATCTGATCATGTCTGAATAGAGGTTGAAAAGTTCAAAATGATAGTTCTTCCCAAAAATATTGTAATTGTAATTGTAAAAACACATCTACTTTTCGGTTGCCCGAAGAAGACTACAACATGATCGAAACGTAGAAATATGTCATCAGCTTTTAAAAATTATTGTTAAATACTATAAACTGTACGAAATTTGTCTATATTCGTTAATAAAACATTACTTCTACGTGATATAATGTAGGCAACGCAGCGAACACTATTGCAGCTTCATAACGATCGCACATAGTGGTGACTCACTGGCACAACTATTAAAAACAAGTCCTTTCGAGGTCACGAACTGGCAGGAGACGGGGGGGGGGACAGTATCATCGAATCGCGAGCTTTGTTACGACTTACAATTTTTGGAACTGAAACTCCCGATTGGGTGACAAGTGTGCCCCTCGTTTTTTTCAGCTAGTGACCTTGAAAGGTATTCGTGTTCTAATCGAAGTATACTTAAGTGGTCCGTACTTCATCGACTGCCGGGAAGTTCACCCGCACATTCTGCCTGCCTTCTATTTTGCACTTCCTCGATACAGTGTTTGTTTTTTCTTTTCTTTTCCCTTCAGTTTACTCATCTCTCCTCGCCAATATCGCAAGCAATAGCTTCGACCATTGTGTTACTTAAATAGGGACTTTAAGCACAACCATGGGGGAATTTGACAGACGTTATTTAGAAGTGGTGGCGAGCACTTAAGATGTGTTAGCGAACATTTGTAGCAGTTACTTAGATTCGGCAGGGGACGTTCGTGTGGAATTAAAATTTTAAACAGGGAGATATAATTATTAGAAGTTCAGATAATTCATGTGGCAAGAACGTTTAGTCAACGCGATTGTAAAGATAAGTCGAACAAAAAATGTCCATCCGAGACATAATGGACGGGATTTAGTGTAAATAGTTTGTGTTAATTTTTATTAGATTTAGGGGCATCAACTTTGTTTATTTAATAATTTTGTTACTATTTCGGGCAGTCGATATTAGGATTAAAGGGCAATAACATATAAATGCATCATCACGACACAAGATCTGATGGTGGAATTCAGGACTCTGTGTGGGAACTTCTTCACTTCCACGTTGTCGCAGTTTCAACGTCTTCACGAATCGTAAGCGTCGTAAAACGTCGTACAAAATAAATTTTAGAAGTTTTTGCAAAGAGAAGATCAAATAAAATAATATTTTAATTTAATGACATGCCAATAGAAAGTTTTGCACAAAGTAAAATTTGCAAAGAAAATAACTAAGTTGAAATGAATAAGCAATATTTTATTAAAAAAGGCCGATTCATTTAATAGTTGGACTCCGCAGACCAACCATCTTATTTTTTCAGAGAATACACATTCCGTACTGGATGGGACGTTGGCCCACCTACGTATTACTGAACCATAAAACAACGTTGGAATCGGACATTCATAAAACTTACAATAACAATTATATTATTTAAAATTTAAAATATTTTAGAACATGAGTAAGAAACGTTTGCAAAAGGGTTTGCTCAGTTTATATTAAATGAAGATATCAAAAGAGGTGCATATAAAAACGTTTCAATATCATGTTCTGACCAAACATCGACAGAGAAACAAGAATCTGTAGAATGAGTTAAGAAGATTTTTTTCAAACGATTTGCGAAACAAAACAAAAACAAACAAACAAAAATCGTTACTCAAACCGACTTTAAACTGTGTATTACATTAAAACCCAACGGAAAGGAAACAAACGAATTAAAGAAGTGACCTCCAGTATAACGGACCTTTCATAATTATTAGAATCTATATTACTCGTTTGCAATGCCTCCGGCCATGTGAGGCGCTAGAAAGGGTTCGTTAGATACCCAGGAACACGGGAGGAACAAAAAAGAGTTTCGATTTTGACTGCAAAATGCAAATACTTGAATGTGTTATTCTGCCTATTCTTATAATGCGCGTAACAACTGAATTCTCACACTCTGCATCATTGTATAAGACAGCCGACCACGCGCCAGCAAGGTCCTAAGAAAGAGGCCGCTCGCAATTAAATATTTGCTCATCTTGGCATGTAAAGTATTGTTATCCTGAACGTGTACTGTATTACGTTACTGCACTATTCGTCAAGACTTTTTTTAAAAATATTTAATTTATTGCGGTTCAGTACGAGAGTATTTATTTGTTTTTGTCGAGCAATGTACGTGCAACATTTTAGAAAATCATTGCGGTTTTGTTCAGTAGAATTTTTCTGCAGCAGGACACAAGAACAGTAAAAAAAGACAGCCTAGTTTGTTTTCGCAATGACTATTGTCTTGCCCCTTGACCTTCGTTATCATCGCATACAATGTCTAGGGTATTCAGTATCTTTTTTTCTCTTTGGAACAGTAACGTTGTTCATTGCCGCTCAGCCAGAAACAAGTTCTTTTAACTACTTATTAGTCAAATACTAGCATCTCAATCACATCTACACACATGCACATGTGCTTTGAATGATGTCATATAAAGTTTCTCGAAAACTCAGCAGTTCTCTACGAAAACGAGCTCAAAATTCCGCATTTTCAGAAACACTCAATCACCATTTTCTCAAAAATGGCTCCAATATTTTCTTCATATCTTTCCGGCAGATTTTGCTAACTGCACTGCTTAATATGACGCAAAGTTCATTTTGGTGTATTCTTTTGTTTTTTCAAAAATTACACAATCGATTTGTAAACATTGTTGCATTTATGAGTGGAAGTGCTTCAAATGACATCAAATGAAATTTTTCGAAAACTCAATGGATTCCTGTAAAAACGAACTTCAAATTTTGCATTTACAGTAACGCTTAAACGCCATTTTCTTGAAAACAGCTCTAAATTTTTCAATGAAAATTGCTGTTTTGAACGAGGTTTTACCTTTCTTTAATATTTTTAAAGTAATTTTTTGGTTCTGATATTAGGAAATCGAAAAGTTCATAAAATTTCAAAAAATATAATTTGGGCGGTGAAGATGGCAGCTGGCAAGAGGATGGGGCAAGACCGAAAAGCCAGTCCACAGCAAGGAATTTAGAAAACTTTACTACGAGAAAGTATGTGCCATTCTGTAGCAACACTAGTTAATTATACATGGAAGAGCCGACAAATGGATAATTTAATCACTGAACCGATAAGCACTTGCGGAGCCCACCACTCGCGCGCAGTGTGACGCTGTGTGCAACTGGCCGATTGCTTCCAAAGGCGAGCTCGACTGAATGAGCCTGCGCGTGCCCACCACACACGCCGGCATATCTGCTGATCACAGCATTCCCTATGAGATGCTGGATGCAGTCAGCCCAGTGCTTCCAAAGCGCTTTACAGGCGAACTCTACCCTACCTATTGGTGACAATAACAATTACGTGCTTATTTTGGAAAGATAAGATTGGACGTGACTTATTTAAACTGTTTTGACTTGGAATACGAGTAAATGATTCTAAATTACTAGTCCAGTATCATCATAGTGCAAGTGCCATCATATTGCATTTATCTATTTGTTGTTGATATTAGGGTCTGGTATTCTGGAAGCCGCTGCAGAATGGTACTGAATTGTTGGTGATACATAACTATGTAAAAGAACTTTGAATGTTAAAAAAATGCAGATTAAAATGCTTACATGAGTGTTCTGCCTTGTTAATATTACATACATATAATAGTATAAATATACAAACAGGCGTCACACACTGACACGTGTGCGCGCGCGTGCACCCGCCCAACAGCGCGCGCGCACACACGCACACACACACACACACACACACACACACACACACGCACGCACACGCGCACGAGTAGTAACGCAAATACTGTACGAATAAGTATATATACTAATTCTAAAAACGGCTCCACACATTCGGCATTCGCCGAGCAGCGAGCTAGTGCTCGCCCAATCTCGAGCAGCTGACATGTTCGGCGAATGTTCGCTCCCTTAGATGTGTCCAAAAGACTGACATGCGGTGGGTAGGGCGAACACTGAATGTTCGTCAGTCGGCAAATAGCAAGCAACTCATCCACACTACTCGGGATTCGGCGAGCGGTTGCTGGCTGTTCGCCGAATAACGAATGTGCGGATCCGCCTTCATATAAATATACATAACAGGCGACGCCATACCTCGTGCAGCACGGTGCGCCCCGAGTAATCCACCCCGCAGCGGCGGCGTGGGGGGGCTGCTCTTCGGCCGCCGCAGTGGGCGTCGTCGTCGCCGTCATCGTCGCCGCCCGCGCCGCAGCAGTCATCGCCGGTGACGGTGACGGGGACGGAGACGGGGACGCGGACGGGTGGTGCGTCGTCGGGGGCGGCGGGGTCGACGCCGGCGTCGAGCAGCGCGCGCAGCACCTCGACGCGGTCGTCGCGCGCCGCCGCCCACAGCGCGCGCGCCCCGGCCCGCCCGCAGATGGCGTCGGGCGCCGCCGCCGCCAGCGCCCACGCCGCGCTCGCGCTGCCCGCCGCCGCCAGCGCGCGCCCCACCTGCGACGACGACGCCGCCGCGCGCCACGGCTCAACCAGGGAACACCCACTACACTTGGCTTGATTGATTGATTTTTTCGTGTTTCCGGGCGCGTCAAATGCTTCGGTCATTAGTCCCGTTAGTGTAGTGAATGTTTTCTCTCGGGAGATGGCGGTGATTCCCTCCCCCCGCTGGATGGCGAGATCCGGCGCCGACCTACCGTCGGCTAGTGGGGCTTCCCCCTAACCAGGACTCTCCCATCAGCGGGGCACCGCCCCAGCCGGGACAAGCTCTAATCTCCCGGGATATGTGGTAGTGTAAGTGTGTGTGTAAGGGGAGAGGATAGGACAAGGAATGGGAAGGACAGATCGCGCGCGATGTGGCCCGTTTGTTAGGGTACTGCTCCCGCATTCGCCTGGTATTGGTCGGAGAAACCACGGAAAACTACCGATCAGAGCAGCCGGCCGCTAGAATTCTCCTCCAGACAGCGAGTGAATTCGACCTAGCTGGAAAGCTATTTAGTGTCGAAAATCCTGCCGCCGTCAGGACTCGAAACTAGGACCTCCCGGTCAGAGGCGCTGCAGTGACATCAGTTGATGCACTGAGCTACCGCTCCCGGTGACTACACTTGGGGTTTTCTAACGTGGCGGCCGAGGGAAGTATCTCCGAGATGGAATTCGGCAAGACTTTTTGAGTAATTCTCAGTCCTTCCGCTGGAGTCACTTGATCTGCAGCACTGCTTGTTGCGGTCGCGATCACGCGACATCTTGCGGCACAACAGAATGACTCAAAAAGTCGTGCCGAATTCCATCTTGGAGATACTACCCTCAGCTGCCACGTTAGAAAAAGCCAAGTATAGCGATGGCAAAAACACATCGATGTTTTTAAAACATCGATGTTTTCTACCAGAAACATGGATATATTAACATCGATATTTTGCTTTCGATGTTTGCACATCAATTCACATCAATATTTTGTGGCAAAAACATCGATTGTTGTTGTTGTTGTTGTTGTTGTTGTGGAAATAAAGGGGTTAAATCACGTTGTAGAGTAGCAGAATCGTCTGTGCAATCGGAGGAAGTTTGGGAGCTGCTCGTGTTATTGCGTGAATCAACAATGAAACACGAAATCGATAGCAAAACACGATGTTCTTTATCGTTAATTTTATTCTTTACATTCGATAATAATTTTCATTAACAGACTACTAACCAAACAATAAAATATATCCCTTTTACGCACTGTAATTAAAAACGGATAGCAAAATAGCATGTTTATTAGTCTATAATTAAAACATTGATGTTTCTCGTCGAGGTTTTTATCGATAACCATTTAGCGATGTATCGATGTTTTGGTAAAATTGTCCACCTCACACGCAGCCACCCGGTGGCGTCTCCGAGTCCTTCCCACACAGCCACCGCCGCGCCGCGCCGACCGCAAGAGGGAAAGGTGTCGTGACACCGCTTGGGCTCAGGTGGTGGACAATGGCGGCAGCAGGCAAATGCCGGTTCAGTAGCGCGTCTCGTGTGAACGCTGCCATTTAGATCTGTGTTTTGCTAGAGGTGACGGGAGTCCGCCACCGAACACCAAAGCGGCGCGACTCCGCCACTAGACTTCTCTAGGCTTCATTCACAACGCAAACTTAAACGTAAATGTAACGTAGCCGCAAAAGCAAGAAATTTCAAGCGAGACCGTTCATAATGCCTTGACGTAACCGTAGACGTAAGTCCGTAAACTTAAAGAGTTCACAAGCACCAAGCTTTTACGTTAAGTTTACGTCGGAATTCTATTGAAGACCAATCAGAGAGCAGCATGAATGAAACGAACACGGTGGATTTCAGATTGTGTTCTGGTAGTGTGTGGTTAGGTCATTTCATTACTGTCACGTACTGAACTAGTTTGCGAATGGTTTTGATGCGAGTAGTGAATTCAAAGTAAGAATTTGGGCCATTTTTCTTGAGACTTTAACTTAACGTGGCGAATAAAATAATTATGTTCGACGAATTACTCCTCAATTTAGTACAAGATAATCCTTATTTATAAAATAAAGGAAATGCTTATACAACAGCTACTCGCATTTATATATAAAGGCAAATCGATAGGAAAATCGAACAAAAAGCTAGAAACCACGGTGAAAAGATCCTTTCACCATGCTAGAAAGAAATCGATCAAGCTTCCACACGTTGAATATTGCATTTGAAAGTTGCAATTGCAAAGACTGAAGATTGCAATTGAAAATTGCGTTGCAATTTTGCAAATTTGACCTGATTGGTTCAGGCGAAACTTACGTTCCACCTTACGTTCCTCAATGTGAATGCTTAGTTTTACGTGTACATTTTACTGCTAGGTTTAAGGCCTTACGTTACGTTTAAGTTTGCATTGTGAACGAGACGTAAGGGCCCCTTCCCACGGCACCACTGAGCAGCGCTTCCCAGAATGTGGAAGCGCTGCTCAGCGCCGTTGAAGAGGGGGCGTTCGGGATCCGACGCGTCGGTAACGATGAACAAAGAGTCTGTAGGAAAACGGCAGCTCTGCACCGCGACCGACTGTCCTAGTGGAAAGCCATGTTCAGCAGCGCGAATCCATCTCTCGTGGGTACACTCATTTAAACCAATGTTTTGCTACCAGCTGCGCCACTCGGAGCGCTGCTGAGTGGCGTCGTGTGAAGGGGCCCTAAGACTTCTTGGCGTGTAGGGGCCGGCCCTACAGAACGTCCCTGGCGATTTGGCGCGAAATATGAATGAACTTGTACTAAACGCCCAACTAAATCATTGACCGTCACGTCGCCTCGTTTTTCTTGAGTTAATACTTTGGTATATCACGATTGGTTCTTGACACAAAATGAATGATTCCCTGACTTTGTCCAACCGCGATGCATAGACGGGAAATGACACTAAGCTGTTCGCGTGATATGTTGCGCAAGGCCAGGATTTTTAGGAAATGGGGCTCAGGGGTACAAAAGGAATGTGACTGAAACGAAATCCAACACATTGTTACGTCCATTACAATGAATTGTTCTACCCTTTTTGCGACTGCAACTCATTTTCAGAAATACGTTTCAAGTAGTAAGAGAAAGAACGCAAACAACAATTCATACTAATCGTTACACACAGCACAGGCACAGCGATTACGCGGCTACGGAACAACGCTTTAACACCTTCGTTATCACGCAGACTCTTCGTGATAAGTGATAACGAAGAGATCGGAGAGATGTTTTTAGTTCAGGAATATAGCGGCTGTGCACGCGCAGAATGCCGGGCGCCGCGGCGATGAGTCAGAGAAACATCCTCTAGCGCCTGGTCCCTGGTCCCTGCATTGGATCGAGCGTGGTATGCGCCGGATGTGAATCTGTTGCTGCGGCGTGGTTTGCACCTGGGTGCGCAGTGGGCAAGTCGACACTCCGGAATGACAAGGTTCCAACTAACATTTCAGTCTTTTCGAGGAAATAATTCGAGGTTTCATCTCTCCACCTACAGTAGTAAATTTTACATTAGCTATTTGTACCCAGATTGAAGCTCGAGTGTGTTCTTGTAGCAGAAGTCACATAGAACCTTGTTAATTCAAAGAGTCGATTTTTTTCGGAAAGGGGGGGGGGGAGGGAGCGAACAATTGGTGAGAGAAATGAATTCTATTTCCGCGTTCGTGAGACATATATAGGCGAGCGAGATTTTCGTCAGTTGATTCTGTTGCCGTAGCACAGATCTCATCCTGGTGCGCACTGGAGTTTTTCTAGGGGAGAGAGAAGGGACGAAAGGACTGAATGACGAGTGAGACGAAGACCATCGTACGCGAGCCATACACGAGAGAGCACGGCTTGAGCCAGTTGTGAATCTGCTGCACCGCACTGTTCCCACCAAGGCGGGCATTGACAATTTTCTCCAGGGGAAGAGATACCAATCGACTGACAAGTTAAGCGGAGACAATCATCACACACGCAGACTAGTTTGAAAAAATAAAAAAGTAAAAACTTTTAAAAAATGTGCATGGAATGCACTTGCACAGTGATGCCTTGCCTAATTTCCATGATACGAAAGTTCTGAAGTATAAGAATGGTAAACGAGGCTTGGATGGTATATGAATTAATTGCGAGTCTGGCACCTTACCAACAGATGGGATCAAACTCTTTAGAACGGGATATCCGGCATCCTCCGATCAATTTACACCCTGGTTCCCATAGAGAGACACGTCGTGGTGATATGCGGTGGTAGCAGATGAACAAACGACATGTCAGGCTCGTAAGACCTTCTTGTTCGTGTATGGCCAACTTAACACAGCAATTCGATGTCAGAACGAGATTCAGCTAATAGTCGTTGTCAGCTTATGATTGCTAGTCGTTCAGGAGACGTGATGTCATTCTGCCGGAGCTGGAACAGACGTCTACACATTCTGCCGGAGGTGGAACAGACGTCTACCAACACGCGCGCACGTGTTTCTGTATTGTTTCAGAACGCACGTGTGTACAACACTCAAACCATATACAGACATCTGCATTTTTGTGCACGTGTTTTCTAGTTGGTTGGTTGGTGATTCCAGGCGCGTCAACAGTTTAGGTCATTAGTCCCGTTAGTGTAGTGCGTGTTTTTTCATCGGGAGAATATTGAATTTTTGTAATTTAATCTTTGTAAAGAAAAAAAAATTGAACATATTGAACTCCTGTGTTGTTAGTGTGCAGAATTATTTCAATAGTACCTATTTCATTTATTATGAGTAGGACTGCGATTTATATGCATTCGCATATTTTTTTCTGTTAACTGAAACATCCCGTTTCAACAAATTGTTTGTGTTTTTAGGCATTTAGAATCAATTTAAGCTATTTTTATTTCGCATACATCACCATAATTGCATATTTTTGCATATTCGGACCAAAACACAGTCATTTATTCTTTGCCTCTCTCTCTCTCTCTCTCTCTCTCTCTCTCTCACACACACACACACTCTCTTTCTCTCTCACACACACACACACTCTCTTTCTCTCTCACACACACACTCTCTCTCTCTCTCACACACACTCTTCTCTCTCTCTCTCTCTCACACACACACACTCTTTCTCTCTCTCTCTCTCTCTCTCTCTCACACACACACACTCTTTCTCTCTCTCTCTCTCATACACTCTCTGTCACACTCTTTCTCTCTCTCACACACCTTTTTCTCTCACACACACTATCTCTCACTCTTTCTCTCTCTCTCTCTCACACACACACGCATTCTTTTTCTCTCACACACACACTTTCTCTCTCCTTCTCACACGCTCTCTCTCATTTCACACACACGCTCTCTCACACACTATCTCTCTCAGAAATTCTCTCTCTCTCTCTCTCTCTCTCTCTCTCTCTCACACACACACACACACACACACACACACACACACACACACACACACACAGCACCTCCTTCCATCCCGTTGCGCGTTGGGCGTGGCGCGCGTACCTGCTCGTCCTCGGAGGGCGCGCCGGCGCGCAGCAGGACGTGCACGACGGCGGCGTGGCCCGCGGCGGCGGCCGCCTCGAGCGGCGCGGCGCCGTCGCCGCTGTACGCGTTGGCCGAGGCGCCGGCCGCCAGCAGCGCGCGCACCACGGCGGCGTGGCCGTGGCGCGCGGCCAGGAAGAGCGGCGTGCAGCCGGCCTCGTCGCACACGTCCACGCACGCGCCCTCGTCCAGCAGCGCGCGCGCCGCCTCGCCGTGCCCGCCCGCCGCCGCCGCGTGCAGCGCCGTGCGGCCCTCGCCGTCCGTCGCCTCGCGCGACGCGCCCCGCTCCAGCAGCTGCCACAGGATCTACACACACACACACATGATCCTTCAGTCTTTGTGCAGCGACAAATGTTATAGTCAGGGCCAGATTACGGAGTAGGCTGCAGCCTGGGGCGCGCAATTTTTGGGGGCGAACGAATTTCTGCGGATTCAAAATTTCATAAGGCGAACTTTTGAATGTTTTTTTATAGAAATATTTCTTTCGATATTTGTAACAAAAGAAAATGTTAATTAATTAAATATATATCCATTGATGTATTGATAAAATGAATGGAAAAATGTCGTATATTGATTAAATCAACATCGTGGTGACAATTATTTATACGTATACGTATTATCAATTATTCATACGTTCATAATATTTGCTTCGGTTACAAATATCTATCAACAATTTTTTCTAAATATTATAAACAGATTTAATGTTTAAAAAAGCAAATTAAAAGGGTGCTAAAGCATTTGACATCCTAGGGCGCACATAAGTCAAAGTCAGGCATTGGTTATAGTTAAAGCCCGGAACCAAAAATTGGCAGCCAAAAAAGGCATTTATTCTGGCTGAAGCAGGGGGTAAAAACACATAAAACATTAAAAAAATAATAATTTAAAAGTAATTGGTGTAAACAAATTATTAAAATGATTCACATTTTTATTCCAACTCTAAAATATATATTAGTACTCGCGTGGAAGGAACTACCTTTTCTTTGGAATCATTCTCGCACATGACCATCCAGTATGACGACTACGAATTTATTTTACTCGCAAAGCAGTCTTTCCGAAATGCTATTGCGGACTCCCTTTTGATTCTTGAAATGGTATCTGTGAAAACGGAATTGTAGAATTGCACTTGTGTAATCGCCGGAAAGGAAGAGAGAACAAGAAGGAACTGAAGAGGGTATATCATGTACAGATAGCTGTCCTCAAAAGGGATCCAAGGCTATATACAAACATAGGATGAGATTTCTCGTGAGTAAATAAGTCGGTAAACATCAATGAAAAAAATATAAAACATCTTCACTGATGTCATTTTCCTTTCCCTTTTACATTTTTAACACAACCTGACACTGAAGCCTCCGCGTCAACAGAAAAACAATACACGACCGTGCCTTCATGTTGTCCAGGCTTGCAGAAATATTTCCAGCTTGACAGAGATTGGTGCCAGGAGGAGAAAAGGGAAAATTATGACGAAAGAGGCACAAATAAGGCAAGTACCAAAAAATGGCATCAGAAGCTAAAATAGGCAAAAAAGGTAAAATGAAAATCTACTAAAACAACTACAGAAATACAATTAAGTGATTCCTATTGCTAAAAGCCATAAAATCGTAACAATAATAAAAAAAGTCATTTTGCAAAACTTCCGGGCTCTTGTTATAGCCATTATGGATGAAATGCAGTTTGTGATACGATTCGTTCACGCTCAAGAAGACATGGAGAAAAAACTTGTGGGGGCAAACAGGAGGCAAGAAAGTGGAGGCTTTTCTGGCAAACATTAAGAAAATATACACTACAAATTATTTTTAAGGTGTATTTGTATACAATACGTTGTGTGTATGCTTTGGGCAGACTCAAGGATGTTTATTGTTAATGCGAGAACCGAGCCTCGTCCTCAACGTGGAACTGCGAAGCGTCACTTTCCAGGAGAAAGGGCGTTGACCGCGCACGCAGTGGCCACGCTAGGAATGACTCATTCTCGGAATCGACAGCGCGCGTGAACGAATGGTTTCACAAACTGCATTTATCCCGTCATTAGTTCCGTAAGTGTAGTGCGTTTTACATCATGAGAGGTGGCCGTTTTCATCCCCTGCTACGTGAGAACCGGCGCGAATCTAAATATCGGTTTGCGGGATTTCCTCTTCCACGTAGCTCCCCATCCCAGAGGGGCAAACTCAAAACAGTTGAATCTTTTCCCAACATGTGCGGTAGTGTAGTGCATGTAATTGTGAGTGTAAGGGGAGAGGACGGAACAAGGAAGAGGAAGGGAAAGATTACATGCGGACATGGCACGATTGTTAGGGTTCTCCTCCAGTATTGTAATGATTTGTGAGACTAGCCCGCAAGAATGCGTGGGACAAGGAACTACTACATAAGCAAAGAGGAGCCAATAATTCAAGAAACAATAGACGATAGCGCCGCGTAAAAATAATTATTAGGAAAGTAATGGAAAACAAAAGGGGGGGGGCAATAGGCATTGTGAACAGTGAATAGAACCCAAATTTAGGAACATTTTGAACCAAGAATCACGTTATTCGAGCCACAGGTTCCGTAAATATTATAAATGGTATAAATTGCATGCATGACGGCGGAGTTGAAGACATGGTGACCATTGTTGTACCTCTGAAAGTATATAATAAAACGAGTTTTATTGAATATCCAGTGAATGCCTGGGTGGATTTTGGCCAAACTTACAGAAATTATAGGGAAAAATATTTAGATCAGGGCAAAATTAGTTACGGCGCGGGGGGGGGGGGAATTTATGTAAGGCTTTAATAAATCAGTATCCAGTTCCATAGCATAGCGAGCTAAGAAAGAATTAAAAGAGCGACCGAAGATGTAAGTGACGTCATCACGAGTGGGGAAGACGGAAAATAAAGGTTTTTTGGAAAAAGGAAAACGGGAAAAGGGAATTCGGTAATGTGATAATTACAAACCAAAAGTTAATAAAACTATGAAAGAGAGAGTAAGACGCAAGATGCCCCAAAACAGTGAAAAATGTAAACATTTTCGAACATTTATTATGGTGATGGGCATATGTTTGGAAAAAAGACAGTCACTTGGATTGTGTAGACCAACAATGCAACTGGGTTACAGACAGAATGAGTTCGGACGTGAGGATGATCACACGCGTTCTTATGTTGTGTTAAGTTTTTAAAAATTTTTGCGGAAGTGTCGTGTAAAACGTTATTAAGTTATTTTGGTTGCATAAAAACAATTGTTGAGACTGAGTGTATCGAAAATTTATTTAAATTCATTTAGAAATTCACGAAAAAAAATCCGCATAGACAAAATTTACGCAAATTAGGTGTCAGGAAATAGGAGCGTCGCGAAAGATATATATATATATATATATATATATATATATATATATATATATATATATCGCGAGATATAGAAATAACATTCAGGGAAGACGCGATTAAGACAAAAAACAATAATTGTGGATGCATTGGCAAACTTTAAACGGAGGAGTGCATGGAGGATCTGGTGGCAGCTGCACGGGGGACTGCGTGCGTGAATAATGCACGTGACAACTACCAGCACGGGCGCTGACGGAAGGTGACATCGCTGCAAAAAAGGGAAGTGGCACGAATTGTGCAATAACTGTATTGTTTTTTTTTATCTGTTTACGCTCCATTCAAAAGAAAGAAAAGAAGTTCTGTCGAAGACCAAGTTATGCTATTAGGCTAAGGATAATAAGAAAGGTCACGACAGAATGCGCATTCTGATGGATGGATGAGATTTTTCTTTGTATTGTAATTTCAGTGTGTATGTTTATTTTTTCCTGTGTGTTTATATATTCGTATTGTTATGTTTCGTAAGTCGGAGGGGAAGATTGTGTTAATGAAAGGGATATCAGCGAAAAAAAATCCTAAATTAAATGCATGAGCATCCCAATGGCTCATAATTGCCGTGATTCCATGTCTTTTTATTCTGTAGTGGTATGAATGTTGACCCAGGCACGAACGAAACGGACCCTTCCTTCAACTCCGTATGGAGTGAGCGCGCGGACTACGACACGGTAAGAAATAAACAAAAGTACGAGCTAGCAGAGATACGGGCAATCGCTAATGTGGCACCCAATTATAATTCAGGGCTAGGGCAGGGCAAGATAGTGCGCATGACGAGGAAAAGATTACAATCGTCGTGAGGTTTTGTAAGAGAATGTTACAGTGGCGCACTAGCGTGGGCCATCGTGGTTGATTAGAGGTAGTATATTGTTACATTGGCGCCGCGACGTGAGGCGACGCGGTAGCAAAGTAAGGAGGGCGGAGAAAGAGGGGGAGATTATATATTACAGTAATGATCGGACAAACCACAAAAACTACCGTTCAGAGCAGCTGGGCGCTATAATTATCTTCGTTAGCGGCTGCATTCGACCTCGCTTTCTAGCTAATGTCGAAAATTCGCAACAGTCGGTTCAGGGGCGAATCCAGCCGATATTGTTTTTTTCTGGGGGGGGGGGATCGTAGATTTTTGTTAAATAATTAACATATTTGTTATTATTTTGTATATTATTTATGTGCTGTAGATATGATACTATACAATATCATTGTTTAAATAATTACATAATTGGAACAAGAATTTACATCAATTTTGCCAAATAAAGGAAGGTAAACGAAAGGTCTAGGCCTTTGGGGGTGGGGTCATGGCCCCAATGTCCGCCCGCCCCTGGATCCGCCAGTGTGTCGGTTGATTGATTGATTTTTTCGTTTCCGGGCGCGTCAACTGCTTTGGTCATTAGTTCCGTTAGTGTTGTGCATGCTTTGTTTTCTTGGGATATGACGGTCATCTTCCCCCGCTGGATGGCGAGATCCGGCGCCGACCTACCGTCGGCTAATGGGGTTTCCCCCTTACCAGGACTCTCCCATCAGTGGGGCACCGCCCCAGCCGGGACAAGCTCTAAGCTCCCGACCGCTATCCCGGAATTTGTGGTAGTGTAGTGGATGTTAGTGTACGTGTGTGTGTAAAGGGAGAGGATAGGACAAGGAAGAGGAAGGACAGATCGCGCGCGGTCCGTGGCCCGTTTGGCAGGGTACTACTCAGGCATTCGCCTGATGTTGATCGGAGAAAGCACGGAAAACTACCGCTAGAATTCTCCTCCAGACAGCGACTGAATTCGACATAGCTGAAAAGCTAGTGTCGAAAATCCTGCCGCCGTCAGGACTCGAACCTAGGGCCTCCCGGTCAGAGGCGCTGCAGTGACATCAGTTGATGCACTGAGCTACCGCTCCCGGTGCCAGAGCGTCGGTCATTGTTAGTGATTTATTGAAGAGAAGTGGAAGAGAAATAGAACATGTAGGTGTAGGTAACTAGTTGAACTTTAGAGGATCAGATATATTTGATATACGTATCTACGTATACATAGATACAGATGTTTCTGAACAGCCCAACAAACCTCTGATGTCTCGGTTTCAAGTGTTTTTCAAGTTTGTATTGCATGAAAATACCAGAAAATAACAGCACAACAGAAAGGTTGATCGAATGTTGTGGCACCTCAAATCAATGTTAGTATAAATGCAGAAACTCAAGAATATTTCTAAGAAGCGAACCTAGCCGAGTAAGCTCGATTGTAATTTGAGACGCTAATTTGAATTACTAACTATAAGAGCGCTAAAACTGCTTGCAATAATGTTTGGAGCACGTAAATAACAGAATTGTCTCTTCTTGATATGATTCAACTACGAAACAAACGTTAACATCCAATATAATTTTAAAATAAAATAAAAAAAATATTACCAGGCATTTTTACTCTCAAAGAAGTAGGTATTTTTAGGCGCAATAAATGTAGTAATAATATCGCAGTCACGAGAATATTTACTATTCATTTCAAAGAGTGTCAAAACAGTAAAATACGCATTTGTCTAGAAATCGCATGTTTAATTATGACTAGAGCCTGGAAGTTTGGCAAAATGACTGTTACTATTACTATTTTATGACTTTTAACAATAGGAATCAATTATACTTCTGCAGTTGTTTTAGTAGATTTTCATTATGCCATTTTTTGGCCGTTTTTAGCTTCTGATAAACATTTTTGTCGTTTTGTCTTATTTTTCCCTTTTTCTGCCTTTTATATCACCATTTTGCTTCTTTCTCTCAAGCTGAATATTAACTTGCAATCCTGGACAACACGATGACACAGTCGTGTTCTGTGGAAGCAGAGGCTGTGTTAAAAATCTACATGAAAAAGGAAAATAATATCAGTCAATATTTTTTTATTATTTTCCATTGTGCCTACAGGTTTTGTTCGTTACGAGGAATCCCACCTTACTTTCGAGTATGGCGTTCAATCTCCTTTGAGAACACCTCTCCATATATGATAACTCTTATCAGAGCTGGCGATTACGCAAGTACGAAGAACGTAAAATATAATTCCATTTTCACTGATCAATGTCAAGATTCAAAAAAGATTCAACAGCATTTCGCAGACAGTCACGAGTAAAACAAATTCGTAGTCATCATCCCGGATGGTAATGTGGAATCGAGATTACAAAGAAACTACAGTTATCTTACACGTTAAGCGCTAGTGTAAATTTTAGTTCGAATAAAAATGTTAATCGAATTCATTATTAATTTTTTACAATAATTCCTTTTAAATGTGATTTTTCACTTTTTACATGTCTTTTTGCATGCCCACTTTAACCAGAGTAAATGCCTTTTTTCCTGGCTATTTAGTAAAAATAAATGGCTTTTGCCTCCATATTATAGGCAAAATAAATGCCTGAACTTCCGGGCTCTATTTATGACCTTGGGTCGCACAAATTATCAGTGGGTGCTGTATTGCCACTACATTGCAGGTCGTTTACGTCAAAATTCAGAACTGATGATAATAATAATAATAATAATAATAATAATAATAATAATAATAATAATAATAATAATCAATGAATATCTGAAAATGGGGATAAAAGAAGTGGCTCCACCCTTCACACACATCTTCAACAAAATCCTAGAAAATGAAGAAATTTCAGAACAATGGCAAAGCAGCAAAACAATCTTATTACATAAAAAAGGAGATAGGACAGAATTAAATAATTGTAGAAATCAGAATAAGAATTCAGCACTGATAATAATAATAGCAATAATAATAATAATAATAATAATAATAATAATAATAATAATAATAATAATAATAATAAAATGTGATGTCTTTATTAGTGGCGAGGCTCAGACCCATAAGGCCTGCTCTTTCGCCTAACAACCTAACCACTTGGAAACATACACAATAAGAATTGGTTATTTTAAGAGGGAAATAAGTCCACTTTTTCGAAAAAAATTGTTGAGATATACATTTTCCTTGTTATTCTTCAAACTACAGATTAGTGTGAAATTGAAACTTATCCAGCTTAAATGTGCTATTTCTAACAAAAAACTATCAGGAAAAGAAAAACAAGCCCAGTACTATCTCTGATCCTCACACATAACTACTATTATCTGCTAGGAAACGTCTAAATGCTTCGGGACAACAATACACAGTAATAGACCCTGAAGACATCATAGACTTCAAAACCTGGTGGTTGAACTATTTTAAGGAGTAACCAAGTCTCTTCCTCGTCCTGTCAGACTTCATTGTGAGCCTGGTGTAACCAAGTAAAGCAGCTAACGTATGATTGAGAATATTTTAGGTACTTCGGGGCAGGTGACTACAAAACATACCATATTGACGGGTTTATGAAGTACCGATTCATATTGGCAATAGGGTAAGCACGTAAAGAATTGCCATGTCTCGGCTGTTCTTCCAATCAACGGAAAGGAAACAACCGATTAAAAAGAAAAGTAAAATACATCGAACACAATTATCCTCGTTTCTACCAGAAAGTTTTCACATAGCCACAGACTCCAGTGGAAATCAATGATCGATGATGAGTAGATGCTTATATTATTAATTTAGTAAGAGTGTTTTTCATATCCATGTAGCATGTATCCATGTAGTATGTTAATTCATCATTATAAATATTCATTCTATGATTATATTTTTTTCATAAGTTCCAAAATTAAGAAATAAAAATCTTTCTTTTCAATAATTCATAATTATTTTATAAAGGAAATTAGTCCATGGTATAAAAACGGTTCTGTACATCACAGAAAAGCAAATGCGAAGTTACACAGTAGCCCAAGCAATCAATAACGACTAATTCTTATGAAATTCTATACTTTATCTTCAAAACAAGAAGAATGGCGTTGTTTATAAAGCATTTTAAAAATAAATACTTCTAATCAGCAGAATGAAGTTTTACTTTCAGCAGAATGTAGGAGCGCAGCTTTTTTTTGTGAATATCTCGAAAATGGCAAAGAAAGAGATGCAAGCGGGTTGGAATTACCTGAAAGCTCATTAATTACACCATTAATTTAATTTTGATTTATTGATTTTGATTAATTCCCCTAGCGCAATTAACCTTTCAGTAATTCGAGGTGTTAATAGAAAATTTGTTCTGAGGGAAGCGGGCAGAGCGGGAGCGCACCGTAAACCGGGTACGTAGGGACAGCTTTTTAATAATAAAACTAGTAATACAAAATGTCATAAATATTTTATTCGAACGAAGATTTAATCACTTATCTTTGGAACTTAATATTATTAAGATAGCATTACATAATGACCTGTAATTGTTGATTAAAAAATGTCCCTATTCACCCTAAGGATGGGGTCATAAGGGACAGTCATAAATAAAAGTTCAAAAACCTATTCTTCCAGACACTGGGGTCAATAAGAACACAAGATTAACTTTTAAAAACATAAAATACATAAAAACAAAAACATCCCATGCATTACCATAATTTAAACATATATCTTCCTCGTCTTACTGTAGGTTTTTTCAGCATTTCTACGACTTGTTCGTTACCAAATTCCCGTTGGACCGGTGATTCTGCACTTTGATCTGTGGATTCTCTCTCCACACAACTATATTATGTTTCATGATTGGTGCCCATTGGTCAAGAGTTTCTCTCAAAAGTCGAGGAAAATACTTTTTATCAATTCCTGAACACTTGTTCGTTCTGATTTTCCAGTTCTCCTGGACCTTTCGCCATGCCTGTTATAATGAACTGAACAGAGCAACATCCAGAGGCTGTGTCAAATGCGTTGAGTGCGGTGGTAAAAAATATAAAATCAATGCCATTTTTTCATACAATTCAATGACATCTGGGGAAGGATAGGAGCTCAAATTGTCCTCAATGACAACTTTCCTTCCCTGAAAACAACGGAAGTAGGGAATCACAACAGACTTAAACCAGTCAAGGAAACACTGACCGTCCATCCATCCTGGTTTGGTTCTGTTATATCTAGCCCTAGCAGGACCTCCTTCGCTCCACAGATCATACAGATGCTTAGATTTGTATACTACATAAGGAGGCAAAAGTGTGCCATCACCAGTTGCAGCAAACATCACACTTACATTTGTTTTTGTTTGGTTCATAATCCTCTCCGGGTATTTGGAGCCTCTTTTGAACAACAGCTTTTTCCTCCCTGGGTCATCTGCCAAGTTAGTTTTATCATAGTGAACTATTTGTTCTGGAGGAACACCTTCAACAACTTGTTTTGACTCTTCAAAATAAATTTCAATGTCCTGGGGAGTGACTTTATCCTTTCTCTGTGTCAGATTTTGACATATGTGAGAGGTAATTTTATCCTTATGTCTGATTATAAATGATTGAGCCCAATCAGGCCCCGGAAGGTTGTTCTTGAATTGCTTCATAACTTTCCCCTCCCTGTCCAAATGGTAATTTTCAAAACACAGCAAATCAACGCTTCTCATTGGATACCCCATCTTCCACAACTTACAACACTATCCACAATCTTCTTCTCACAAGGTTCACCAAGGGCTGTTTGGCCTCCTTTCATTTTCCTGTCTACAATTGCAGGAGGCATTTTACTGTACCGCTGCAACGCAGATTTTGGGATTTGAAACTTCTCTGCAGCAGCACGAAGTGACATCCCTCTCCTAATTGCCTGCAGGGCATTTTCTAGGTCCTTTTGACAAAATGCTTATGGCGACGATCTCTGGGATTGCTTTCGTACATTCTAACCAAGTTGTCCCTATTCGCCCCTAAACGTCAAAGATTGACAGCGTGTGAGAAAATGTTCGACAGTTTATTTCTAAATTAATATTACAACATTAAAATGCATTCATGTAACTTAGAAATAGAACCACTATTTATCTAAAATATTTTCAAATAATTTCACCAACGTGTCTTACTTGTACAGAGCAAGTTTTGACACGAACACAACAATAGCAACGACAACAACTGATCAACTTCAGGAATATTGCCAACCACTGAAACCATTCCCAACATAATACACACAACTGACGAAAACTATAATCTCGTACGAATTTTATTCACCAGATGACATCAAAAACAGATTATTTAACGTCATGTCAGTGAGAGATAAGAGGTATTTTCTGCACTACTGTCCCTATTAACCCCTAAACGACAGTACGGAAAAGGAGTAAATCACGAATCATAATTTACTCATTATCCTAACAAATTTTCCATTTACGTCTTTATTTAACGTAAAAAATATGTAATTTCGTGGCAGATATACAATCCGTGCACGTTTTCTTCAGTATTTTAATCACTTCCCTCAATCTTTCACTATATTTAGGTGAATTCATGTCTAATAGACATTTGCGATAGAAAAATAAATAAATATTGCCGTTTACACAATTACGCGTGAAATAAGTGGAAAAGGTTCAGGTCTGGCTTCTATTGGGCGGGCTGCTACACAGCTCTCGCTCCTAGGCGCTATCCCACTACTGCCTCCCACGGGAACTTTTGACTGCTGGGTTTCCCCCCTGGTCCGGTTCGCCCCTCCTTAACCAACCTGGACACCCCAGGCTCCCCAAGGGTGCCCATATTGATGGCAGGCTTAGTGCGGACGCCCAGTCAACATGAGTTACTGGATTACAGATCTCCCGTCCTCAAGCCATCCTCTAAACCTAGCCTCCAAGCAGCTGGATTACAGGAGTACGCCACCACTCCCAGCTGACATGGAAGGGCTTAAATTGGGTATATGAAGTTCACACAGTTCGCATCCCACAGCCGACATAATTTTTTGTTTCATTGAAAGGTTATCAAGAGTGTTAATTTCGAATATCATACAGAATTTAATATCTCTTTTCAGTTCGAAGAATCAGTTTCCTTGTAAATTAAAATATAATTGCGATATTTCCAAACGAAGGGCATCAGAGTCATCCCGTGGCGAATGAAAGAAGTTCCACATTCTTCCTTTAAAAAAAAAAATACGCGCTATGATGCGCTGAACATAAACACACCCAGAGCTCAGAGGGCCGTGGACGTCGGAGAGTTTAATTATACATATACCATCAAATTAACTTTGTAGCTCGTTGGCTGAGGGAAATGGTTTTAATTGCAAGAGCGCGTGACTTGTCAAATGCTACCAACAACGCTTAGTGCTATTTTTATTCAAAATTCAACTATGTATATGAAAAGAGAGAGGGTAGGTATTCCGAAGCTCACGGAAATGTGCGCAGATTTCACCTACCCTCAAACTTCTAAAGATTTTGAGGTCCAACAGAAGTTGTACGACGCGTACAATGTCTTCTCAACATGTAATACCTGGACGTACTTAAAACAATTGAGTCATATTTTATCCAATTTAATGAAATATATCACTTACAACATGCGAAATATTAGGTAGTTTTGTTTGGTGATAATCTACATCCACTGATTAGTTCAAAAGTTAAGAAGAGAGACAAGAAACTAACAAAGTCCACTGTAAAATAACTTCTTTCTAAATGTGTTAAAAATCATATTTTTCAGACAGTAGCTTTAATATACTGTTCAATATATCAAAGGAAAATGTTTGGAATGCTTTTACTACTGAATTTAGATAAGGCCTAAGGGACCGCGCGAAGGGAAGGGTTTTAGAGAAGAGAGATGATTTAAGTTGGCAGAAAGCTGCCCAGAACATCTTGACATGGAATTTGACTCTAAAACAAACATGTCATTTCGCGAGATCACATCATCCATTGAGGAAAGTGGATAATGATGTTGAGAATATCCATACTTCGAACAAAATACGGAGGTGATGTGTCTGGGTGCACTTGTCATTTGTTCGTATGACCAGTATCAACTCAAGAATGGATGATAGGAAAACTGCGGTATTTGGGGTACGATTTGCTCGGCCATCTGCCATATTCTCCTGATTTGGCACCATCAGACTTCTATTTGTTCCCAAACTTGAAGAAATTTCTTTCTAGTAAGCGTCTCTACTGAAGGAGTTGCGAGTGCCGTAGATGAATATTTTCACAACCTTCCAGACTCACTTCCGCGAAGAAATACTGTTGTTGGAGACACGCTGGACCAAGCGTGTGAAGGGAGATTATGTACAAAAATTAAATAATTTTTTAACTGAAAGTCGCAGTCTTTCATTATCAGGCCGAGAACTTTTTACCTTGCCCTAGTATAAGATTCTCTTCGAACTTTTTTATACTGTCTATTGTATTTTGACTATACACTTTGAATCCAAAAATTATTTTATGATAGATTTTTATTCACAAATTAACACTTTTCATATTTATTTTATTATTGACTACATACAATTTAATTACACATATACAATTACACATTACAATATAAATACATACATTTTAAACAGGTTTTGGTCTCATTGCTTTCATTTTCTTGGTGTTAATTTGTTTTGAAATATTGCATAGCAAATAACCTTCAGTCGAAAATAATACTTCGCGTTTACATTAGGGGAAAAATACGTGGATATGTTTGTTTCATGGTCGTTCTCGCCGCACTGATTTACGTTTTCGGTTAGGATCAGGAGTTGATCTGAGGACATATCAGAGAAGCTTATAAAAGTTTCTTGGACAAAATTGTTCCTTTCCATGCCACTACGTGGCCGTGGTTGATATTCCAAACGGGATTGAAACTTCGAAACTTCTCGTCGAACGTTTAGTCACGAGCCAAATAATTAAATAATGCTGATGGTTCATTGCCGGCTGCATTAGCAGCAGCCAGGAACGACGGATTAACATACAAGCAATAACTTGTTAGCGTTCACACGTGTAAGAATGGTTGAAAATTAAACAAGATGACCGCCATCGGTCCTGTCACCATGAATTACCACCATGGAACAGTGGCAGCCGGTGGATTGCGATTAGGAGGGATGGCATATACTATGTCCGTATTATCGCATACATTTTACCTCTTCAAAATATTTCTTGAACGAGGAAAATTACAGCAAATAGTGTATAACAGGTTTGCACGTATCGGGATTTTAATCATTGTCTAAAATAAATTTTACGTTCATAACGGAAGATACTACGTGCATATGGAAGATACATTGTGCTCACACGAAAATAAGAGATTCTTTAAAAAATATGTCCAGAAAACAAAATAGTAATTTATGAAAAAAAAAAAGGCCGGTATTCTTACTTAGATTAGTTAATAGGCGGGGACTCTGCCGAAGAAAACCCTAATAGCAACACGCTGCCCCCACCCAACTCCCAGTATAGAACGATTTTCCTAAGGATGAGCCAAAGTGACAGTTCGCGAAAACAAGTGAACATCACATGTAATTCAGAGAAGTACCCCTCCGCCGCGACAGCTGTTCAACCACGCCTCTTCGTAAAGTGTTTGGTAATGGCTTCTGTGAAAACATCCCTATGAAGTCTAAGAGTTTCGCTGAGGTATATGCACGTACGTGAGTCCGGGAAATATTTAAATTTAATTACGTATGTGGAAAATTTCTTAACATGCTCTCACAAACAGTAAAAGACAACTGCCACGAATGTAAATAGAAAGAAAAATGATTTTAAGTCGGAAACACGTACACCGGTACGCATCTCGCATTCAAGTCTCGGTTTTAAAATAAACATATTTATCTCACACAAAGTAAATTCAATGCAATGTATAAAGAAAAAAATAATTTTTACAGAAGAGCACATAACACTGCACTTCCAATATCGATTATTTCTCGCAGCGCACTATATTTTTGTCGGACAAGGACACCACAAAAGGAAGTGTCGAAGGCATTTACAAGTTAGCCAACTGCAAACGAACGAATGCGGGGAGGGAATCTAATAGGCTCAAGGGCACAACGACCACAGAACCTTCAGTTATGTTGCCAGCACTAGCTGTCACTTTGGCTCATCCTTAGAAAAATCCCCCTATACCCTCAGTGTTTCTCAAGCTTCTCGCATGAGCCAGCTACGGGCGGACTCCCGATAGTCCATTCCAAACACATGAATCTTTGGCTTAAGCGGGCATATAACACCCCCAAAATTGCGCTGGAGGTATGCACAAATTAAACAAGTCCATTTATTGCGAGTTTAAAACTTTCGCAACTTTTTCCTGAGGTTGGTTATTCAAGGGGGGGGGCGCCCTAGAGCCTTTTAGGAGCAGCCGCCACCGCCATTGAATTAAAAACAGTTTTTGTGAATTTCGTGTTCACGATTGCTGTTTAGGATTACGCTGGTATAAAATTGTTTCCTTGTTCCAATAAATGTGGTACAGTACAGATTATGTAGAAAATGATGGTTACTAAATTATTTATTATTGTTAATATTCGGGCTTTTGCAGCTGACGCATTCTCTTTATAGTTACCGAGCGATTAAATATGCTGGCGAATTTTAAATTCAAGACCATTTCGTCTAGGTGTACAAAGTTACATTTAATTTAACTGGCATTATTCAGTTATCTTGTAATATATTTTGTGTTAGTATCAATTTTCCATATAAAATTAATGTTTTTCGAGCAAATTATGGACAGTACAAACAAGACTGTTACCGACTGTAGCTACTAGGTCAAATTCAACCACTGTCTTGAGAATTCTAACAGCCGGCACACATGATGGGTAATTTTTCAGGGTTTCTACGATGAAAACGCGGGGAATACCGTAACAATAGCCTAACAAAAGGGCCACCATCCGCGCGCGATCTTTCCTTCTTTCCTCTCCCACATGTTGTTGGCTTAGTGTTTCTCTGCCGGTCCCTACTGGGGGAGGTACTTGGAAGGACAACTCTCGCAAGCTGGTGAATAGGCCGTCGCCGAATAACCTTTCCAGCTGGGAACACCGCCACCAATCTCTATAACATACACTACACTCACGGGAGTAACGATACTCTCCTTCGCACCCCGAATGACACTTATAAAGAAAAAAAAAGGTGTATTCCCAGATCCTCAATTTAAACAAACATGTAGGAGGCAAACTCTTATTTCAAGTTAAATAAACAGAGGTTGTCTGGTATCAAGTTTCTATTTCGCTTAAGATCTTTTCGATCGCGTAGCGATCATCGCCAGAGCTTGTAGCTGCTGGGCGGAAAACGAAGTTCTTATTTCAAGGCAACGCATCAACAAAATAGAATAACTAAAACTAAAGAAAACTAAGTCGGAATTGTGTGTAACAGATTAATTATTGTTTATATAAATGATTTAAAACATTTTTCAACAACTTTCAAATGCATTAATACTTCCGGGTGTTTATTTTATCCTTCGCCGAAGATGACGCACCACATGCCTCGGCGATTGAGCCCTAGGTTCCCCAGCTATTTGTCAACAAGGGCCCCGTTCATCTGGTGTGTTCGTCGTTTGGCGCGACCGGCCGAAACACCATTGTCCCGAGAGCCTTCAACTAAGCATCATGAAATTTTCTTTGAAGCAGAGAATATTTCTTTACGTCACCTTCGTTCCACATATGTCTGCCTGTAAGTGCGGCAAGAAGTTTATTAACAATTTTCCGAGCGTAAATATTCCACATCGGTCGACAATTTTGAAGCTTGTAAAGAAACTTCGCACCCATGGAACTTTAATTGACAAAAAAATTTCGAAAGCGTCAATTCCTGTCAAAAGAGAAGGTGAACAAAATCTCTATGAGATTACAACAATTCCCAACAAAATCTTTGAGGCGACTCTGGTTACTTTCGGCAGGATTCGGCAACTACTCACAATCCTGTTTGATCAATGAACTTTTAAATAATGTTTATGGTGACGATCGATTAATTAGTTGTGGGTTATGGCCTCCTAGATTACCTGATCTAACTCCTTGTGACTTTTTTCCCCTTTGGGGGTACTTGAAAGATCTGATGTATACATAAAACCCGCTTTCGGAGGAAGAGCACTGTCGCTCTATTGAAGAGAAAATCGCAGAAATTCCTCGAGACTTACTTCAAAGGGTAAATCGGAATGTGTTTCGGAGGTGCCAAGAATGCATTCGAGCAGAAGGATACAGCTTTCTGCAACTTCTTTAGTGTAAGATAAGCGCATAAATACTTCCCGTGTCGGCCCGGTGGCCGAGATCGGTAAGGCAGTAGTGTCGTAGTGATCTCTTGAAGGGTTGCGAGTTCGAGTCCCGCCTCGGGCATGGTTGTATTTGTGTTCGTCCTTTCACCCCTAATCATCACCAAATCGTTTCATCCTCATAGTTACCATACCGTTAACAGCAATAATGGTTGCTAATGACCTAGATGTCGATGCGACCTTAAATAACCAATTTAAAAGTCAGCGGTTCGCTGGGTGAATGAACCCTCGACTGACCGGGCGACGCGATCCGAATCTTACGAACGATAAAAAGAACATTCTGTATTTTCAAATACCGGTAGACTAAAGCAACCAAACAGAGGCACAAAAAGCCACTCTTATCTACATCACTAAGAACTTTCGAAACAAATGGATTGTAGCTTAAGATGACGAATGAATGCACTTTTTCACAAAAACATCTGTTTATACAAGTTTATTACACAGTATGGAAAGACACGTGACCGATGGCACAAATAACAAATTGGGTTTCAAACTTCGTCTACCACTCTGTTTATTAACTTGTACGAGCGCCTAATTACCCACAATACGATGGTTCTCTCAATATCTTTCGACAACACATCGTTGTATCTGATGAAAAACAATCCACTACCGTTAAAACTTCCCGTGGTATTGGGCAGGGAACAGTTCTAGGATCCTCAGCATTTTTAATTTATGTAAATGACGTAGGACAATCCCTCAGTTACTGTGAACACAAAATGTACGCTGACGACCTTCACATCTATATAAGTGGATACCCATCGGAGTTAAACTCATTAACCCAGAAAATAAACGATGATTTAAATTTTCTCAATAATTGGGCAGAAGCCCTTGGGACCTTAATAAATCCAATGAAGGCGCAAAGCTTAGTAACTTAGGAATACATATAAACAACACACTTAGCTGGATCACACAAGTAGGTAAGATTTGCCAAAGTCTTCGCAGGCCTCCATTCCTTAAGAGAACTACTACCTATTAACACCCGCATAAGCCTAGTAAATTCACTCATAATGCCTCATTTCGATTATTGCGATTTCCTGCTTACGGACTTCAAGCTCAAGCAACATTGCAAATTACAAATAGCACAAAATGCATGCATCCTTTTCATATTCGATCTTAAGAGATACGATCGTGTATCAGAATTTTACGATCAAACAAAAATTTTCTCAATCGAAAAAAGAAGACTTTACATAGTCTTCTCCTTCTCCATAAAATTTTGAATAATGGCTATCAAACGCACTTATTGCACAACTTTGAAATGCTGACGCTGGAACGATCACGTCCCTCGTGATTACTATGCATACCTCGGCACAATACGGTATCCTACAGTAAGTCATTTACAGTCACTGTAATTAGAATATGGAACTCACTACCCACATATCGAAAACAAATTGGTTTCAGGAAATTTAAAACTTAACTGAACGATTGGATTAAAAGAATTAACTATACATTATACAAGCCCCTATTCCCATTTTCACACCCTAATTAAATACCACGTATGTTATCATCACTGATCAAATTCGATAACATTTTAAGACGTCCAGCTCTTCTATACTTTTCTCCTCTTTAGACTCTCGCTGAAAGCCCTAACGACATATCTTCCTGTCTAATCCAATGCCCTAAAGCAGGAATATTACATATTAGATACGATTTTCATGCATTTTCACACTATATTGTATAATCTTTTCTTGCTATGCTGTATTTATATTGTTCATCTGCCTGCTTTCTGTTCCTGTTTCTTTTTCTGTTACAGATTATCTTCTAACTTCAGCCAACTACGTTCAACTAGGAAAACTGCTTGTATGTACCTCGTACATGAAAAATGTTATATTCATATTGCCATTTTCCCCCTCCCTACTATCCTCACTTTTCCTAATTCATTCTAACTCCCTTTACTTTCCTTCTGCCTTAACACTTTTCCTTTAATCTTCCTATTTTCTTCCCTTTCACCAGTGTTACGGCCCTAAGCCGCCATCGTGATTGAGGTTTTCCTGGATTTTCTCAATCCTTTAACGCGTACGACGGGATGGTCCGTAGTCTTGCATCCAAGATATAAATGTAAAATCTGCCCTTCTTTTTTCTTTAAATTTGTTCACAATTGAGGCATTCGGGTACAGGAGAATTTGACATTTAACGAAAGTAAAATTATTGACTTACCACGCCTTTCTTGTAAATAAACATGGGGTCACTTTATATCATATTAGCTTTAGAATCCAGAAAATTGACAATGAAAATACATTCACACTTTGTTTCATTAGTTATGTGTAGCACATTTCCGATAGCTAATACGATCGTTGCAATTTCGAAAGTAACGTGAAACGTCAGTTATCATTATTTCCGCCCGAATGCCTCAATTGCAATTACGTAAATGTAAATATTTAAGAGGTTAGGCGGAAGAGCAGGTCTTATTTCTCAGCCTCCTCAGAAATAAAGACATTATTATTATTATTATTATTATTATTATTATTATTATTATTATTATTATTATTATTATCATTATCAGCCTCTGGGATGGCTCATGGGCAGCGTACTGGCTTCCCGTCGAAGTCGGACTACCGACCCAATAACGCCAAATACATAATACATTATTATTATTATTATTATTATTATTATTATTATTACTATTATTAATGACTAGGGAACGGATTTCAATGTAATTACATGTTTTTACGGGAACTAGATACCTGAATTCATTTTTTTTGAGTTTACAAGGCATTGTAAATGAATTGGAACTATTTTTATTGTACATATTTTTACATATTTCCGTATAATTACATATTTTTATGTATTTTACCTACTACTACATATTTCGTTATATTTTAATATATTTATACGTCGAAACGGAACATTACAGATGCGCGTTTGTATTATATGTTACGGAATCATCTTTCTTAAAAATCAAATGTAATGCTGCTGGGCTTCTATGGCCACCATGTTTTTGCCATAATTGTTACCCCGCCCCCGCTTACTGCGTACTCAGTCAAGAATGACCGGATTTCCCTGAACAAAAGTAATTTCAACCGCGAACTTGCTCATGTTTCAAACAGCACAGTCGTTACTCAATCGAAAATTATCGAATATTTTTTACAGACAATTGTCTTACGCGTTGTTCGATTGGCGGGGGGGGGGGAGGGTATCCCCTTCATCCGCGATCCATCACTGACTATACGGTACTATTATTCATTGGAACACTGGATTCTTGTAAACATTGTAATATATACTATGAACGTATTTTGTATTTCGAATAAAATTCTTGTGCATGGTGAAATCTAGTGAATTACTTCTGTGGAGGTACAACCTACTTTCAGCCACTCCGAATGCTTGTTAAGAACTGATTGGGGACGTTCTATACTCGGAAAATGCTTGTGGAGGACAATTTTAAACACAATAATGAATTTATATTTTAAATATTTCGTACTTTTTCTTACATATTTTGGAAAAAAGAAATACAAATGTATGTACATATTTTGCATTTTTTATTACAATAAATTCCGTTCCCTAATTATTATTATTATATTATTATTATTATTATTATTATTATTATTATTATTATTATTATTATTATTATTATTATTATTACTACTATTGGCGACCCACCTCGAGTCGCCCGCCGGCGGCGGCGAGCAGCAGCGGGGTGCGCGCGCGGTGGTCGACGAGGTCGGGCGCGCCGCCCCTCTGCAGCAGCACGCGCACGGTGTCTACGCGTCCGGCGGCCACGGCGCGGTGCAGCGGCGTCAGCCCGTCATCGTCGCCCACGTCGGCCGCCGCGCCCTCCACCAGCAGCAGTGTGGTGACGGCGGCGTGGCCGGCCTCGGCCGCCAGGTGCAGCGCCGTGGCGCCGTCGGCGTCGGCGGCGTCGGCCAGCGCGCCGGCCGCCAGCAGCGAGCACGCCGCGTCCGTCTGGCCCCGCGCCGCCGCCGCGTGCAGCGCCGTGCGCAGCCGCCAGCCGCGCGTGCCGGCCGCCGCCGCCGCCGCCTCCGCGCCGCCCGCGCCCACCAGCACGTCCACCACCGCCACCTGCGCACCCGTGCAACCTCACCAGGCGGAAGGCCACACCTCCCGGCTGGGGCGGTGACCTGTTGCTGGGAGCTACGTGCTTGGGGAAATACCCGTAAGGAAGTCGCGTCTCCAGATCCAGCGCCGACGTACCGTCGGTTGACGGGGTTTCCCTCAACTAGGTATCGCACCAGCGGGGCACCGCCCCAGCCGGGACAAGCTCTAAGCTCCCGGCATTTGTGATTATTCAAGTGCATGTAAATAAGTGCGTGTAAGTAAAGGGTGAGAATAGGATAAGAAAGAGGAAGGAAAGATCGCGCGGGGGCCATGGCCAGTTTGTTAGAATCCTGCTCCGGCATTCCCCTGGTATTGATACGAGAAACCATGGAAAGCTACCGATCAGAGCAGCTGGTCGCTAGAATTCTTCTGACAGCGACTGAATTCGTCTCAGCTATCTAGCTAGTGTAAAAAATCCTGGAATGCCAAAGATGTATCAAATATTTCTTAGCCTGGCGTCCGAGAAGCACACTTCAACCAAAGTTTTTTGCCGATTATGAGTAATTAGAAATTTAATATACTTCCCTCCACCGGGGCTACAAAAATAACAGCAAACGAACTGATGCGTATTTCCCGGGAGAGGAAAATGTAGGGCCTGGAAAATACTCCATTCAAGAAGATAATTTTTTAACTTAAAAATCAGATGACTCACTTTCGAACAAATGGAGCGGTGGACGCCACATCCATCTTCAAATCATTCATAAAGGTCTTCGTGTCTGCAGTTCGAAGTTCCTTAATTTACCACTCGCGCAACTTTTCTTGAACGATAGATTGACAAAATGCGGGCGGAGTGGGGGTATTAGTTACAAAGAGTATTTTCCACTAGAGTATAGCCACTAGAGTATTTTCAGTAATGCCAACCTTTGGTAGATGAAAGTCAAACCCGCTATATGTGCGGCCAGGTCATCGCTCTGGGTAGGCAACAGCAGGGACAGTAGAGAGGAGTTTTAGGTGCCACCCTTGAAGGTCCTGGACTTGCCTCAGACATTTCTTTAGATAATGGTAATAAAGCTGAACAGAAGTTCTCGACTATGAAAGCAACTAGCTTCTGTTTCGCGCCAACAAAGTTTTAATGCTGGGAATGTTGTCATCAGTGCTCGCTACGATCTTTTGCCTTCAGCTGTTTATGGCTCCAGGGAGGGGGAAGCAAGTTCATCGTTCAAGAAAAGGTGCGCGAGTAGTATCATTGATGCTTCTATGCCCACGATCATAGACTAAAGAGGTATAATTTACTCTATGCCCAGGTATAATCTTTACTCTATGCCCACCACGTGTCACCCACAAACGTTTCCTCTTTACCCTTTTCTTCTTCAGTATAAAACATAGGATAGATATTAACGACCATAATAATGTAGCATGAAACACAATGATTCGTTCGTCATCCATCTGGAATTGAGAGCACAACTTTATGAAAATATAGAATGCAATGTAGTACGTTCGTCAAATTTCTTTATCAAAATTGTCAAAATTCAAAGAACTTCGACAATGTTCATCAAAGACATTTAACAAACATTTTGTAATGTAATACCCGACACACACGATGTCTGTTTTACTTAGTCGATGTTTTATTTTTTGAAAACCAGAATCAAAATAGAGTATAGAACAAGTAAATATTTTTACATTTTTAAGTGTCCCGGGCAATATGGGCAATGTCCGAAAACAAAACACGGAAAAGTTAAAATGAAATATCTGGATTTTGCAAGCATCCTCGAACTGAATCTTTCTCTTTGTTTTGACGAGAGTCTTGCCAAGCAGGCTTCTTAATGACGGATAATGCGCTGCTTCAGTACTTCTTTATCATCTACGCGTGATAAGTATTTTTTATCTCTTATCCTGTCCGCTCTGGGCGATGGCGCATGCGCTCTTGGCGGTGCAGCAAACTATTTACTGTTCAAGACGATAAAGAAACTTTATCGTCTCATCCAACTGAAATATAATAGTAAAGGACTATACAAGACGATAAGGTATATTTACGTTTTGAGTAGTGCATTACCATTATAGTGCGGTTTTCACAGTTTGGTTTCAAGGATATCAGTTGTTTTGTCTTTTGGCCAATCGGGACCTTACACTTCACTACAGTGACGTCAAATTAAACATTTACTACGGTCTTGTAAATTTTTAAAAAATATGAGTAATTTCGCGGAATTTTTGCAATAATCGGAATTGCAAATTCGAATTTCCCGCGCTTCATTTCTTAGTCTTTCATGTGATATTAGATTGCAATACGACGATGGCAAGGCCACGACATTGCAGTTTGAAATTCTGAGAATTCCTTCTCATAGGTTGGTGAATTTGTTTTGATGCATTAGTTTCAAAAGAATTTTTTGCATCTAATGTTCTACGATTTGTGATGAGTAGAGCCCGACATTTTTTCTTTATGTGATTTCCATTAAAAATGTAAGTTAATCATGATTTTACCTACGATGACTAAAAATATGCAATTTTCGCGTGTCATATAGTCATATTTTGAGTTTTTTTAACCTTTTTGTTATTTTCCATTAATACTTCAAATTATAGCACTATTTTCCATGAATGTTCTCACTTTTTGTCATATTTTCATTTTTTATTCCATTTTCTTGTATTTGCTTGCGGTTGTCTGAATGACTGAGATTTTTCACTTTTCCTATTTACTAACTTGTATATTGTGAATTGAAAGAATAAGCTAAAAAGATTAAGAACAAGAAAGCCTAGAAAGTACCACACGCGAAGGAACTGTCCGTTTAGTTTTGTCCGGTTTGTGCAAAGTCAAACGTGTCTAAAAATAACTTTAGCAGGTGCATTTGTCTTCAAAAGCAGAAGGGCTGAATTGTGAATGTGCTAGATTTTAAGTATATTTTCAATATATTTAAACAACGGGAAGATTTTGAAGGGGGGTCATAAATGTAACCAAAGAATTTTAGTCATATTTAAGGTCATATTTTTTTATTTTTGGGGTCATAAATGCTTGCATATTTCTAACATTTTGAGGCCATAAACATCCGGGCCCGGGTGATGAGTTTTACAAGCGATGGCTGCTGAGAAGTGTTAATAAGGACAGATTGCGGTATTGTGATAATACGTAACCGTTGTTAATGGGAGAAAGAATGTGCTGTTAGTTATTCGATTTATTTGCAGTAGAGGTTTTGTACGCCTTAGTGGGCAGCAATCGAGCGCAATCTCCATCTTCTGCGCACGCGCAGATGCACGTGACGAGAAACTTGAACTGCGCATGCGCAGAAGATCGATAGTGCTGTCAACTGCTTTAACGTTCGAGGGTGCAAAACTCCCTAGTGTCCTTTGACAGATCATCAGCCGTTACGATGTGGTCCAAACGGGAGCTTAAACGTCACTACAGTGACGTCACTATGATGAGTTCAAGCACCCGATTGGATGACACCGTAACAGCTGGCGAACTGCCAACGGACACTAAATAAATCGGAACACATGATATTGAATGTCCCGATTGGACAGCTGCTTCGCACCTGGCCGGCGCGCGCCGCGTGGTGCAGCGCGGTGTCCCCGCGCGCGTCGCGCAGCGTCAGCGTCTCGCCGTCCTCGAACAGCTCGATGGCGCGCAGCAGCGCGTCCAGGTCGCCCCGCGCCGCCGCCGCCAGCACCCACTCCGCCCGCGTCGCCTCCTCCTCCTCCTCCTCCGCCGCCGCCGCCGCCGCCGCCGTCGCCGCCCCGGACGACGACGACGACGACGTCGGCGTTGTCACCGACGACGCGGACGCCGATGACGTCAGCGACTCGGCCGGCGCGCTGGGAGCGGGCGGAGCCGTCGGCCCCGCCTCCGCCCCCGCCGCCGCCGCCGCAGCTGATAGCGAGGGCGGCCCAGAAGGCGCGGAATCAGACGCTTCCTGCGAATAGTGATGCGACATCGTTATAACAAAACATTGATCTCCACAATAAACGCAACTGCCATGGGCCCAACTGAGGGATCTCTTTTTTATTGTGTACTCTAACTTGCGAATTTTATTTCTTCAATAGATGGAAACATCACATTTTTTCATTCCTGAATTGGCAGTTAACCCATTAGGTGAAAACATCGATTGATTGATTGATTTTTTCGTGTTTCCGGGCGCGTCAACTGCTTTGGTCATTAGTCCCCTTAGTGTAGTGCATGCTTTTCTCTCGGGAGATGGCGGTGATCTTCCCTTAAAACATCGATGTTAATTATACATCCACTAAAAACCATCGATGATTTAAAGCTGATTTAGTAATTTCTAAAATTAAATATCAGCGCAACAAAAGTTAATTTGACAATGGCCGTGTGTATCACTTCATGATTAAGATATAACTGAAAACAGTTAAAAAATTAACCAGAACAATGAACAAAACTGAACCGGAACGCTAGAGTGCCCAGGGTCATCTCAAAGAGACAATTGTCAGTTCGCCGACGAAGGGAACGGGAAGCGGGGAGACGCTCGCCCACGGCGCATGCACTGGCTGCCTCTCCGTGTGCGAACTACGAGGAAATACCAGGGCAGCGGAGTCATCTCGGGAGACATGTGATCGAGCTGACTAGCTCGGTGAACGAACTACAAACAAACTGCGATCGTTTGATCGAACACAACTGACAGGATATCAGTTATTATTTCATATTTTCACTTTTACATAATTATGATTATGAGAATTTATCATTCACAAATATAACATCGAGAATAAAACATCGACATTGATGTAGCATTCCTACCTGCGACACGAGTGGATTATAACAATAATAATAATAATAATAATAATAATAATAATAATAATAATAATAATATAGTGACTATTAGTGTGGCTAGACTCGAGCCATCAGACCCGCTCTTCCACATAACCACGTAATACAGAATTTGTAGATAAAAATTGAATATAAGAGTTTTCTATGATACATTAGTAATAATGTAATACACAACTTAGACAAGTCTTGGCCCTGGGCTCGCAAAAGCGAAAATAACGCCTCAGCATTTGCCTTTAGCGGACGGGGAAAACCAGGAAAAACAAAGGAAGTGTAGAAGCTCTTAAACATTATGCAACAAAATAAAGTATTATTAAAAGAACCTCAAAAACTGAAGTTACAGGAAACACTAAACGCTTGCCAGAAAAATGAATTGTAAAAAAATATTAATTTTAACGATGTGCATAAATCATCGACACAAAAACTCAAACGTAAAAGAATAATAAAAAGCCCTAAAAACTATGAAGTGCTCACAACCAACCGGTCAAGCTGACGCCTTGAGTTAGTGCCGATTTTAATTTACAAACGTCAAGGAAAGGCGTCGTCAGTCAGAGACATGGCTACGAAAACAGGAATGAATTAGACTAAGATAATATGAAAACAGGCTAATCTTATAATACACTTAATTTAAACTGAGAACTATTTTTTAATAACTTTGGAAATATAACAAAGAAGGGTAATTGAAAAAATGCGATACAAAACATTACATTTTACATTACAATTTTGCAAGGTTCGATACACACTTTCACATCGTACAATATCCACATGATTCACATGTTTTTTGAATGATCCCAATGGTTTATATTTCCTAACATTTACTGGAATATTATTCCACGCGTGGATTGCATGCTTGGGGCCCTGGCAGAATAGGTACCCCAATATATTTTTTATTGATAAAGTTACAGTAATGGAAACATATTGAAAGTACGTCATTCGCATTAGGTACCTTATTTCCAGTAGGACATTTCCTATTATTAAGAATAGAGAATTTCCTATTATCAAGAAAGCTAGCACGTGTGAAAGGTAATAGTTTATTTCCACAGTCATATTGAGTACTTCAAGATGAACAATTAAGCATGTACACATAATAATTGTATGCAATTATTACTGAGCAGAAGATATCTATATCAATTTTGTTCCTACAAATGTCAAAATATCTAAAATATTCTAAAATTTAACTTCTCTAGTCTTAAGCGGTGCAAAGTCGGTGTTGGTTAAAAGAAATATTCAACACAATATATTAAACCGAATAACATTGAAACAGTTGTAACTGAATACTGAACATTAAATGAATATAATAAAGCCAAACGTTCTAAAAGCGGTGGTTCTGAAAGCCCAAGGAAGAGATGGCAAAGATTGTAACTTATGTTCCAGTTACAAAACGTAAGTGGTATGTGGGGTTACGAACATTTTCGCTAGGTAATTGATCTGAATGCATTGGTTAAAGCGCGCTGCCCGTCGGCTGTAGGAGGGGGTGCGACTGGAGAGTATTATTATGGAGGCGGTCCCGGCGGCCTAACTGTACCACCCCGCACCAGTTTACTCTGCGCGCTGGTCCCCATCACGTTGGGGGCGGCGAAACATTGGGCGTACACCAACTGCCTCCCGCGGTCAACGTTTCCTAACCACTTTGCCGACCTCACCGAACAGGCAGGGCGCAACTCCCATCTCGTTCTGGTTATCTCCTTAGTACGAGTATTGATCTCTACCTTTCCCGTAGTTACAATCACATTGATCGATTATAATTTATCCACTTCTGTTTTCAAGAAACATTTGCATGTCCTTTTAGAGTACTGCCAACGTTGAAAACTACCGCTTAAAAGTTTGAGGAAACGCAACATGGGATGACCTATCACTTAACATATACAATTCCAAAGATTCTGCAATGTTCACCTGCGTTCGAGATTTTTTTTTTTTCTGGACTGGTGCGAGAACATCTATTTGCGCTACTTATGTATGCAAACTTAACGGAATATTTTACTCCTTAGGAAACACCCGATGAACGAAACGGGATGGAGTCGGACTATGTCTTCTCAGGTAATGAAAAGTGAAAGGGGATTGGCTGCGAAGCCAAAGGGAGGGAAAGCTGACGGCGGGATGCAGTTGAGCGATTCCCGAAACTCCAGGTTGTACGGACGACCCGGCACAGTTGAATAAAATGGGGGCATGCGACCGCTGCTAACGTGTTTATATAGTTGTTAAGAGAATAAATGTCCATGTGTCTGGCCATACAGAAGATGGCAAGAAAGATTAACACTAAGAATTCTTTAAAAATTCTTAAAACACAATACCTAGATGGCCCTAAAGTGACGTTTTTATTAGTATAACTGCAGTCGATTAGGTTTTTGCAGTATTAGGCGGGTCTGAATCTAAAAATTGCTGGGTTAAAAAGTATTCAATATCTACCTTAGAACTTAAAACGATAGTATTAATAATTAGCATTACGCGTGCGTATAACTAAAAAATACTAGGTTAAAAACTAATATATATCTTATAAGTTATAGATTAGTTTTTAAGCTAGTATTTTTTAGATACATGTCCGTCTAATACTGCAAAACCCTATTTGGCTGCAGTTACATTATGTACACACCCTAAAATGAATAAACTTCAGTCTCTCCAGGATTACTGAAATGAAAAAAATTAAAAAACAGGACGCTATCACAGGCTTGGCTAGCGACGTGGTTAGCCCGTTGTTTTCTCAGTTCATAGTCTGAGTATATAATTGAATTCATGGATAGCTGTGTCATAACTGGACAGTTCCTAATCTACACTGGCACCTTGTTAACTTCAATAAATCAATAAAATCATTGAGGTGGTTTAAACTAACATTCTAGGAAGGTACGCACTTCTTTTAATGCCCCGAGACGATCATTTGACGCAAGACTCATTTGCTGCGGAGTTCAAATTAAGTACTACATGCAGACTTTTTTAACGATATCACACGTGTTCATAATCAGTAGCAGGCTGCTTCTTCATTTTCCTTGAATTTGCCGTTGGCATGTCCCATGCCGTTTATAATATTGGGCCCGCATGTCGTCTTTCCATGCAAGTCCGCTGCCCGCGCATTTCTAATTTTCTCTATGTGCACCGAGCACCTTTGTCCTATCAGCACAGAATTTAATTTACCATTAGTCAGCCACATATCGACGTTACTTAAAAATTATTTCACTTTGACCTAACTCCACTTCCCTCCAACGCCAGCCTTATAATGAGCCTCTGAAATAGTGGCAAAGTTGATTTGGATTGTCGTAATATATTTAATACGCACGTACAGTTTCAGACGAGGCGAAACCACAAAAAAATTATTCTACTAAAAGCTTTATAAACATGAAATTTCGATCTTTCAATGGATGCATAATTCATGGAGGATGAAAAATGAGGATGTTGTGGTTACACATAATCCTAGGCATTTTCAAGCAAATGTCTCTTTTACTATTTTGATGGATCACCAAAGTTGATTAAAAACAGTTTCCATAGCTTTTCAATATTACAGGAACTACATGCATACATGCCTACTTCAGCAAAAAGGCTAAAAATGCCTTTTCGGTCATTGATGATTCAATTTTCAGTTTTACCATTTTGGCTATTTACAACCTTCTTACGTCATCGAATCGTCTCATGAGACAGTTCGCTTACGAGTTCAGAACATCATCGCAAGCTATTTCAGCGATGGTCTCCATTTACAATTCAGCTAAGTCGGGCAATTTTACATACTACGTAGAAACGTTCTCGATTTGGATAAAATCGCTCGTATCGGACATGCGAATTCGATTGTTTTTAAATGCACGGGCAAGTCATTTTTTATATATTACACTCAAAATACGGAAGAGAAGCATTCATTTAATTGAAGGTTTTTTTAATCACCATAGTCCAAAAACACAATTTTTCAGGAAAGCCAAAAACCTTCCATGACGAAATTGGTAGACATTTGAAGCATGAAAATTGTTGTGTGCTTTCTCAAGCTATTGTAAATAATGTTGAACGCTTGAGTGTAGTTCGACTGTATGTTGGAAATTATTGAATAAAGTGAGGTGTGTATTGTTTAGTGTTTTGTTTTGTTCTTTCAAAAAAATGAGAAATTTGTTAATCAAAATTATTTGCTTGGGGCAGCAACAATAAAATATTTGAAAGAACAATGCAAGAAGTTAATGCACATAATCAATTTGCAATATTATTGACTAGCTTATTGTTCTTCGCCCTGCTGTTACCATTATCAGTGTTTTCCTTTTCCACATTAGCATCTGCCTCTAATGACAAATTTTGATATAAATCTCTGTTGGCAGGTGACAGTAAATATTTAGACAACCGCTGACGATTCCTTTTTGATTAAAATGTGCTTCCCCTTTAATCTTCTTTGCGCTTATTACACCCTCTTTCCTCTCTTTCTTTGGTTTACATCTCTTCCACTCTGTTCTTTCTACATCTGACCTCCATGTCTTAGCTGTGCTCATCACCAAACTTCCAGAACAAAATACTGGTTATGCAGAATAACCACATTTACAAAACAATCATTATCACCCGTTGCAAATTAAAATAAGCTATGCTTGAGATATAATCAAGGAGAAAACTTAGATTTAAAGGACTATGGTACTTTTACCAAAATCACTCAAACTTTCGGAGCTAGTACGGAGATGGGCACGGTACGGAGGGCGGGGTACGGAGATTTTGTTCATAACAGTCAGCAAATGGCAGCTATGAAGCTCTAGCAATAGAGCTAGAAACTGAAATTTTCACTTTTTGGACTAAGGTGGTTGTTTTTGTAATACCCTTCAATTAAACTTCGGCAATATGTTCCAATCTAAACACCGTGATTTGCATATCTCTGGCACATATAACGATAGTACAAGCAGTACATGTCTCATTGCATCTAGGTTTCTTGAGACAAAAAGTGACATTTACTTAATAGGACTAACCAAAGGTTCATTAAAACATCTTGAAGTAACATTAAATTTATTCTGAAAAACTATTTTCCTCTTAATTTATGCTGCCTGATATCACAATGAATATTTTCGCCTTTAATGAACTTAAATTTGGCGCTTAAAACGGGAGGTTTTAGAGCCCCAAATCCTAAGTCTATTAATGATAACTTGATTGCACCTAATTTTTTTCATGAATATGCCGATTGCAGCTATTTTTTAGCAGTACATGTAAAATATGTTTGCATAGTTTATTGGGGAATCAGTTTAAAACACAAACAAGACAGTAAAAAAACATACAAAAACCAAACTCATCAAAAGAAACTCTCCCAATATTAAGATTAAAATTCTTATTTACACGTAAATTAGGCATGCCAATGTGCATGAACTTTTAACTGTGTAATTAGTTTAAGTTAATTTTAGTTAGAACAACAACACTCCCCCCGTCCCCACACAGCTGCTTAAGCCGCAAGGCAGTGTTTCATTTGTATACCGTTGCGAATAATAAATTCCGGTCTTCACAATGTGAATGTTGAGAGGCAAGCCCCCGAAACACATCACTGAGCACGGGAAACTAGATGCTTTGGCAACTATGTAAGAGCAGGCCGCACTCTGGCTGTTCCAAGCAGGTAAACTGTGGGGAAGTGCGCTTAAGCCCCCCTCCCCTAAGCCCCCCAATGTCGAAGAGCGGGGAAGCCGTCGCTGTGTCGCGAGTTCAGAGAGAAAGGCATGCACCTGCTTGTGTTTCGCGTCGAAGGAAAATTGAATCTTCAAGAACATCCATTCTTCGTGATATGTAGCACAGTGAAACACCCTAGTTAAATTAGTCTTAATGAACCAGATTTAATAACAAATTTCGCTTCTTTTACTTTCACAAAAATTATGCTGCAGACATCATTAATTGTATTCTTTGTTTTAAACAATGAAAAATATTCAACAAATGTATCTTATTATTACTGAAATATTGTCACATAATATTTATATTATTATTATAAGAGCGGTCTCAGTAGTCAGCGCAAGACAGACATTGGTTACTGATGCTTCCCCTTCATATAAAGTACCTAATGATAAATGATTTTGTGAATTACCTACAAACAATAAATAAGAAAACTAGTTTAGTAGTCGATAAAGGAGAAATGGAAATTATTTACATTAAATAATGTTTAATGTCAGTACAAACCGTCACAGAAAAAATATGCAAAATTCCGCTCCATTTACTAACAAACGCGCATAACCTCGTTTGAGAACACTTGGTGCCTCACGATGTAAAGTTTCTTCCACAATCCCACGAATCGCTCATCCAGGAGAGTCAGTTTGTTTACATAAACTTTATTTTCATGCATCTCCAAAGTTCATGGTCTGGCGGTGAATAAATCACGCGAACAAGGGGCCCACGAACCTCGTGAAACTACTCGACTTTCAAGAAACACTTCCAGAAATGGAAGGAGCGGCGTTCCTCCCCCGTATGATATCCAGCGCAGACCTACAGGTCGCCCATAAAGGATTTTCCCCCCAGCATGTATCTCCTCCAGCGCGCCAGCCGGGTCAAGCTGCGAACTCCCGAGTGCTCACACAGTATGTGTTTAAGGGGCGAAGAGGAGACAGTGATGAAAAAAGAATGGGCGCGGTCAGTGGCCCGTTTGTTAGCATACCGCTTTGGTATTCGCCTGGTATTGATGGGAGAACCCGTGGAAAACTGCCAATCAGAGCAGCCGACCGATAGCATTCTTTCCCAAACCTCAGCTTGGAGGCCTGCTTTAGTTACCTCAGGGAAGTGCGCGTCAGCGATAGATTATTTTCATCTTTAGAAGTGAAAAGTATCATTGACGCCGTGTTTGGCGACCTTTAACCTTAATTTTCAAGAAACTTTGACGATCGCTGTCGTGTAACATTTCGATGAGAATATTCCATGCTGCAGTGATTGTTTGCTCGTTGTAGATACCGCCAGTTTGTACGATGGCTTCTATAGCGTCTAGTCTGGCTGCTAAACTAGATTCCTGGATTAAAATTTGTCAAGTTTTGAATACCGATGGGAAAGTTGTATGGTGCAAGTGTGCATCACTTGTACTTTCCTAATGAATTTTGAAACGTTTGGAATGTTTTTAAAATTCGTATGGAAAATATTTTATAAAAGAAATTTCGTATTATGTAAATGTGTTTATAATTAGTGTATTTTCATATTACATATTGTATCCGATTTTACATATTTATTACATATTCTTACTGTTTGCATTACATATTGATGTACATTGATTTTTTCGTGTTTCCGGGCGCGTCAACGGCTTTGGTCATTAGTCCCGTAAGTGTAGTGCATGTTTTTTCGGGAGATAGAGGTGATCTTCCCCCGCTGGATGGTGAGATCCGGCGCCGACCTACCGTCGTCTAGTGGGATTTCCCCCTAACCAGGACTCTCCCACCAGCGGAGCACCGCCCCAGCCGGGACAAGTTCTAAGCTCCCGACCGGTCTCCCAGAATATGTGGTAGTGTAGTACATGTTAGTGTGAGTCTGTAAGGGGAGAGGATACAAGGAAGAGGAAGGAAAGATCGCGCGCGGTCCGTGGCCCGTTTGGTAGAGTACTGCTCCGGCATTCGCCTGGTGTTGATCGGAGAAACCACCGATCGGAGAAACTACCGAACCTGATCGGAGAAACTACCAATCAGAGCAGCCGGCCGCTAGAATTCTCCTCCAGGCAGCGACTGAATTTGACGTAGCTGAAAAGCTAGTGTCGAAACTCCTGCCGCCGTGGGGAGTGGGAACCTAGGACCTCCCGGTCAGAGGCGCTGCAGTGTTAACAGTTGACGCACTGAGCTACCGCTCCCGGTTTTATTGATGTACCCTCTCCCTCAGAAAAAATGTCGTTCAAAATTCTATCTTCCACACCGCGCCGACAAACTTGGACACCCCTCGGCCTGGGGGAGGGCAGGGGGAGGGACGCGTTGACCAATCGCTAGCAGGTAGAACCACAGTTGTCTGTGATTGGTGCAACATCCCAAGGGGCAGAAAGAACGCTGTCTCAGGGGGAGGGGGCTAGTTCGTTTACGTACGAGACGGAAATATCGTCATATTTCCCTGCCGAAGGAGGTAGTTTGCCTGCGCGTACGCCACGACGAAAAAAATATTTCTAAGCGGGGTTTTCCGTCCAGAATGATTGTCTATAGACCAGTAAATATTTATCATTTTAGCAACAATTATTCTAACTTTTAGTAATCGATTTGTAACTCCTGACAAAATGCTATTTTGAGATATTCATATCAGACACAATTTGCGGAGCCTTCCCGGCCGTTCTAACGCATATTTCGAATTTGTTTATAAAATTATAAATTGTTGCAAAATTGTTAATTCGCTGTTTTTGGTTCTGGGACATCGGGAGACTCTCCCCACTTTAGATTTGCAAAATTTGGAAATTGTTTATAAATTTGCAATTGTTGCAAATTTTTTATTGTCTAATCTGAATGGCGTTTAAATGTGATGCAAAATTCCGGAATCCGTTCGGTGCTATTATATCTCGTTCTCGAGATATATGTAATTGTTTATAAGAAATTAACATCTTAGTAGACCCCATTTGTTTGCGCTTAATTCATTCGCGCTAGCAGAATAGCGTGGGATGGGCCTACTGAAAAAACAGTTCTCCAATGCCGCGCTTTTGCCGGCCACATACGCTTAAAATGCACTTGCTTGTAAACAAATTCTGTGGCCAATTTAATTATGATAAATTCGTATTTTTACGGCGAGTATGAGCCTAACTTTTATTTGGTTTTTATATTCTCTTTTAAGTCCTGCAATTTGCAAGTCGATATATTTATCAAATAGGAAAGAAATTGATTATAAAAAAATATTTTTCAAGGTGCATTACGCCCAAACAATTGTTTCTGTTTTTCTATCAAAGGGGTGTTGAGCAACCGAATAACTGTATTATTAATTTTTTTAAGTCCCCTGTTAACACCGAGAGTCAGAAACTATTTGTTCCTCTTGTTTAACCATTACCATTAAAAAATAGGGAAACATATTGCTTAGCTGTTTGCTATAAACTGCACTGGATTGGATGAAGGTAGTGTTAAGGTTTTCAAATACAGAAATATTCAATTTTGTGTTTTGAAAGATCACATGAGTAGAATCACACATCACAATATTTACACAAGTATAGAAATTTCTAAATAAACGTATATAAACTTTAAGTTAATACTTTCAATTCAATTTATCATTCCTTTCTAAAACTGTTAATTTGATGATTTCATTGTATAATATTCAAATCAGAGCTTTATGTGCTAAATCTACGCATTGTTAATACATATTTTTAAACAACATTAATATATTTAATATACATTTAAAAGGTTTTTAGATTGGCGAACGTTTCACTGAAATTTCATGAATTCCTAAATGCTTGAAAATAAATACTTGTAAAATTAAATACTTGTAGAGTGTGAAAATATAACAAACTCACGTATTTGGTAAAACGAGTTGATATTACTAAAAGAAAGCAAAACAGATGTTATAACAATTCAAAGAGATTTAGCGTTTGTTTACAGTTTAGTAAATATCAATGCACTAGCATTTCCCAGTGAAAATACATAGAACGAACTTGGTGGTCAAGTGATATGACCTTCCCAACACAGACTACATTTCAGTATCGTCAGAGTTCGAAGGTGGTTTGTTGGCCGCCATTCTACGAATCTATCAAAACCTTGAATTTTGCACGACCATCTGTACAGCGAGAACGTAGCGGTTTATTAAACGGAAACGGGCCATTCGAGGTATCTAATGTGCACTCTTTGAAAACGTTTAACCATTATAAACCATCCCTAAGAAAAATATCAAATAAACAATGTTAAAGGTCACCAGCTTAACATTGCCTTTACTATTTGAATGTTTTCAACATCCCCAACACCAACAGAAAACCCATGTTTTTACAGGTTATTATAAAACCAATTCAATAAATATAAGCATTTATTCACGTTATTATTTTTAAAACACTCAAATATCTACGATGTTATTTGATTCATGTCTTCATCGAAGATCTGAGATTAAAAAACTGATAAGCAGAGAAAATTAAAGTAATTTTGAGTGATTGATGAAGTTGAATGATCAAACGAAAAACAATGTTTCTTGCTTCATATAATGCTATCGTGTTTAACAGACATGTAATTACATGTGATACCTATATTTAAACATCCAAACTAATGAAAATTTTCAAAATTAAAATCATCAATAAAACGTTGATTCATCAGCAAGGATTATATTATTAAATACTTTTTTGAGATTCATGTGCTCCTGTGTGAATAACGTAGTAAACGTGATTCGTATGATCCAGTTGCTCAGAATAATGCAAAACCTGCTAGACACATACACTAAACATAATAGTTGTCAAATAGTTATTTACGACATGAGTATCATAAGATATCTTATTACAATACGAAATTGGAGAATTATCAAACAAGACTCTTTAGCCGAAATTGTTAACCAATTGAATATTGTAATATAATGTTACCATTTGAATATCATAGAAAGTAAGACGCAATTTGTCAAAATTCATGTGAACTATAATTTTTCTTTAAATTTTACTCCTTATCCTGCGAAAGATGTGTGACAGTACTTATGTTAACAATTATACTGCCATGGGTTTAATTAATTAGTTTTCAGTACGCAAATTATTGTTTTTGGTTTTAAAGAAGCATGGATATACAGAGTATCGGGGAACGAAACGTCGAAAGTTTGAAAAAAGCTGTTTACACAATTTTAATCATCCTTTGTCTAATAAACTACATAGATATTTTGAATGGCTGAGCTGCAATAAACACGCAAATTTTGGTTTGAAAATATGATTTCTACGCAAAACTTTGCATTCTAGAATCATGTAAACAGACCAGAAACATGTAACATGTTTATTATTAACAATATAAATTAATATATTAGTTCAGAAAAAAATTAACCGAGAAATAAGAAAGCAGTCGAACTGTGAAAATTGGGTGCTTTTTTATTTCTAGGTAAATTTTTCTTTCTGATCAAATGTATTCATTTATTTTGTTAATCATAAACAATTTAGATATTAATGAAGTGTTTATATGCTTCTACAACGCAAATAGTTGCCTAGAAAACATATATCCAAACCAACTTTTGAATGTTTATTGCGGCTTAGCCATTTGGAATATCCGTGTAGTTTATTAGACAAAATAAGCTTAAAATTGTCTTAACAGCTATTTTTCGAAGATTCGACATTTCTTCCCCGAATATCCTGTATATAAAAGGCTTGATTTCTGTTGGTACGCGACGGAACGGCGTTCCGGTTCTTTGGAAATAATTATGAAATTATATTATATATAAGTAGCTATTGCTATTATATTAATAATTAATTTGAGGCGCGTTTCGGGGCCTAAGAATTTAAAAATAAAGGATATATGTATCATAATAACTCTTATGACGACACTGTTCTCAATTACGTCAAGTTTTATTTTAGAGAATCAAAGTGAATGGTCTAAGTTTATTCACCTAAATAAAGTTTATCTTACTATACATACTATTTAGAAAGTGTTTTATGTTCAAAACAAGTGTTGCCTCAACAGCATATATTTTCACGTATTATTCGTAATTGCTATGCAATATTCAATACGGACTATGTGAACCTGCAAAAAAGAAACAACAACAAAAAGACCTACTGCAGCAGAAAATATTTTCTACTCGTCGGGATTCGAACTCGGGTCTTTAAAGTTAACTCACCTGACACGGTTCCCCCTCACCACCAGGTACACGACAAGATTATCTCCTTTCCGATGCGAAAAGAAAGTGAAGCATTTGCAGTTTTTAAAAAAAACAGGGTGTTCAATTTCTCTTAATACAAGATCTATTTTTAAAAAGAGCTTTCATTAAACAAAAATCTCTAGCGTTCAGATTGTTTTTCGACAATGTTATAAAGATCAGCCGGGGCTAATATTATACAGTAGAAAATTGGGGTTCATGTATTACACTTTAAGAGTTGTTATTTATTTATGTCCAAAATTAACAAGAAAATGACAAATGATAGGAAATATATTCTATTATAATCACCATAGCAAACACTTAGAATGTAACAATATTTGGGAGGGAAAAAATCAAAACTAAAATGCCTAATTTTTCCAGTCAAAAACTTTACCACCGTGATATAAATCTTTTGATGTTACTTCGTTATTTTTTATGACACGATATTTTTAAAAATAGGTTATCATTAAGAAAGAATTAATATTCTTTTCTGCGTTACATAATTCAATAATAATAATCGTGTCATGATATATACAGCCTCAAATTTGTGGGGCTAATATGATACAACTTAAGAGGCTAATGTAATACAATACGGGTGTCGGGGCTATTTTGATACACTAAAAATTAACACGCAGACAACTGGAAGGGATTTTTTTATGTTTAATATTACATCAAAGGCGCTAAAATTCCGATTTGATGTTGATAAACTATCCAAGTATTTATCTGAGAAAGAAAGACCAGGCGACAATTCATATAGATTTCCTCGTTCTCCTCCCTACCCAGTACATGGTGATTCACTTATGATTATCAATTGGCGGAAGCTTCTGCTGTTTCAGTGCAGTTACTGATTTTTCACTGGAATCACAAGGAACCAGGCCTACAATAGGAGCTAACACCATCCCTTCAACTCCAGATATCAACTGTTCTCATCCAGTACTTTTGAGATAATGCTGTTGGAAAAAAATTTAAAAAAACAGTAGCCCTCCAAAGAACAAGGAAGCGGTTAGACCCTATAGCAGCAATCATTACTAGTGAAGAGTGGATCATTACTAGGAAAGAGTGGAGTGTTTAATTTACATTAATTTAATATCTCTTTTTAAAAAGAGATTTCATGAAACAAAAATCTCTAGCGTTAATATTTGTTTTCGACAATGTTATAGGTATTTGTTCGCAATTTTCGAAAATTCAGATCGTTCGCCCAAAATTGAACGTACGCCACTTTTAAACATCTTGTGCTTCGAGGAATAGATTTACAGAAAAATTGGAGCTCTTTTTGAGGAAATTATGTAAATATGATGGGGTTTGGTGTAAAGTACCTTCAAAATTAAAAGATTCGTTTCAAATTCGAAGATTCGTAATATTAGCCAGATCGTTCAAGGAATATCCATTTTGGTGAAAATCGTGTTTACTTTAGGCTCTAGAATTACTCACACGAAGACGGATTCACAAAGAGGTTTTTTGGAAAATCACTTTTTCGGGTTCAAAAACAAGCGTTTTGACAGCCTTGTGTATAGAAAATAAAAGAACAATACCAACAATCCACTTTTTTCGAACTAGCTACTTACAAAACGTGTTTTCTGTAAAAATTTCGACACTTCCTCCTACAGCATTACGTAACTCTCTTTACACGTAGAGGTAAAAATATTCCAGCGTTACTGGGATTTGAACTCGGATCCCTGTAGTCCGTAGGTCTGGCTCGACCGCACTGTGCTATCACAGATATTTCTCAACACGCTGTCCAAGCACACTTATTACGAAAAGAATAGTTACGTGATATTCATTGCACTTATATTTTTTATTAGAGGAATGTTCTACATGTGTCAAAGGTATCAAATTCGCAATAAGAACCCAAACGATTACAACCCACGCAACTACATAGCTCATTTTACTTAAAAATATTTTCAACCAGAAGCCGTGGTCTTTAGAACCCTCTGTGGAAGTCGTTGCCGGTCTTATCTTTCGGCGACTATGTCCAAGGTTGAATTACGTCACAGATGAAAGTTGCGATAACGCTAGAGCTCAACACGGGCGCTTGCAGACGTTCTGACGCCAGAATCGCAATAGGGGCATATTTATACGTGATTCTTAAAGACATTAACACACTAAAATAAGTAGTGGCGCCTCAAAACACATGCTTTATGTGATATTTATAATGGATACGAATGATTATAACTATACAATTAACCGCAAAATTGTTTCTACCCGCAAAAAGTTATTCGCCGTGGATGAGGTTCGATCTTACGTGCCTAAGCTTCTCCAACAGTGCGCTTACCTGCTATACCACAGAAACTCTTATAACTTTTGTCTCTCACAAAGATAGCTGCAGTAGGTCTTTTTTTGTTGTTTCTTTTTCGCAGGTTCACATAGTCCGTATTGAATATTGCATAGCAATTACGAATAATACGTGAAAATATATGCTGTTGAGGCAACACTTGTTTTGAACATAAAACACTTTCTAAATAGTATGTATAGTAAGATAAACTTTATTTAGGTGAATAAACGTAGACCATTCACTTTGATTCTGTAAATTAAAACTTGACGTAACTGAGAACAGTGTCGTCATAAGAGTTATTATGATACATATATCCTTTATTTTTAAATTCTTAGGCCCCGAAACGCGCCTCAAATTAATTATTAATATAATAGCAATAGCTACTTATATATAATATAATTTCATAATTATTTCCAAAGAACCGGAACGCCGTTCCGTCGCGTACCAACAGAAATCAAGCCTTTAATATACAGGATATTCGGGGAAGAAATGTCGAATCTTCGAAAAATAGCTGTAAAGACAATTATAAGCTTATTTTGTCTAATAAACTACACGGATATTCCAAATGGCTAAGCCGCAATAAACATTCAAAAGTTGGTTTGGATATATGTTTTCTAGGCAACTATTTGCGTTGTAGAAGCATATAAACACTTCATTAATATCTAAATTGTTTATGATTAACAAAATAAATGAATACATTTGTTCAGAAAGAAAAATTTACCTAGAAATAAAAAAGCACCCAATTTTCAGAGTTCGACTGCTTTTTTATTTCACGGTTAATTTTTTTCTGAACTAATATATTAATTTATTTTGTTAATAATAAACATGTTACATGTTTCTGGTCTGTTTACATGATTCTAGAATGCAAAGTTTTGCGTAGAAATCATATTTTCAAACCAAAATTTGCGTGTTTATTGCAGCTCAGCCATTCAAAATATCTATGTAGTTTATTAGACAAAGGATGATTAAAATTGTGTAAACAGCTTTTTTCAAACTTTCGACGTTTCGTTCCCCGATACTCTGTATATCCATGCTTCTTTAAAACCAAAAACAATAATTTGCGTACTGAAAACTAATTAATTAAACCCATGGCAGTATAATTGTTAACATAAGTACTGTCACACATATTTCGTAGGATAAGGAGTAAAATTTAAAGAAAAATTATAGT